>JAACNH010000084.1:22621-93985 GCA_019447015.1 Hymenochirus boettgeri
GGGATAGGGGTATTGTGGGGGATACCATTCCAGCCAGGGGATGGGGGATATCATTCCAGCCAGGGGGTGGGGGTGGGGGATACCATTTCGGACAGGGGATGGGGAGATTGTGGGGGATACCATTCCAGCCAGGGGGTGGGGGTATTGTGGGGGATACCATTCCAGCCAGGAGGCATTGTGTGGGATACCATTTCGGACAGGCGATGGGGGTATTGTGGGGGATACCATACCAGCCTGGTGGTATTGTGGGGGATACCATTTGGAACAGGGGATGGGGGTATTGTGGGGGATACCATACCAGCCTGGTGGTATTGTGGGGGATACCATTTCGGAAAGGGGATGGGGGTATTGTGGGGGATACCATTCCAGCCAGGGGGTATTGTGGGGGATACCATTTCGGACAGGGGATGGGGGGATTGTGGGGGATACCATTCCAGCCACGGGGTGGGGGTATTGTGAGGGATACCATTCTATCCAGTAATCCCAGTCCTGCTGGTTTCTGTTTCCAGATCACCTTGTTCACCCTGCTGACGGCTCTGTGCGTTATGCTGAATCTGGCGGGATCCATCTTGTCTTGTCAGAATGCTCAGCTGGTGAAATCCTTCCATGACTGTCAGATGGTAAGTGACAAACCACAAACACCATTGGTCACCATTTACATACGTGAGCCTTGCAATAGGACATCAGGAACAGTAATAGTTACCAAACACTGGCCCAGTGCAGGATCATTTCTAAGTATTGGACTGACTGCAACGGTTTCCAGCTCGGATCATTCATTCCTGAGCCTGACAGCCCTAAATACAGTTACCCAGCATGCACTCTCACCCTACAGCCTGGCACTTAGTTACCCAGCATGCACTCTCACCTACAGCCTGGCACTTAGTTACCCAGCATGCACTCTCACCCTACAGCCTGGCACTTAGTTACCCAGCATGCACTCTCACCCTACAGCCTGGCACTTAGTTACCCAGCATGCACAGAATGGTTGCTGTTTTCCTATTCCCACTGTTGGTTTATTTTCCCTTTAAGGAGAGGAACTGGTGTGTCTGCTGCCACCTGCTGGCCGAGGAGCAACGCCCACTCTCATGCAGGAGGGACTTGGAGATTCTCACCATGTACCCCAATCCCAACTGCCACAACATCCGCACCGCCCTCAAGGTAAGGGGGTGTGGGGGGGCTTTGATTGACAGAGAGGAACCACGTGTCCTCTAACATTATAATGTCCTGTCTCTGTGTCTATAATGGAGTTTGGACTTGGCTGCTCTTGTTTTTATCTTAATTACTGAATCTTCTTATTTTATCTCCTTGTTTGGGGTCCTCCCTCCCCCCACCAGAGTAACCAGTGGAGCCCCCTGCTGCCCAGTGGTAGGTTATGCAGTGACGTTTTGCTCTCTGTGTATCTTAGGACCTGTTGTTCAGTGTATGTGGCCTCACCATTCTTTCCACCATCATCTGCACTCTGTCCGCTGTCATCTGCTGCATTCAGGTCTTCTCATTGGATGTCATCCGTGTCGTAAGTTCTGTACCCCACGTGCAGACCACTGGATGTGTGTGTGTGTGTGTGTGTGGAACTTCACCTGAAACCTTGGGCCACGGTGGATCCCTTCACTGACCAATGTACCTTTTCTTTCCCTTGACCCTCAGCTTGCTCCCCATAGAGTCGCCTCGGAGAACCTGGAGTGTCTCTCTCCTCAGGACACCATATTGCAGAGCATGATAGAGTGTGAGGAGTTCGTCCCTCCGGTGCCTCCTCCTCCCTATTACCCCCCAGAATACACCTGCAGCTCCGAGACTGATGCCCAGAGGTAACGGGGGATGAAGGGGGACGAGACTCTCCTTCATTCCAGGTCCTTGAAACTCATAGACCTCATTACGTTTCTGTCTTTCTACAGCATCACTTACAATGGGTCAATGGACAGCCCGATACCCCTCTACCCTACAGACTTCCCCCCTTCCTATGAGAGTGTCATGGGGATCCGAGAGGACAGTCAGGTAGGAGATACCGATAGGGCCCCAGGTGAGAGCGCAAATGGCAATGGACCATCCTCTGGTTTTTATCTACTAAGGAAGGTCTCCAGGGCACCAACCAAGACTCCTAGTGTGGACTTCGTGCTCTGAAGCTTAACTTGATCCATTTTCCAGCCTTACAATGTATTAGACTGAATGGTAGATAATTCTTTACCTAGACCATATCACCCAATGTTGTTGCAGGCCACCTTGTTTGATGCCCAGGTAAACGAAGTCTCGTGTCTCAGCGTATCGGACAGAATCGACTCCATGGGTCACAGTGGGAATGGTGAGTAGACATGGCGCATGGTGGGCGTCATAGAGCAGAGCTTACAATCTGGGGGAATGTTAGGAACCAATGGTGATTGGATAGTTAAAGGGTAAGCGTGATAGCCAAATTTTTAGGATTAATAAATAAAAAGCCTCCCATGCCTTTAAAATGAACCTTAAATCACATCTCTAGGTGAAATGTGTGGGAAGTTATTGCTTTGGTTTAGTAATCGTACTTCCTGCTTGAACACTTCCTGTGTTCAACCATGTGACCAGCTTGTAGTCATGTGACCAGGCTTTACCTGGTTTCATAGGCTTCCCTCCTCACCTGTCAATTTTTTAAAATTGTTTTTCCCAGTATGAAGTCTTAGGTGAGCATGCTCATTCCCTGGGTTGACGGGGAGGAACTGAGCATCAGGCGATGTCACTCAACCAACTGGAAGCAGGAAATCTGAACATTCACCACAATATAATTTCTCACCGGCTGCAGAGATGTGATCCAGATCTCATTTTAAAGTAAAGGTGGCTTTCATTTAATCTAAACTCTTTAGAGACCACAGTTGCTCTTTAATAAGCAATAGTTGTCATTTAAAGGGATCTCACTATCCCTTTAATGGTAAACACACTTAATGTTGGGATGTCCTAGTGTTTCTATTATTCTAGTGTCTGTTAGGTCCTTGTCCCACATGACTTCCCAAAAGGAACGAATATCATGTAGACCTTCATCAGGATACAGGATATGGGTCTTTGTGGATCACATGGACCTTCATCAGGATACAGGATATGGGTCTTTGTGGATCCAATGACCTTCATCAGGATGCAAGGATATGGGTCTTTGTGGATCACACATGGACCTTCATCGGATCCAGGATGTGGGTCTTTGTGGATCACATGGACCTTCATCAGGATCCAGGATATGGGTCTTTGTGGTTCACATGGACCTTCATCAGGATCCAGTATATGGGTCTTTGTGGATCACATGGACCTTCATCAGGATCCAGGATGTGGGGTTTTGTGGATCACATGGACCTTCATCAGGATCCAGGATATGGGGTCTTTGTGGTTCACATGGACTTCATCAGGATACAGGATATGGGTCTTGTGGTTCACATGGACCTTCATCAGGATACAGGATGTGGGTCTTTGTGGATCACATGGACTTCATCAGGATACAGGATATGGGTCTTTGTGGATCACATGGACCTTCACAGGATACAGGATGTGGGTCTTGTGGTTCACATGGACCTTCATCAGGATCCAGGATGTGGGTCTTTGTGGATCACGTGGACCTTCATCAGGATCCAGGATATGGGTCTTGTGGATCACAATGGACCTTCATCAGGATGCAAGATATGGGTCTTTGTGGTTCACATGGACCTTCATCAGGGAACAGGATGTGGGTCTTTGTGGATCACATGGACCTTCATCAGGATACAGGATAGTGGTCTTTGTGGTTCACATGGACCTTCATCAGGATCCATGATATGGGTCTTTGTGGACACATGGACCTTCATCAGGATAAATGATAGGGTCTTTGTGGATACATGGACCTTCATCAGGATATAGGATGGGTCTTTGTGGTTCACATGGACCTTCATCAGGATCAGGAGTGGGTCTTTGTGGATCACATGGACCTTCTCAGGATACAGGATATGGGTCTTTGTGGTTCACATGGACCTTCATCAGGATCCATGATATGGGTTTGTGTTCACATGGACCTTCATCAGGATCCATGATAGTGTCTTTGTGGATCACATGGACCTTCATCAGGATACAGGATATGGGTCTTTGTGGATCACATGGACCTTCATCAGGATCCATGATATGGGTCTTTGTGGATGTCACAGTGACCTTCATCAGGATACAGGATATGGGTCTTTGTGGATCACATGGACCTTCATCAGGATCCAGTATATGGGTCTTTGTGGTTCACATGGACCTTCATCAGGATACAGGATATGGGTCTTTGTGGTTCACATGGACCTTCATCAGGATCCAGTATATGGGTCTTTGTGGATCACATGGACCTTCATCAGGATCAGTATATGGGTCTTTGTGGTCACATGGACCTTCATCAGGATCCATGATATGGGTCTTTGTGGTTCACATGGACTTCATAGGATACAGTATATGGGTCTTTGTGGTTCACATGGACCTTCATCAGGATACATGATATGGGTCTTTGTGGTTCACAGGACCTTCATCAGGATCCAGATATGGGTCTTTGTGGTTCACATGGACCTTCATCAGGATCCATGATATGGGTCTTTGTGGATCACAGGACCTTCATCAGGTACAGTATATGGTCTTGTGGTTCATGGACCTCATAGGATACATGATATGGGTCTTTGTGGTTCACATGGACCTTCATCAGGATACAGTATATGGGTCTTTGTGGTTCACATGGACCTTCATCAGGATACATGATATGGGTCTTTGTGGTTCACATGGACCTTCATCAGGATCCAGTATATGGGTCTTTGTGGTTCACATGGACCTTCATCAGGATCCAGGATGTGGGTCTTTGTGGATCACATGGACCTTCATCAGGATCCAGATATGGGTCTTTGTGGTTCACATGGACCTTCATCAGGATACATGATAGGGTCTTTGTGGTTCACATGGACCTCATCAGGATCCAGTATATGGGTCTTTTGTGTTTACATGGACCTTCATCAGGATCCATGATATGGGTCTTTGTGGTTCACATGGACCCTCATCGGATCCATGATATGGGTCTTTGTGGTTCACATGGACCTTCATCCGGATCCATGATTGGGTCTTTGTGGTTCACATGGACCTTCATCAGGATCCATGATATGGGTCTTTGTGGTTCACATGGACCTTCATCAGGATCCATGATATGGGTCTTTGTGGTTCACATGGACCTTCATCAGGATCCATGATATGGGTCTTTGTGGTTCACATGGACCTTCATCAGGATCCATGATATGGGTTCTTGTGGATCACATGGACTTCATCAGGATCCATGATTGGTTTGTGGTTCACATGGACCTTCATCAGGATCCAGTATATGGGTCTTTGTGGTTCAAGGACCTTCATCAGGATTCAGTATATGGGTCTTTGTGGTTCACATGGACCTTCACAGGATCCATGATATGGGTCTTTGTGGATCACATGGACCTCATCAGGATCCAGTATAGGGTCTTTGTGGTTCACATGGACCTTCATCAGGATCCATGATATGGGTCTTTGTGGATCACATGGACCTTCATCAGGATCCAGTATATGGGTCTTTGTGGTTCAAATGGACTCATCAGGATCCATGTATGGGTCTTTGTGGATCACAATGGACCTTCATCAGGATCCATGATATGTGTCTTTGTGGATCACATGGACCTTCATCAGGATCCATGATATGGGTCTTTGTGGTTCACATGGACCTTCATCAGGATCCAGGATATGGGTCTTTGTGGATCACATGGACCTTCATCAGGATCCAGTATATGGGTCTTTGTGGTTCACATGGACCTTCATCAGGATCCAGGATATGGGTCTTTGTGGTTCACATGGACCTTCATCAGGATACAGGATATGGGTCTTTGTTGTTCACATGGACCTTCATCAGGATCCATGATATGGGTCTTTGTGGATCACATGGACTTCTTTAGGACCCAGGATATGTGTCTTTGTGGATCACATGGACCTTAATCAGGATCCATGATATGGGTCTTTGTGGATTACATGGACCCTCATCAGGATCCAAGATATGGGTCTTTGTGGTTCACATGGACCTTCATCAGGATCCAGTATATGGGTCTTTGTGGTTCACATGGACCTTCATCAGGATACATGATATGGGTCTTTGTGGTTCACATGGACCTTCATCAGGATCCATGATATGGGTCTTTGTGGTTCACATGGACCTCATCAGGATCCATGATATGGGTCTTTGTGGTTCACATGGACCTTCATCAGGATACAGTATATGGGTCTTTGTGGTTCACATGGACCTTCATCAGGATCCAGGATATGGGTCTTTGTGGTTCACATGGATCTTCATCAGGATCCATGATATGGGTCTTTGTGGTTCACATGGACCTTCATCAGGATACATGATATGGGTCTTTGTGGATCACATGGACCTTCTTTAGGACCCAGGATATGTGTCTTTGTGGATCACATGGACCTTCATCAGGATCCAGGATATGGGTCTTTGTGGATCACATGGAAGTGCATCAGGATCCATGATATGGGTCTTTGTGGATCACATGGACCTTCATCAGGATCCAGGATATGGGTCTTTGTGGATCACATGGAACTATCATCAGGATCCAGGAGTGTGTCTTTGTGGATCACATGGACTTCATCGGATCCGGAGTGGGTCTTTGTGGATCACATGGACCTTCATCAGGATCCATGATATGGGTCTTTGTGGATCACTGGACCTTCATAGGATCCGGATATGTGTCTTTGTGGATCACATGGACCTTCATCAGGATCCATGATATGGGTCTTTGTGGATCACATGGACCTTCATCAGGATCCATGATATGGGTCTTTGTGGATCACATGGACCTTTATCAGGATCCATGATATGGGTCTTTGTGGTTCACATGGACCTTCATCAGGATCCAGGATATGGGTCTTTGTTGTTCACATGGACCTTCATCAGGATCAGGATATGGGTCTTGTGGATCGCATGGACCTTCATCAGGATCCAGGATATGGGTCTTTGTTGTTCACATGGACTTTCATCAGGATCCAGGATATGGGTCTTTGTGGATCGCATGGACCTTCATCAGGATCCAGGATATGGGTCTTTTGTGTTACATGGACCTTCATCAGGATCCATGATATGGGTCTTTGTGGTTCACATGACTTCATCAGGATACAGTATATGGGTCTTTGTGGTTCACATGGACCTTCATCAGGATCCAGGATAGGGGTCTTGTGGTTCACATGGATCTTCATCAGGATCCCTGATAGGGTCTTGTGGTTACATGGACCTTCATCAGGATACATGATATGGGTCTTGTGGATCACATGGCCTCTTTAGGACCCAGGATATGTGTCTTTGTGGATCACATGGACCTTCTCAGGATCCAGGATATGGGGTTTGTGGATCACATGGAAGTGCATCAGGATCCATGATGGTCTTTGTGGATCACATGGACCTTCATCAGGGTCCAGGAATGGGTCTTTGTGGATCACATGGAACTATCATAGGATCCAGGATGTGTGTCTTTGTGGATCACATGGACTTCATCAGGATCCAGGATGTTGGGTCTTTGTGGATCACATGGACCTTCATCAGGATCCATGATATGGGTCTTTGTGGATCACATGGACCTTCATCAGGATCCAGGATATGTGTCTTTGTGATCACATGGACCTTCATCAGGATCCATGATATGGTCTTTGTGGATCACATGGACCTTCATCAGGATCCACAGATAGGGTCTTTGTGGATCACATGGACCTTCATCAGGATCCATGATATGGGTCTTTGTGGTTCACATGGACCTTCATCAGGATCCAGGATATGGGTCTTTGTTGTTCACATGGACTTTCATCAGGATCCAGGATATGGGTTTGTGGATCGCATGGACCTTCACGGATCCAGGATATGGGTCTTGTGTGGTCACAGGACTTTCATCAGGATCCAGGATATGGGTCTTTGTGGATCGCATGGACCTTCTTTAGGACCCAGGATATGTGTCTTTGTGGTTCACATGGACCTTCATCAGGATCCAAGATATGGGTCTTTGTGGATCACATGGACTTTCATCAGGATCCAAGATATGGGTCTTTGTGGATCACATGGACCTTCATCAGGATCCAGGATATGGGTCTTTGTGGATCACATGGACCTTCATCAGGATAGTTTGAGATGAGGGATTTTTACCTTTATAATGGGATATTAAATGGAATGAGCCATTCTAGTTGCCACTATTAACTTTTATTTTATTCTTTTCTCTCTTTGTCCTGGTGAAATGGGTTTTAAAGACTCCAGTCCCTCTGAAGACTCTGTTCTCCTGGAGATGCAGGAATCCATCTGTTCTGTGGACTATGTTCTGTACCGATCCATCCAGCGCAGCCGGGCAGATTACTGTCTGAGCGTGGACTGTGGTCAATGTGGCCACCACCAGCACAGCCCGACCGTTAGCTTGCAGGGCCCGTTCGAGGAGATCTCGGTGCCACGTGCAAAAGGCGGACGGTCTTTCTCTTGCTCTACCCCCAGTACTTGTGATGACAGTGTGTCCCAGGTCGGGAGTGCAACCACTCGCAGCTGTAACCGACTGGAGACCATTGGACGATCTGGAGGTCCATGTTTTCCTGAGGTGCGGCTGAAAGTGAAGAGTTCCAGTAGGTCCAGGCAAAACAGAGGGTCAGGGTGCTCCTTGCACCACAGCTCGCCCTGCCAAACACCAGACTGTCCCCACCGTAGATACAGCGAAAACACACGGCCAGCAGCTATGAGCACATACGTGTTGCCGCGGGTCCTTGTCCGCTCCCACAGCGATCCTGGAATCAGCTCGTCCATGAACACAGGTCAGTAGTTAAAGGGGAACTGTCCCCTATGGAGATGAGATGATCCCTTTATTTCCCAATTCTCTCTTCATCCCTGTCCTGAATTTGCCCATTCTGGGTACATCAGGGGTGGACATATTAGTTTTAAAGTCAGGCTTTTATAGGAGCCAGTTCCATAGACATCAATAGAAAACCCTTTAAATAGGAACTAAAGTCTCCAGACAACATTGTTCCAATAGACAGAGCACATACACAAAGATACAAAAAGCTGTGGCTCACCTCTCCCTTTGCTGTGGCTGTTGGGTGATTTATGAAAATAATCTTTGGGTACTAGGGGTCAGCTCCCATAATTCACCTTGTCTGGGAACACCCAGCTAAGTCTATGCACTTCACAGGAAGCTGACAGCCAATCAAGTTACAGCTCAGAGATCATCCCTCCCTCTGACACAAAACACAGATTCAGTGCAGCATTACAAATGCTCCTTCATACAAAATAGAAAAGTCATCTTTGCAGTTTATTTCTTAGCTAGCATGGATGTAAGAAACGGAATATGAATATTTCAGTGAAAAATAAAAGTCTGGGGAATCGAACCTGCAACTGTGTCTTGCTAGAAAGAAAGCTTTGTACCTCTATCCCACAAGAGCTACTAGGTGGGATATCAGTACATGTAGAATCTTTATATTTTGCTAGGAACTTAATAGAAACAAAAATAAAGTTAACCTGGGGAATTGAACCAGCATCTCACTTTATCAGTATGCCACCACTGTAAATGTCAATGGAATTCAATGGAATCAGTTGACTATTTGTATTGCTCCAAGAAGGCTGTCGGAAATTCACGCTGGTTGGTAAATAAATAACAGAGCTTCTCGTACATATGTAGAAACTTTATATTTTCTATAAACATGGAAACTAACAAACAAAACAAGCAATAAACTCAGGCAGTGAGAGAAGTTTCATTAGTAAACTAGGGGATTTGAACTTGTAACTTGTGGGCTGTGTGTTCCTTAAAAACGTGGCATTTACATGGTGCGCCACCAACAACCCTACAATGAATACAGATATTTGTGTCCTAAAGTCACGTTAACTAATGTACCAAGCGTTAACGTGACTTTAAGACACAACTAACGGCAGTTGCGACGTTACGTAAAATTTGTGTCGCGAAACGTTAACGTTAAATATTCACAAAAGGCAAACTCCATTCCCAGTGCGCTGAGAGCCACTATCAGTTCAGTGCATTGCCTAAAGGGGGCAATAGAGAGCGATAGTGACATCGCCCCTTTTATCTTTGCTAGGAACTCCGTGGATCCTGGGGTCAGGGGGCGTGGCTTCTTGAAGAATCTTACAATGTATGGGTGTTGTGGGGAGAAAATCTTTCACATTAAGATATTTATAAATAAATCAGTTTAGTTTTCCTTTAACATGTAATTAACCAGGGGTCCCGACACCCTCTACTCTTTCTATTGCAGATCTCAGTGACACTGGGTACACCAAGGGGCTCGACGTCTTGTCCATCTCATCCATGGATACAGGTGGGTCACCACATGGGGAGACCATGGGACTGTCTGTATGTCTGTCCGTCCATCGTCTTGGTAGGGATTGTCTGTATGTCTGTCCCGTCCATCGGTCTTGGTCGGGATTGTCTGATGTCTGTCCGTCCTCGTCTTGGTAGGGATTCGTCTTATGTCTGTCCGTCCATCGTCTGGTAGGGATGTCTGTTGTCTGTCCGTCCATCGTCTTGGTAGGGATTGTCTGTATGTCTGTCCGTCCATCGTCTTGGTAGGGATTGTCTGTATGTCTGTCCGTCCATCGTCTTGGTAGGGTTGTCTGTAGTCTGTCGTCCATCGTCTTGGTAGGGTTGTCGTATGTCTGTCCGTCCATCGTCTTGGTAGGGATTGTCTGTATGTCTGTCCGTCCATCGCTTGGTAGGGATTGTCTGTATGTCTGTCCGCCTCATCGCCTTGGTGGGAATTGTCTGTATGTCTGTCCGTCCATCGTCTTGGTAGGGATTGTCTGTATGTCTGTCCGTCCATCGCCTTGGTAGGGATTGTCTGTATGTCTGTCCGTCCATCGTCTTGGTAGGGATTGTCTGTATGTCTGTCCGTCCATCGTCTTGGTAGGGATTGTCTGTATGTCTGTCCGTCCATCGTCTTGGTAGGGATTGTCTGTATGTCTGTCCGTCCATCGCCTTGGTAGGGATTGTCTGTATGTCTGTCCGTCCATCGTCTTGAGGGATTGTCTGTATGTCTGTCCGTCCATCGTCTTGGTAGGGATTGTCTGTATGTCTGTCCGTCCATCGTCTTGGTAGGGATTGTCTGTATGTCTGTCCGTCCATCGCCTTGGTAGGGATTGTCTGTATGTCTGTCTGTCCATCGCCTTGTAGGGATTGTCTGTATGTCTGTCCGTCCATCGTCTTGGTAGGGATTGTCTGTATGTCTGTCCGTCCATCGCCTTGGTAGGGATTGTCTGTATGTCTGTCCGTCCATCGTCTTGGTAGGGATTGTCTGTATGTCTGTCCGTCCATCGCCTTGGTAGGGATTGTCTGTATGTCTGTCCGTCATCGCCTGGTAGGGATTGTCTGTTATGTCTGTCGGTCATCGCCTTGGTAGGGATTGTCTGTATGTCTGTCCGTCCATCGTCTTGGTAGGGATTGTCTTATGTCGTCTGGTCTGTCTGTCGTCCTGGCCTTGGTAGGATTGTCTGTATGTCTGTCCGTCCATCGCCTTGGCAGGGATTCCCTTTTTCCTAGAGTAATGTTGACATAAAGGAATAGGGGTCAGTGTTGTAGACGTGGTATTTAATGATTATATCTGTCTACACTTTACGACATGTGACCTCTTAACAGAGTGCATGCTGGAGATGTAGACATACCGGCCATAGAAACTTACCTTCTGCCATTCACTAAGTTCAGTCAACTGCCTGCCCAAGAGACAGATAATGTGAAAAAAGGTTCAGAGTGTTGATAATTTACCCCTTACCGTGTTATATACCGTGTATATATAGCGTGTATTATATAGCGTGTATTATATACCGAGTATTATATACTGTGTATTATAAACCGTGCATTATATACCGTGCATTATATACCGTGCATTATATACCGTGCATTATATGTAACCGTGTATTATATACCGTGTATTATATACCGTGTATTATATACGCGTGTATTATAAACCGTGTATTATAATACCGTGTATTATATACCGTGTATTATAAACCGTGTATTATATACCGTGTATTATATACCGTGTATTATAAACCGTGTGTATATACCGTGTATTATATACCGTGTATTATAAACCGTGTATTATACCTTGTATTATATACCGTGTATTATAAACCGTGTATTATATAAATATATAACCGTGTATTATATACCGTGTATTAATACCGTGTATTATAATACCGTGTTTACAAAATTATAAACCGTGTATTATATACCGTGTATTATATACAGTGTATTATATACCGTGTATTATATACCATGTATTATACTGTATACCATGTATTATATACCGTGTATTATATACCGTGTATTATAAACCATGTATTATATACTACGTGCATTATAAACCGTGCATTATATACCGTGGAACCCGTGTCCTCTAACATTATAATGTCCTGTCCTGTGTCCTATAATGGAGTTTGGACTTGGCTGCTCTTGTTTTTATCTTAATTACTGAATCTTCTTATTTAATCTCCTTGTTTGGGGTCTCCCTCCCCCCACCAGAGTACACCAGTGGAGCCCCCTGCTGCCCAGTGGTAGGTTTATGCAGTGACGTTTTGCTCTCTGTGTATCTTAGGACCTGTTGTTCAGTGTATGTGGCCTCACCATTCTTTCCACCATCATCTGCACTCTGTCCGCTGTCATCTGCTGCAATTCAGGTCTTCTCATTGGATGTCATCCGTGTCGTAAGTTCTGTACCCCACGTGCAGACCACTGGTGTGTTGTGTGTGTGTGTGTGGAACTTCACCTGAAACCTTGGGCCCACGGTGGATCCCTTCACTGACCATGTACCTTTTCTTTCCCTTGACCTCATGCTTGCTCCCCATAGAGTCGCCTCGGAGAACCTGGAGTGTCTCTCTCCTCAGGACACCATATTGCAGAGCATGATAGAGTGTGAGGAGTTCGTCCCTCCGGTGCCTCCTCCTCCCTATTACCCCCCCAGAATAAACACCTTGCAGCTCCGAACTGAATGCCCGAGTACGGGGGATGAAGGGGGACGAGACTCTCCTTCATTCCAGTTTGAAACTCATAGACCTCATTACGTTTCTGTCTTTCTACAGCATCACTTACATGGTTCAATGACACAGCCCGTACCCCTCTACCCTACAGACTTCCCCCCTTCCCCTATGAGAGTGTCATGGGGATCCGAGTGACAGTCAGGTAGGAGATACCGATAGGCCCCAGGTGAGCGCAAATGGCAAATGGACCATCCTCTGGTTTTTATCTACTAAGGAAGGTCTCCAGGCACCAACCAGACTCCTAGTGTGGACTTCGTGCTCTGAAGCTTAACTTGATCCATTTTCCAGCCTTCAATGTATTAGACTGAATGTAGATAATTCTTTACCTAGACCATATCACCCAATGTTGTTGCAGCCACCTTGTTTGATGCCCAGGTAAACGAAGTCTCGTGTCTCAGCGTATCGGACGAATCGACTCCATGGTCACATGGGAATGGTAGTAGACATGGCGCATGGTGGGCGTCATAGAGCAGAGCTTACAATCTGGGGAATGTTAGAACAATGGTGATTGGATAGTTAAAGGTAAGCGTGATAGCCAAATTTTTAGGATTAATAAATAAAAGCCTCCCATGCCTTTAAAATGAACCTTAAATCACATCTCTAGGTGAAATGTGTGGGAATTTATTGCTTTGGTTTAGTAATCGTACTTCCTGCTTGAACACTTCCTGTGTTCAACCATGTGACCAGCTTGTAGTCATGTGACCAGGCTTTACCTGGTTTCATAGGCTTCCCTCCTCACCTGTCAATTTTTTAAAATTGTTTTTCCCAGTATGAAGTCTTAGGTGAGCATGCTCATTCCCGGGTTGACGGGGAGGAACTGAGCATCAGGCGATGTCACTCAACCAACTGGAAGCAGGAATCTGAACATTCACCACAATTTATTTCTCACCCGGCTGCAGAGATGTGATCCAGATCTCATTTTAAGTAAAGGTGGCTTTCATTTAATCTAAACTCTTTAGAGACACAGTTGCTCTTTAATAAGCAATAGTTTGTCATTTAAAGGGATCTCACTATCCCTTTAATGGTAACACACTTAATGTTGGGTGTCCTAGTGTTTTCTATTATTCTAGTGTCTGTTAGGTCCTTGTCCCCACATGACTTCCCAAAAGGACGAATATCATTAGACCTTCATCAGGATACGGATATGGGTCTTTGTGGATCACATGGACCTTCATCAGGATACAGATATGGGTCTTTGTGGATCACATGGACCTTCATCAGGATACAGGATATGGGTCTTTGTGGATCACATGGACCTTCATCAGGATACAGGATATGGGTCTTTGTGGATCACATGGACCTTCATCAGGATGCAGGATATGGGTCTTTGTGGATCACATGGACCTTCATCAGGATCCAGGATGTGGGTCTTTGTGGATCACATGGACCTTCATCAGGATCCAGGATATGGGTCTTTGTGGTTCACATGGACCTTCATCAGGATCCAGTATATGGGTCTTTGTGGATCACATGGACCTTCATCAGGATCCAGGATGTGGGTCTTTGTGGATCACATGGACCTTCATCAGGATCCAGGATATGGGTCTTTGTGGTTCACATGGACCTTCATCAGGATACAGGATATGGGTCTTTGTGGTTCACATGGACCTTCATCAGGATACAGGATGTGGGTCTTTGTGGATCACATGGACCTTCATCAGGATACAGGATATGGGTCTTTGTGGATCACATGGACCTTCATCAGGATACAGGATGTGGGTCTTTGTGGTTCACATGGACCTTCATCAGGATCCAGGATGTGGGTCTTTGTGGATCACGTGGACCTTCATCAGGATCCAGGATATGGGTCTTTGTGGATCACATGGACCTTCATCAGGATGCAAGATATGGGTCTTTGTGGTTCACATGGACCTTCATCAGGATACAGGATGTGGGTCTTTGTGGATCACATGGACCTTCATCAGGATACAGGATATGTGTCTTTGTGGTTCACATGGACCTTCATCAGGATCCATGATATGGGTCTTTGTGGATCACATGGACCTTCATCAGGATAAATGATATGGGTCTTTGTGGATCACATGGACCTTCATCAGGATATAGGATGTGGGTCTTTGTGGTTCACATGGACCTTCATCAGGATCCAGGATGTGGGTCTTTGTGGATCACATGGACCTTCATCAGGATACAGGATATGGGTCTTTGTGGTTCACATGGACCTTCATCAGGATCCATGATATGGGTCTTTGTGGTTCACATGGACCTTCATCAGGATCCATGATATGGGTCTTTGTGGATCACATGGACCTTCATCAGGATACAGGATATGGGTCTTTGTGGATCACATGGACCTTCATCAGGATCCATGATATGGGTCTTTGTGGATCACATGGACCTTCATCAGGATCCAGGATATGGGTCTTTGTGGATCACATGGACCTTCATCAGGATCAGTATATGGGTCTTTTGTGGTTCACATGGACCTTCATCAGGATACAGGAATGGTCTTTGTGGTCACATGGACCTTCATCAGGCCCAGTAATATGGGTCTTTGTGATCACATGGACCTTCATCAGGATCCATTATGGGTCTTTGTGGTTCACATGGACCTTCATCAGATCCATGATATGGGTCTTTTGTGTTCACATGGACCTTCATCAGGATACGTATATGGGTCTTTGTGGTTTCACATGGACCTTCATCAGGATACATGATATGGGTCTTTGTGGTTCACATGGACCCTTCATCAGGATCCAGTATATGGGTCTTTTTGTGGTTCACATGGACCTTCATCAGGATCCATGATATGGGTCTTTGTGGATCACATGGACCTTCATCAGGATCCAGTATATTGGGTCTTTGTGGTTCACATGGACCTTCATCAGGATACATGAATATGGGTCTTTGTGTTCACATGGACCTTCATCAGGATACAGTATATGGGTCTTTGTTGTTCACATGGACCTTCATCAGGATACATGATATGGGTCTTTGTGGTTCACATGGACCTTCATCAGGATCCAGTATATGGTCTTTGTGGTTCACATGGACCTTCATCAGGATCCAGATTGTGGGTCTTTGTGGATCACATGGACCTTCATCTGGATCCAGTATATTGGTCTTTGTGGTTCACATGGACCTTCATCAGGATACATGATATGGGTCTTTGTGGTTCACATGGACCTTCATCAGGATCCATATATGGGGTCTTTGTGTTCACATGGACCTTCATCAGATCCATGATATGGGTCTTGTGGTTTCACATGGACCTTCATCAGGAGTCCATGATATGGGTCTTTGTGGTTCACATGGACCTTCATCAGGATCCATGATATGGGTCTTTGGTTTTCACATGGACCTTCATCAGGATCCATGATATGGGTCTTTGTGGTCCCATGGACCTTCATCAGGATCCATGATATGGGTCTTTGTGTGTTCACAGGACCTTCATCAGATCCATGATATGGGTCTTTGGGTTCACATGACCTTCTCAGGATCCAATTGTGTCTTGTGGATCACATGGACCTTCATCAGATCCATGATATGGGTCTTTGTGGTTCACATGGACCTTCATCAGGATCCAGTATATGGGTCTTTGTGGTTCACATGGACCTTCATCAGGATCCAGTATATGGGTCTTTGTGGTTCACATGGACCTTCATCAGATCCATGATATGGGTCTTTGTGGATCACATGACTTCTCAGGATCCAGTATATGGTCTTTGTGGTTCACATGGACCTTCATCAGGATCCATGATATGGGTCTTTGTGGATCACATGACCTTCATCAGGATCCAGTAATGGTCTTGTGGTTCACATGGACCTTCATCAGGATCCATGATATGGGTCTTTGTGGATCACATGGACCTTCATCAGGATCCATGATATGTTGTCTTTGTGGATCACATGGACCTTCATCAGGATCCATGATATGGGTCTTTGTGGTTCACATGGACCTTCATCAGATCCAGGATATGGGTCTTTGTGGATCACATGGACCTTCATCAGGATCCAGTATATGGGTCTTTGTGGTTCACATGGACCTTCATCAGGATCCAGGATATGGGTCTTTGTTGTTCACATGGACCTTCATCAGGATACAGGATATGGGTCTTTGTTGTTCACATGGACCTTCATCAGGATCCATGATATGGGTCTTTGTGGATCACATGGACCTTCTTTAGGACCCAGGATATGTGTCTTTGTGGATCACATGGACCTTAATCAGGATCCATGATATGGGTCTTTGTGGATTACATGGACCCTCATCAGGATCCAAGATATGGGTCTTTGTGTTCACATGACCTCATCAGGATCCATATATGGGTTTTGTGGTTCACATGGACCTTCATCAGGATACTGATATGGGTCTTTGTGGTTCACATGGACCTTCATCAGGATCCATGATATGGGTCTTTGTGGTTCACATGGACCTTCATCAGGATCCATGATATGGGTCTTTGTGGTTCACATGGACCTTCATCAGGATACAGTATATGGGTCTTTGTGGTTCACATGGACCTTCATCAGGATCCAGGATATGGGTCTTTGTGGTTCACATGGATCTTCATCAGGATCCATGATATGGGTCTTTGTGGTTCACATGGACCTTCATCAGGATACATGATATGGGTCTTTGTGGATCACATGGGCCTTCTTTAGGACCCAGGATATGTGTCTTTGTGGATCACATGGACCTTCATCAGGATCCAGGATATGGGTCTTTGTGGATCACATGGAAGTGCATCAGGATCCATGATATGGGTCTTTGTGGATCACATGGACCTTCATCAGGATCCAGGATATGGGTCTTTGTGGATCACATGGAACTATCATCAGGATCCAGGATGTGTGTCTTTGTGGATCACATGGACCTTCATCAGGATCCAGGATGTGGGTCTTTGTGGATCACATGGACCTTCATCAGGATCCATGATATGGGTCTTTGTGGATCACATGGACCTTCATCAGGATCCTGATATGTGTTCTTGTGGATACATGACCTTCATCAGATCCATGATATGGGTCTTGTGGATCACATGGACCTTATCAGATCCATGATATGGTCTTTGTGGATCACATGGACCTTCATCAGGATCCAGATATGGGTCTTTGTGGTTCACATGGACCTTCATCAGATCCAGGATATGGGTCTTTGTGGTCACATTGCCTTCATCAGATCCAGTAGATGGTGTCTTTGTGATCACATGACCTTCATCAGGATCCAGGATATGGGTCTTTGTTGTTCACTGGACTTCATCAGGATCCAGGATATGGGTCTTTGTGGATCACATGGACCTTCATCAGGATCCAGGATATGGGTCTTTGTGGTTCACATGGACCTTCATCAGGATCCATGATATGGGTCTTTGTGGTTCACATGGACCTTCATCAGATACAGTATATGGGTCTTTGTGGTTCACATGGACCTTCATCAGGATCCGGATATGGTCTTTGTGGTTCACATGGATCTTCATCAGGATCCATGATATTGGGTCTTTGTGTTCACATGACCTTCATCAGGATACTATATGGGTCTTTGTGGATCACATGGCCTTCTTTAGGACCCAGGATATGTGTCTTTGTGGATCACATGGACCTTCATCAGGATCCAGGATATGGGTCTTTGTGGATCACATGGAAGTGCATCAGGATCCATGATATGGGTCTTTGTGGATCACATGGACCTTCATCAGGATCCAGGATTGGTCTTTGTGGATCACATGGAACTATCATCAGGATCCAGGATGTGTGTCTTTGTGGATCCATGGACCTTCATCAGGATCCAGGATTTGGGTCTTTGTGGATCACATGGACCTTCATCAGATCCATGATTGGGTCTTTGTGGATCACAGGACCTTCATCAGGATCCAGATATGTGTCTTTGTGGATCACATGGACCTTCATCAGGATCCATGATATGGGTCTTTGTGGATCACATGGACCTTCATCAGTGCCATGATATGGGTCTTTTGGATCACATGGACCTTCATCAGGATCCATGATATGGTCTTTGTGGTTCACATGGACCTTCATCAGATCCAGGATATGGGTCTTTGTTGTTCACATGGACTTTCATCAGGATCCAGGATATGGGTCTTTGTGGATCGCATGGACCTTCATCAGGATCCAGGATATGGGTCTTTGTTGTTCACATGGACTTTCATCGGATCCGGATATGGGTCTTTGTGGATCGCATGGACCTTCTTTAGACCCGGATATGTGTCTTGTGGTTCACATGGACCTTCATCAGATCCAAGATATGGGTCTTTGTGGATCACATGGACCTTCATCAGGATCCAAGATATGGGTCTTTGTGGATCACATGGACTTTCATCAGGATAATCCAGATATGGTCTTTGTGGATCACATGGACCTTCATCAGGATCCAGGATATGGGTCTTTGTGGATCACATGGACCTTCATCAGGATAGTTTGAGATGAGGGATTTTTACCTTTATAATGGGATATTAAATGGAATGAGCCATTCTAGTTTGCCACTATTAACTTTTTTTTATTCTTTTCTCTCTTTGTCCTGGTGAAAGGGTTTTAAAGACTCCAGTCCCTCTGAAGACTCTGTTCTCCTGGAGATGCAGGAATCCATCTGTTCTGTGGACTATGTTCTGTACCGATCCATCCAGCGCAGCCGGGCAGATTACTGTCTGAGCGTGG
Organism: Hymenochirus boettgeri; assembly: GCA_019447015.1. Taxonomy (NCBI): domain Eukaryota; kingdom Metazoa; phylum Chordata; class Amphibia; order Anura; family Pipidae; genus Hymenochirus; species Hymenochirus boettgeri. The sequence goes on from JAACNH010000084.1 coordinate 42,270, forward strand.
ACTGTGGTCAATGTGGCCACACCACAAGCCCGACCGTTAGCTTGCAGGCCCGTTCGAGGAGATCTCGGTGCCACGTGCAAAAGGCGGACGGTCTTTCTCTTGCTCTACCCCCCAGTACTTGTGATGACAGGGTGTCCCAGGTCGGGAGTGCAACCACTCGCAGCTGTAACCGACTGGAGACCATTGGACGATCTGGAGGTCCATGTTTTTCCTGAGGTGCGGCTGAAAGTGAAGAGTTCCAGTAGTCCAGGCAAAACAGGGGTCAGGTGCTCCTTGCACCACAGCTCGCCCTGCCAAACACCAGACTGTCCCCACCGTAGATACAGCGAAAACAACACGGCCAGCAGCTATGAGCACATACGTGTTGGCCGCGGGTCCTTGTCCGCTCCCACAGCGATCCTGGAATCAGCTCGTCCATGAACACATCAGTAGTTAAAGGGGAACTGTCCCCTATGAGATGAGATGATCCCTTTATTTCCCAATTCTCTCTTCATCCCTGTCCTGATTTGCCCATTCTGGGTACATCAGGGGTGGACATATTAGTTTTAAAGTCAGCTTTTATAGGAGCCAGTTCCATAGACATCAATCTAGAAACCCTTTAAATAGGAACTAAAGTCTCCAGACAACATTGTTCCAATAGACAGAGCACATACACAAAGATCAAAAAGCTGTGGCTCACCTCTCCCTTTGCTGTGGCTGTTGGGTGATTTATTGAAATAATCTTTGGGTACTAGGGGTCAGCCTCCCATAATTCACCTTGTCTGGGAACACCCAGCTAAGTCTATGCACTTCACAGGAAGCTGACAGCCAATCAAGTTACAGCTCAGAGATCATCCCTCCCTCTGACACAAACACAGATTCAGTGCCATTACAAATGCTCCTTCATACAAAGAAAAGTCATCTTTGCAGTTTATTTCTTAGCTAGCATGGATGTAAGAAACGAATATGATATTTCAGTGAAAAATAAAAGTCTGGGAATCGAACCTGCAACTGTGTCTTGCTAGAAAGAAAGCTTTGTACCTCTATCCCACAAGAGCTACTAGGTGGGATATCAGTACATGAATCTTTATATTTGTGCTAGGAACTTAATAGAAACAAATAAGTTAACCTGGGGAATTGAACCAGCATCTCACTTTATCAGTATGCCACCACTGTAAATGTCAATGGAATTCAATGGAATCAGTTGACTATTTATTGCTCCAAGAAGGCTGTCGGAAATTCACGCTGGTTGGTAATAAATAACAGAGCTTCTCGTACATATGTAAAACTTTATATTTTCTATAAACATGGAAACTAACAAACAAAACAAGCAATAAACTCAGGCAGTGAGAGAAGTTTCATTAGTAAACTAGGGGATTTGAACTTGTAACTTGTGGGCTGTGTGTTCCTTAAAAACGTGGCATTTACATGGTGCGCCACCAACAACCCTACAATGAATACAGATATTTGTGTCCTAAAGTCACGTTAACTAATGTACCAAGCGTTAACGTGACTTTAAGACACAACTAACGGCAGTTGCGACGTTACGTAAAATTTGTGTCCGCGAAACGTTAACGTTAAATATACAAAAGGCAAACTCCATTCCCAGTGCGCTGAGACCACTATCAGTTCAGTGCATTGCCTAAGGGGGCAATGAGAGCGATAGTGACATCGCCCCTTTATCTTTGCTAGGAACTCCGTGGATCCTGGGGTCAGGGGCGTGGCTTCTTGAAGAATCTTACAATGTATGGTGTTGTGGGGAGAAAATCTTTCACATTAAGATATTTATAAATAAATCAGTTTAGTTTTCCTTTAACATGTATTAACCAGGGGTCCCCGACACCCTCTACTCTTTCTATTGCAGATCTCAGTGACACTGGGTAACCAAGGGGCTCGACGTCTTGTCCATCTCATCCATGGATACAGGTGGGTCACCACATGGGGAGACCATGGGACTGTCTTGTATGTCTGTCCGTCCATCGTCTTGGTAGGGATTGTCTGTATTCTGTCCGTCCATCGTCTTGGTAGGATTGTCTTATGTCTGTCCGTCCATCGTCTTGGTAGGGATTGTCCTGTATGTCTGTCCGTCCATCGTCTTGGTAGGGATTGTCTGTATGTCTGTCGTCCATCGTCTTGGTAGGGATTGTCTGTATGTCTGTCCGTCCATCGTCTTGGTAGGGATTGTCTGTATGTCTTGTCCGTCCATCGCTGGTAGGGATTGTCTGTATGTCCTGTCCTCCATCGCCTTGGTAGGGATTGTCTGTATGTCTGTCCGTCCATCGTCCTTGGTAGGGATTGTCTGTATGTCTGTCCGTCCATCGCCTGGTAGGGATTGTCTGTATGTCTGTCCTCCATCGTCTTGGTAGGATTGTCTGTATGTCTGTCCGTCCATCTCTTGGTAGGGATTGTCTGTATGTCTGTCCGTCCATCCGCTTGGTAGGGATTGTCTGTATGTCTGTCCGTCCATCGTCTTGGTAGGGATTGTCTGTATGTCTGTCCGTCCATCGTCTTGGTAGGGATTGTCTGTATGTCTGTCCGTCCATCGTCTTGGTAGGGATTGTCTGTATGTCTGTCCGTCATCGCCTTGGTAGGGTTGTCTGTATGTCTGTCCGTCCATCGTCTGGTAGGGATTGTCTGTATGTCTGTCCGTCATCGTCTTGGTAGGATTGTCTGTATTCGTCGTCCTCGCTTGTAGGGTTGTCTGTATCTGTCGTCCATCGCCTTGGTAGGGATTGTCTGTATGTCTGTCGTCCATCGCCTTGGTAGGGATTGTCTGTATGTCTGTCCGTCCATCGTCTTGGTAGGGATTGTCCCTGTATGTCTGTCCGTCCATCGCCTTGGTAGGGATTGTCTGTATGTCTGTCCGTCCATCGTCTTGGTAGGGATTGTCTGTATGTCTGTCCGTCCATCGCCTTGGTAGGGATTGTCTGTATGTCTGTCCGTCCATCGCCTTGGTAGGGATTGTCTGTATGTCTGTCTGTCCATCGCCTTGGTAGGGATTGTCTGTATGTCTGTCCGTCCATCGTCTTGGTAGGGATTGTCTGTATGTCTGTCCGTCCATGGCCTTGGTAGGGATTGTCTGTATGTCTGTCCGTCCATCGCCTTGGCAGGGATTCCCTTTTTCCTAGAGTAATGTTGACATAAAGGGAATAGGGGTCAGTGTTGTAGACGTGGATATTTAATGATTATATCTGTCTACACTTTACGACATGTGACCTCTTAAGCAGAGTGCATGCTGGGAGATGTAGACATACCGGCCATAGAAACTTACCTTCTGCCATTCAGCTAAGTTCAGTCAACTGCCTGGCCCAAGGAGACAGATAATGTGAAAAAAAGGTTCAGAGTGTTGATAATTTACCCCTTACCGTGTATTATATACCGTGTATTATATAGCGTGTATTATATAGCGTGTATTATATACCGAGTATTATATACTGTGTATTATAAACCGTGCATTATATACCGTGCATTATATACCGTGCATTATATACCGTGCATTATGTACCGTGTATTATGTACCGTGTATTATATACCGTGTATTATATACCGTGTATTATAAACCGTGATAATTACCATATTACCGTATTGACAGATAATTACCATATTGACAGTTAATTACCATATTACCATATTGACAGATAATTGCCATATTGACAGATAATTACCATATTACCGTATTGACAGATAATTACCATATTGACAGATAATTACCATATTGACAGATAATTACCATATTACCATATTGACGGAAACCTAAACAAACCAACAATCATAAATCAGAGGCAGTGAGAGAAGTTTCATCTTAGTAAACTAGGGTATGTGAACTTGTACTTTTGGCTGTGTGTTCCTTACGGAAAACGTGGCATTTACCCTGGTGCGCCACCAACAACCCACCATGGAATACGATATTTGTGTCCTAAATTCCCGTTAACTAATGTACCAAGCGTTAACTTGCTTAGACAAACTAACTGCTGGCGACGTTACGTAAAATTTGTGCGCGACGTTAACGTTAAATATTACACAAAAGGCAAACGCCATTCTCCACAGGGCGCTTGAGAGCCATATCATTCAGTGCATTGCCTAAAGGTGGCAATAAGAGCGATAGTACATCGCCCCTTTTATCTTTTGCAGGAACTCTTCCCTCCCGTTATCCTGGGGTCAGGTGGGCGTGGCTTTCTTGAAGAATCTTACAATGTAATGGGTGTTGTGGGAGAAAATGCTTTCACATTAAGATATTTATAAACTAAATCATTTAGTTTTCCTTTAGACATGTAATTAACCAGGGGTCCGACACCCTCCTATCTTTCTATTGCAGATCTCATACACATTGGTACAACCAAGGGCTCGACGCTTGTCCATCTCACCTCTCATCCATGTATACATGTGGGTTCACCACCTGGGGAACCATGGGACTGTCTGTAATGGGTCGTCCTTCCTCGTCTTGTAGGGATTTCTGTATTTCGGGTCCGTCCATCGTCTTGTAGGGATTGTCTGTAGTCGGTCCGTCCAATCTGGCTTGGTATGGATTGTCTGTATGTGCTGTCCCGTCCATTCGTCTTGGTAGGGATTGTCTGTATGTCTGTCCTTCCATCGTCTTGGTAGGAGTGTCTGTAAATGTCTGCCGTCCATCGTACTTGGTAGGGATTGTCCTGTATGGCTGGGCCGTCCATCGTCTTGGGAGGGATTTTCTGTAGTCTGTCCGTTCCATCGCCTTGGTAGGGATTGTCTGTATGTCTTCCGGTCATGTCTTGGTAGGGATTGTCTTATGTCTGTCCGTCCATCGCCTGGTAGGGATTGTCTGTATGTCTGGTCCGTCCATCGTCTTGGTAGGATTTTCTGTAAATGTCCTTGTGTCGTCCAGCGTCTGGTAGGGATTGTCTTATGTCTGTCCGTCCATCCCTTGGTAGGGATTTTTCTGTAGTCTGCTCGTCCATCGTCTTGGTAGGGATTGTCTGATGTCTGTCCGTCCTCGTCTGGTAGGGTTTTCTGTATGTCGTTTCCGTCCATCGTCTTGGTAGGGATTGTCTTGTAGTCTGTCCGTCCACTCTTGGGTAGGGAGTGTCTGTATGTTCTGTCCGTCCCTCGTCTTGGTAGGGATTGTCTTTGTCTGTCCGTCCATCGTCTTGGTAGGGATTGTCTGTATTTCTTCCGTCCATCGTCTTGGGAGGGGATTTGTCTTATGTCTGGTCTTCCATCGCCTTTGTATGGAATTGTCCTGTATGTCTTTCTGTCCATCGCCTTTGTAGGGTTGTCTGTATGTCTGTCCGTCCATCCCCCCAAAAATTTCGTCTTGGTAGGATTGTTCTTATGTCTGTCCGTCCCCCGCCTTGGTCAGGGATGTCCTGTATGTCTTGGTCCGTCCATCGTCTGGTAGGGTATTTTCTGTATGTCTGTCCGCCATCGCCTTGGTAGGATTTTCTGTATGGTCTGTCCGTCCATCGCCTTGGTATGGATTGTCTTATTCTGTCTGTCCATCGCCTTGGTAGGATTGTCCTTATTTCTGTCCGTTCCATCGTCTTTGGTAGGGTCTTGTCTGTATGTCTGTCCGTCCATGGCCTTGGTACGGGTATTGTCTGTATGTCCCCTGTCCGTTCCATCGCTCTTGGCAGGGATTCTTCCCTTTTTCCTAGAGTACTGTTGACATAAAGGGAATAGGGGGTCATGTTGTAGACGTGGATATTTAATGATATATCTGTCTACACTTTAACGACATGTGAACCTCTTAAGCAGAGGTGCAATTCTGCAGCTGTATACCATACCGGCCATAGAAACTTTACCTGTCTGCCATTCAGCTAAGTCCAGGCAGTCACTGCCTGGCCCAAGGAGCAGCTAATGTGAAAAAAAGGTTCATAGTGTTGATAATTTTAACCCCTTACCGTGTATTATTTCCGTGTATTATATAGCGTGGTCTTATTATCGCGTGTTATTATATAACCGCAGTATTTATACTGTGTATTACAACCCTGTGCATTATATACCGTGCATTATATACCGTGCATTATATACCGTGGCATATGTACCTGTTATTATGTACCGTGTATTTATATACCTGTTATTATATACCGTGTATTATAAACTCGTGTCTTATATACCGGGTATTGCTAATACCCGTGGTATATAAACCGTGTATTATAATCCCGTGTAATTATAAACCTTGTATTATAAAACCGTGTATTAGTATACCGTGTCATTTATATACCGTTTATTATAAACCGTGTATTTATATACCGTGTATTATATACCGTGTATTAGACACCTGTATTATAAACCGTGTATTATATACCGTGTATTATAAGACCGTGTATTATAACCGTTTATTATAAACCGTGTATTAGTACCGTGTTTATATACAGTGGTATTATATTCCCGTTTATTATATACCATTTGAGTAATCACTGTATACATGTATTTATACCCGTGTATTAATATACCGTTTATTATAACCATGTTTAATATAACCGGGCCATTATAAACCCGTGCTTATATACCGTGCGATTATGTACCGTTTATTATTGTACCGTGTATATATACCGGTATTATATACCGTGTATTATAACCGTGTATTATATACCGTGTATTATAATACCGTTATTATATACCTTAGTTTTATAAACCGTGTATTATAAACCGTGTATTAATACCCGTGTACTTATAACCGGTGTATTATAAACCGTGTATTATCCCGGGTATTATATACCTTGTATTATATACACCGTGTTTTAAACCGTGTATTATATACCGTTTATTATATACTGTGTATTAATATACGTGTATTATAAACCGTGTATTATAACTCAATAAACCGTGTATTATACACCGTGTATTATAAACCAGTGTATTATATACTGTGTATTATATACCGTGGTTATTATATACTGGTGTATTATACCGTGTATTATAAACCGTGTTATTATCTACCGTGTAGTATATACCGTGGTATTATATACCGTGTATTATAAACCGTGTATTATAAACCGTGTATTATATACCGTTATTATATAAGCCTGTGTATTATATCCGTGTATTATTACCGTGTATATAACGTGTATTATAAACCCGTGTATTATATACCGGTATTATATAACCGTGTATTATATACCGGGTTATTATAAACCGTGTATTATATACCGTGTTTATTACTCCAAGTTTATTATTAACCGTGTATTCTATACCGTGTATTACATAACCGTGTATTATATAAGACGTGTATTAAAATAAACCGTGTATTATAACCGTGTATTATATTACTGGTATATTACCGTGTATTATAAAACCGGTATCTAACCGTGTATTATTCCGTGTATTATAAACCTGTATTATATACCGTGTAATAGATACATGTCTTTTAATATCCGTTTCTTAGATACCATGTATTATACTGTTACCAATGTATTATATACCGTTTTTATACCGTGTAATTATATACCGTGTAATTATACACCATGTATTATATACTGTTGGATTATTACCCGTGGATTATTAAACCGTGTATGATATCCCTGTATATGTACCGACTGTGTATTATAAGGATATAAATGCACAAGGAGTTTCCTGACCATATAACTGCACAAGGGCATTTATAATATTTATTATATTATTTCTTATAATACTAAAGTATAATTAAAAATGACTTTGGTTGTGTTTCTTTGACTGTTCCATTCCACCATTACCTTACACATGCCGAACACAGACACCTGATTACTGCCACCAAGTTAATTCCCCCCTCCGTAGACGGACTTGGTAGTGTCCGCACTAATACTTGTTTTCAGACAGCAGACCGCAACCCGATAACCCCCTGACCGTATCACGCGGAATTACTAGTTTCCCGTAATAACGGAGGGGGAATGAACAACCCGTGCCAAATATCGGCTGATTTTAACTAAAATTAAGCAATGAATAGGAATAATGTGTTAAGGGAGGCCATGTGTAAGGGAATGGGGATGTGCAGTGGAATAAATATATTAGAATCACAACTTGGCTATGTAGCTGAGAGTTTGTTATAAATCTATTCCCTGCCCTATCCCCATTCATAGCCATTGCCTTATGTATCAATATGATTATCTAACAAGTGTATTGCCAATATTATATCTACACCAGCCATTCAGATGTTATCTAACTGCGGTAGTTAGTCTCCGATTGGTTGCAACCTTATAAACCTCTTATTACTCTTATATTATCTGGAGGAACTGATCAAATCTCAACAAGGAATCGATGTATTTAAGGGGAAATACTGTAGTAATAGATGTATTCCAAAGCATACAGTATGTTACTGCAGTACTGACTTCCCAGTTTAAAGGGGAAATACTGTAGTAACTAGATTATTTCCAAAGCATACAGTATGTGTACTGCAGTACTGACCTTTCCCAGTTAAAGGGGAAATACTGTAGTAATAGATTTCTCCAAAGTTACCGTATGTTCTGCAGTAACTGACCTTTCCCAGTTAAAGGGGAAATACTGTAGTAATAGAGTTTCCCAAGCTACCTATGTTACTCTCTGCAGGTACTGAACCTTTCCCAGTTAAAGGGAAATAAGGTAGTTAAGAGATGTATTCCAAAGCTACAGTATTTACTGCTTACTGACCTTTCCAGTTAAAGGGAACTATCGTTAAATAATAGATTTATTCCAAAGCGACCGTATGTTACTACTGCAGTATCTGAACCTTTCCAGTTAAAAGGGGAACTACTGTAGTAATAGATGTATTCCAGAAGCTACAGTAATTTGAACCAGCAGCTGACCTTTCCCATTTAAAGGGGAAATACTGTAGTACTAGATGTATTCCCAGCTACAGTATGTTTATCTGTCAGTAACTGACCTTTCCCAGTTAAAGGGGAAATACTGTAGTAATAGATGTATTCCAAAGCTACAGTATGTTACTGCAGTACTGACCTTTCCCAGTTAAAGGGGAATACTGTAGTAATAGATTTATGTCCCAAAGCTACAGATAGTTTTAACTTGCAGTACTACCGTTTCCCAGTTAAAGGGGAACTACTGTAGTAATAGATGTATTCCAAAGCTAACAGTATGTTAACCCAGTACTGACCTTTCCCAGTTAAAGGGGAAATACTGTAGTAATAGATTTATTCCAAAGCTACAGTATGTTACCGCAGTACTGACCTTTTGTCCCCATTAAGGGGCAATACTGTAGAATAGAGTTTATTCGTCAGGAATGGCTAACAGACTAAGAAAAGGTTTATGGTGACTTGGTGGGTGGACAGTACGTGGGATCGCTTGTTCGGGGGTGGTGTTGGTGGGGGGGTGTTGGGGTTCCCCATTAAAGGGGAAACATACTGTATAATAGATGTTTCCAAAGCTACGTATGTTTACTTTACTGCAGCACTGACCTTCCCGTTAAAGGGAAATATGTCATATAGATTGAATTCCAAGCACGTACTGATTTACCGCCGTACTGACCTTTCCCAGTTTAAAGGGGGAAATACTGTAGTATAGATTTAGTTCCAAAGCTACAGTATGTTACCGCAGACTGACCTTTCCCATTTAAAGGGGAAATCTGTAGTATAGATGTATTCCAAAGCTTACCTTAATGTTACCAACCAGCATTACTGACCTTTCCAGTAAAGGGGAATTAACTGTATTAATGATTTATATTGCCAAAGCTACATATGTTCCCACGCAGTACCTGACCTTTCCAGTTAAAGGGGAAATACTTTAGTAATCGATTTATTCCAAAGCTCACAGTATGTTACCGCAGTACTGACCTTCCCGTTAACAGGGGAAATCCTTTAGTAAATAGATTTATCCAAAGCGTAAGTATGTAACCGCAGTACTTACCTTTCCGTTCCACGTTAAAGTGAAATACTGTAGTAATGATGTATTCCCAAGCTAACAGTATTTACCGGCAGTCACTGACCTTTCCCATTAAAGGGGAATACGTATTAATAGAGTTTGAGTAATTCCAAAGCTACAGTAAATTTACTGCAGTACTGACCTTTCCCAGTTAAAGGGAAATCCTTTAGTAATAGATGTATTCCAAGCTCAGTATGTTACTGCAGTACTGACCTTTCCCTCCCAGTTTTAAAGTGGAAATACTGTAGTATCGATTTATTCGCAAAGCCTACAGTTTTACTGCAGTACTGACCTTTCCCAGTTAAGGGGACAAACTGTAAGTAATTGATGTATTCCAAAGCTACAATATGTTACCAGGCAGTACTGACCTTTTCCCAGTTAAGGGAAATACTGTAAGTTAGATAGATTTATTCTCAAGCTACAGTTAGTTACTTGCAGTATCTGACCTTTCCAGTTAAAGTGGAACCTACTGTAGTAAATAATTATTCAAAGCTACATATGTTACTGCATCTGACCTTTCCCATTTAAAGAAAGGGAACTACTGTAGTATAGATGTATTCCAAAGCTACAGTATGTTACTGCAGTACTGACCTTTCCCCGTAAAGGGAAATACTGTCGTGACAACGGTGGTTTGGATGATTTATAATGCGGGCGGGGAAGCTACAGTCTGTTACCTTCGCAGTACTGACCTTTTCCCAGTTAAAGGGGACCAATAACTGTAGTAATGATTGTGATCTTTCCAAAGCTACAGTATGTTACCGCAGTACTGACCTTTCCCATTTGATAAGTGGTGGTGTGAAATACTGTAGTTATAATGTATGCCAAAGCTACAGTATGGTTACCGCGGGTGGCCGTGTAAGGGCCTGACCTTTCCCGTTAAAGGGTTTGCTCGGGCAGGGGTCCCTGGGGTGGTAGTGGAGTGTGGTTGTGGTGGGGGTGGGGGTGTGGTAAGGGGTTGTGGGGAGTAAAGAGGGAGTGTTGTGTGTGATTTTTTTCTTGCTTTATGTGTATGTGCTATCCTTTTGGTTTTCGAGTTGTGGGGGTGTGTTGCCAGGTTTTTTGTGTTTGGCGGGGTTTTTGTGGCTTGTGGTGGGGTTTGTGGTGTTGAGGGGGTTTTGTGGCACAGAGTTTTGGTTAGGTCTTTGAGACCCTTGCTTGTGTCCCAGTGAAAGGGAAAGACGGGGTCGTCAAAGGACTCATTGGTTGGGTGTAGTGTGCCAAAGCAACAGTTGTTGTTGGTGTGAGGCTGTTGTGGACCGGGCAGAAGAACGAAACCGGGGGGCCGGGCAACATGACAGGAAAGAGGCGATATAAAGCGTGTGTGTGTCGTGAGACAGGGAGGGATTCCTGCGAGGCAGGCGATCAGGAATGTAGGGGTTCCAAGTCTTCGCGGGAATCTAGAGGGGGCAGCCGGGGGGGTACCGGGCCCAGGAAGAGTGGGAAAGACGGGCAAGGAAGAGGAGGAGGCCAAAGCGACGAGGGCGGCAGGACGGGGACCGGGCCCAGGAAAGAAAGACGGGGGAAAGAGAGGGAGCAAACTCATAAGGGACCGCAGTCCTGACCTTTCCCGGGAAACGGGAAAGACGGGAGGAGGAGGGAAGGCCCAAGCGACAGGATGGTACCGTATGTTACCGCAGACTTGACCTTTCGCCCGTACCGGGGAAACTTAGTAATAGAATGTAGGCCAAAGCTACATATGTTTTACCCCGCGTACTGACCTTTCCCATTTAAGGGGAAATAACTTAGTAATAGATTTTTCCAAGCGACAGTATGTGTACCGCAGTAACTGACGCTTTCCCATTAAAGGGACATACTGTAGTTAAAAAAACAACATATATTTATTTCCAAGCTCCCGTATGTTACTGCAAGTACTGAAACCTTGTCCCGGTAAAGGGGAATACTGTAGTAATAGATTATTCCAAAGGTACCCGTATGTTACTGCAGTAACTGACTTTCCCAGTTAAAGGGGAAATATCTGTGTAATAGACTTTTTATTCCAAGAAGCTACAGTATTGTTCTGCAGTACTGACCTTTCCCAGTTAAGGGGAATACTGTAGTAATAGATTTATTCCAAGCTACAGTAAGACTGCAGTCCTGACCTTTCCCGTTAAAGGGGAAATTACTGTAGTAATAGATTTATTCCAAAGCTACAAGGATATGTTACGCATACTGACCTTTCCCAGTTTAAAGGGAAAACTGTAGTAATAGTATTTTATTCCAAAGTGCGTACCGTATGTTACTGCAGTACTGACCTTTCCCGTTTAAAGGGAAATACTGGTAGTAATAATTTATATTCCAACGTTACCGTTGTTACTGCAGTACTGACCTTTCCCAGTTAAAGGGAAATTACTGTAGTAATATATTTTATTCCCAAGCTACGAGTAATGTTACTTACTGCAGTACTGACCTTTCCCAGTTAAGGGGAATACTGTATATTACCGATAGAAAATATATTTGATACAACATTGACGGGGGGCGAGATTGGGGTTCTACAGTAGGTTTTTTACTGCAGTATGACCTTGGTCCCATTTAAGGGGAAATCATGCGTGGTTATTGGGGCGAGGGGGTGGGTTGGGGAAAAGACGAAATATCAAATCTAACCAATAAATCGATTTGTCGCACAAGCGTTTCTCCCTATTGTTAGTTGTTGCTGTCTGTGAGTTGGAGGAGGGCGGCACCGGCCCAGGAAAGGGGAAAGACGGGGGGGGGAGTAAGGAGAGGGTGAGGGTTGGGGGCCAGAACTACTGTGTTCTGTTGACCCGAAAGGGAGGGGGGGGGTGGCCGTCGTCGTGGACGGATCAAATCGCGACCGGGCCCGGAAAAGGGAACAGACGGAGGAAGAGAGGGAGAGGCCAAAGGGGACCGGAGGGGACGTGGGCAGGACGGACCGGGCACCATCAAGCAAGGTGGGGGAAAGGGGAAATACTGAGTGGAGGGAATAGATGGGTGATGGCCAAGAGCGACAGGAGGGACGGCAGGACGCGGACCGGGGGTCCCCGTGAAAGGGGGAAAGGGCTGTGGACGGGGAGGATAGATGTAAGTCCAAAAAGCGACATATGGGCGGCAGGACGGACCGGGGCCCAGGGAAAGGGAAATACTGGTAGTAATAATTTTATTCCAAAGCTACAGTATGGACTGGGGGGTGCAGTACTGGGGGGGGGGACCGGCCGGCCCGGGGAAAAGAGGGGAAAGACCTTTGTTGGTGTGTGTGAGTGGTGAAGTAAGGGGAGGCCAAACGTGAGGGGTAACCGAAGGGACGGGGGGCAGGGAACGGACCGGGCCCGGGAAAGGGGGGGGAACAGAAACACGGGGAGAATAAAAGACCTACAGAGGCCAAAGGGAAGACCAAAAGGGCCACAGGACGGCAGGACGGGGACCGGGAACCACACAAGGGAAAAAAAGCCAATGTACTAGGGAAAGCGGGAGTAAAAAAATAAAGGTTAGATTATAATAGGTACCAGAAGCTAGGCAGTTGCATGGGAACGCAGAGAACGGAGGCAGGTGTGGGGACCTGCTCCAGGGAAAGATGAGTAATAAAAGGGAGGGAAGGGCGGGAGAGGGGGGGAAGGGGACCCTCAAATTAAAGGGAGGCTGTAAGACTGAGAGTGAAATTAAAGGGAAGTTTAAAGAATCTTCTGTTTTTCTGATTTGAATTTCATTCATTTCCTCTCCAGCAATGCTCTCCGAGACCCTCCTGTATGGACGCAGCCCCCCAGATCCGTTTCCACTCCTCCGTACAAACTCGCTGGGGAAGAGCCGATGTCAGACGACCCTGAGGAGCGACCATCAGCTCTCTAAACGCGGAGCCTGGTCTCTAGGGGATCTGAAGGGAGGGCGAAGTCCCCGAGTCCTTGTGGCCGAGATCTTGGAAAGTTCTGAATAGAAGAAAAGGGTCAGAAGGGGAGCCTGAATTATGGGGGAGACAACGGGAGTCACAGTCAAAACAGGGGGTGTGGGGGGGTTTCCCTTTCATTACTGTCCCACCCGAAGTGACGTCCGTCGTGGCGCCCAAGTGGTGGTTCCATACCAAGAGACCCTGGTTTGGGGGGAATTCTCGTTTAATCGGGGGGGCCAGTACTTTGCTTTCCCAGATCACGCCGACTAGTCCTTTGGCGGGAACGCAAGAGTCCCTCGTGCATTTAAGGTTCTTCCCGATCTTGCAGGAATCTGGCTCCTCGTCGTCACTTCGCCGCCTCCTGGTGGCGGGCGCGGGGTGGGCGCGGGGCCGGGTGGCCGGGCGGACCTGACGGCTCTGGACAGCCTCAAGTACAGAGTATAGGTGGGGGGGGGGGGGAGAGCGCAGTGTGAGAACCACCACGGGGGCCAAACAGGACATCTTACCTGATGGGAGAAAGGACATCTTGGGTGACCTTCAGGACCCATCCAAGTAGCCAAGTTGCTCAGTACTAGGACTTGACCAGCAACAGGTCACCTCCTGTTTCATTCACCTTCTCTTGCATGGACCCGATGAACCCACCTAGAGAAGACTTATAACAAAGGTCGCCAGACGAGTGGTTGACTCTATGGGGCTCCGGGCGCGAGGGACCTAAAGTCAGTTTCCGAGCAACTTCACACGGGGAAGAGAGGGTGTTGCCTACAAAATGGTAACTGTTCAACTGAACGACTTTGTTTGAGGTCCTAGAACTACGAATGTTACTTTGCATGTGAATCGATTGCGCGTTTTTCATTTGAACCAATGTGGACCTTCAGTTGGCTGGGGGAAAACGTCCCACATCACTGAAACGGTTACGAAAGGGACAATTGGTGAGTGTGTGCGGTGGTTCCGTATCTCCTGCACTTTGCTGCGATGAAATAATCACTATTAATTAGAAACCCGCTTATCATTAAAGTAACATTGACCTGTTATATTGGCTCTGCTGATGGCGTGGGGCGGGAGTTGTGCCTTTGCAGGGCGGAGTGCATGTGGGTGTGGCCTTTTCAGGGTGTGGGCGGTGTCTTTGCATGATGGTGTGTCAATGTGGTGTTTAATGGATAAATCACTTGTGGGACATTCCATCCAATCCAATGGGTCCGATATATAAAGGTCAATATACATGGAATCGCTCTGTCAGACGCTTGAAGCACCACAATGGGCCCTTGACAGACGTAACGTCACATGATTACTTCTAGTTTGGTCCTTGGCCACCCCAGACTGGCCGCCTGCTATTAATACCCGGGGAATTACTGGAAATGAGTCTCAGGCTGGTGAATTTATTTATTTTTATTAAAATCTATTAACGTTCCCTGTTATTTCCCAGTGAATATTACTGGGGATCGGCAGCAACTAAGAAGCAAAAAACCCCAAACATAACATAATGAACATGTAACATAGCACCGTTATTAACACGCCCTATGAATCATTTAGATTCCTTGATTGGACAGATATTAAATTAGACCAGATTAATATTGACAGATAATTACCATAGGTTTGACACCATATAATTACCATATTACCGAAGACACGAGGTATGTCTGGGGATATTGTACTCAGGAGAGGATAATCTACGGAGCCGAAATATGAACGTTGGAGATAAGATAAGGCCGATATTACCATATGGACAGATAATGACCATATTGACAGATAATTACCATATTACAGTTATTGACAGATAATTACCATCATATACGTTATGGACATGATAAATTACCATATTGAAGATATTACCATATTACCTGTATTGACGATATTACCATATTGACAGTTAATACCATATTACCATATTGACAGATATGTGCCCCGGGGTGCCATAGTGACAGATAATTACCATATACCGGTATACCGTATTGAAACGATGAATTCCCGGGACCATCATTGACACATATATTGGCGCCGGGGGGATAATTGACAGCTTAATTAACCGTAGGAGTATACCATATTGACAGATAATTACCATATTACCGGACTGAAGGGATAGTTGACAGATAGGCTTGGACCATATTGACAGATAAATTGCCATATTACCATTGACATATAATTACCATCTTGCCATATGACAGATAATTACGCATATTGACAGAAATATACCATATTCAACCATATAAGATAATTACCGGGGGGGGAGGGGGGGATATTGAACGAGGTCATGGTGGGGGACCATATTACCGTTAGTGACAGATCATTACCAATTAACCATATTACAGATAATTAAACCATATTTTTTGGGGAACAGGAATAATTACCATATTACAATATTGACATATAACTACGCATATTACCGTATTGACAGATAATTAACCATATTGACAGATAATTACCATACTACCATATTGGACAGATAATTACTATATTCCTATTACAGATATTACCAATTGACCAGAAATTACCATATTACCATATATTGGACAGAGAATTACCATATTGACAGATAATTAAAGCCATATTACCATATTGGCAGATAATTACCATAGTGACAGATAATTACCATATTACCACCCGTAATTGACAGATAATTACCATATTACCGTATTGCAGATAATTACCATATTGACAGATAATTACCAATTCCGTCTTGCCAGATAATTACCTATTTTGACATTAATTACCATAATTAACATATTGACAGATAGTGCCATATTGACAGATAATTACCATATTACCGTATTTGACAGATAATTACCATATGAAGATATTACCATATTACCATAGTTGAACAGATAATTACCATATTATCTCATTTTGTACAGATACTTACCATATTGACAGATAATTGGCCATATTACCATATTGACAGATAAATTGCCATATTGAAGATCATTACCATATTACCATCTTGACAGATAATTAAGCCGATATTGACAGATAATTAATCATAGTTACCAATATTGACGATCATTAACCATTTACCATATTGAACAATAATTACATTTGACCTCATAATTGCCATATTACCATATTGACATATAATTACCATATGCCCATATTGACAAGATACATTAACCATATTGACAGATTTATACCATATTACCATATTGAACGATAATTACCATATGACAGATAATTACCATAATTACCGTATTGACATATAATTACCATATTACCATATTGACAGATAAATACCATATTGACAGACTTCATACCAGATTGACAGATAATTACCATAATTGCCATATTGAAGATAATTACCATATTGACAGAAATTACCATATTACCATATTGACAATCAGTCCCATATTAAACTACCGTATTGACAGATAATTACCATATTACCATAATTGACAGATAATTGTCATATTGACGATCATTACCATATTAACCAGTATTGCATCTAATTACCATATTGCAGATAATTACCATATTACCACTATTGACCGATAATTACGCAATATTGGCAGATAATTACCGATATTGAACCGATATTACATATATTACCGTATGCACAGATATTCCCCAATTGACAGATAATTACCATATTTACATATTGACATATAATAACCTATTGACCTATAATTACCATCTTACTGTATGACAGATAATTAACCATATTGACATATAAGTACCATATTACCAATTCGACCGATAATTAACCATATTACATATTGACAGACAATTACCGCTATTGCCAGATAATTTACGCATATTACCATATTGACGCTAATTACATATTACCATAATCGACAGATTAATTAACATATTACAGATAATTCTCATATTACCATATTGACAGATAATTAACATATGGATAGATCATTAGCATATACCAATATTACCGAGGATAATTCTTGCAATTTACATCAGGTAATGGGGTTTAGCAACTACCCTAAGACAGATAATTAGCATATTACCATATTGAACATATAATATGCATATTACCATATTGACAGATAATTACCATATTACATATTGCAGATATTAGCATATTTACCATAGTGGTTGGACAGATATTAGCATATTACCGGATATTGACCGTTACCATATTGACAGATAATTACCATAGTACCATCATGCGGGGACAGATATTAGCATATTACTATTTGAGGGCTGGACTTGCCCTTTAGTACAGCCAGTTTAAGGTTTTTTTTTTTTCAAAAAACAAACTCCCACCACAACTGTAAGATAGCCCCATTTAATAGACAGGTCACGCTGAATTCATGGGTCCCCACATGCCTCAGATCTCTACTGACCAAATGAAATTCACCCAGGGACAGAGAACATAACCATATCTACCCAAATATCATTTGATCCGAGTAAAATCCAGGTACCGGGGGGGGTATTGTTACCTAGAAAAGGAAGTAAAACAACGATTGACTAGAGTATAAGAGTCGAGTGTGTTAGAAAATCATGAACCACTTCTGGTGGGGGGTCTGATGCCTTTAGTTTTGCCCCTTTAATGTGGTGACAGCAGAATTCCCATACAGTAATAGACCAATCCAGTATGTGTATTCTGTAATGGAAATTACTGTAATGGGAATTCTGCTGTCCATTTAAGGAAACTAAGCCTCAGAACAATACCGAATCATGAAGGCAGGTCTATTTGAAAATTCTTCTGATTCTGGGTGGTATTTGGTTTTTAAGACATTAGTTGCCCTTTTTGCACCTGCGATTTCCGTTCAACTTTGCGTTTTTTGTGTCATGAGATATAGGGCTAGGCCACACAGCGTGTTTTTCGCACGCGTGTGTCAAACCCGCGATTTTCACTAAATGAAAGTTTCGGGAACGCGTAATTCCGCGATTTGGGGTCCGATGCCCGCATGTGGCGATTGTGCGCTTCCATTTTATTGGCATTGCTTCACCATTTTGTTGGTGGGTTGACGCTGCGTTTGTGCCAAAACTCAAAATGGCCAAAACGCATGCGAAAAACGGAATGGGGAGAGCAAAACCAGACAGACTCGGTGCACAACAATCGCTGTGCGAGACGCTTGCGATTTGGGTGCGCCGATTCCTGATGCGTTGCAGTGTGGCCCTCACCCTTTAAAAAATAGCATGCGAGTTTGGGGAAATAAAAACTGCTGCAACGCAAATTCGCGGGGCGATTTTCTAGGGTTATTATCGGGAGAAAAAACGTACATATGCTGGCGAAATCGCAAGCAAACTCCTTTATGTGGCCCTATCCCTCCCTATTTATTTTTATAGATTCCAGAAAGTCACCGCATTTCAGTGCCAACATGGCTCCCCGCCCTGCTACTTGGCTCTCCCTGGCCCACGGTCCTCGTTCCCTCTGCCCCCTTGAAGGGCCAAGAACAATTGGCACTAATTGAGGGTGCAGGTTGACTGGTGACCAAATCAGATGACCTGGAATACTACCTGCGAGGGGCCCACTGCCTCCCCTGAGATCCTACAGTCCGCCGGTCAGGGTACTGCGAAAGCTATAGACTGTCAGTGCAGCTTGGGCATTACGAGACGGTGAGGTGTGGGAGGATCTGGAGGCCTGGAAATTGTTTTTCTTTTAACATAAGACGAATAAAGAGTCCAGTGATGGGGGCCCGGGACAGTTGGCCCCTTTTTCCTTCCTATGGTTAATCTAATCTGGCCCCCTAGATGTACGGTTTACTGGATTTTACAAAGGCATTTGATACAGTCCCCCCAAGGCCGACTATGAAATACGCTAAGGTCTGATTTGTTACCGTCGGGAGTCACATTGGTACATGGATAGAAAATGGTTAAGAATAGGATGCAGAGAGAGTTGTTAATGGGCTTCATCATTTAATGGGACTAAAGGTGCTAACGGGGGCCACAAGGTTCTTGTGTTGGGGCCGCTTCGCGTTCTTATTTAATCTATTTATTAATGAATTTGAAGTGGTGTATTGTCAGCACTTTTCTGTGTTTGCTGAACGACAACAAAACTTTGTCAACCATTAAAATACTTCAAGGAATGTCAATCGTTAACAGGGGGGATCTAGATAGTTGTCACATTGGGCTGCTAATGGCAGTGAATTCCAAGTTGATAAATGGAAGGTGGATGCATTTTGGGACTTTAACACTCTGGTGGCTCTTAATACTATAAATGGCTTCTGTGTTAAGTGAATCCCGTTTGGAACGGGATCTTGGAGTTTTGGTGGATAAAATTAAAGGTATCAATCATGCCAGGGCCGCAACAGCCAGAGCAGCATGTGTATTGTCTGTGTATAAAGATAGGTAATGGATTCAAGGGAGGAAAATGTAACTTCTCCCTCTTTACAAAGCATTGGTAGGCCTCATTTGGAAATATGTCAAGTGCAATTTGTGGAACCTGTGTACAAAAAGGACTCTTTGAAATGGAAAGGGTTTCAGAGAAGCGCAACTAAATTAATAAGAGGGGATTGGGAGCTTGAAATCCAGAGACCTGGGAAAAGTTACAATAATGTACGCTGGAGAAAGGCGCTTGCGTGGGGATATGATTACTGTGTATAAAAACATTGTAAACGGGCCCGTACAATAACTATCTGGGGCATTGTTCACCAATAGAACAGTGTCAGAGGACACGTGGACAGGCCCTAAAGAAAAAAGGTTTAAGGGTTCAAAGTTGGAAAAGGGTTTGTCCAGCTGTGAGAACGGTAAAGCTATGGAACTGTCTTCCATTGAACGTTGTTATGGCAGGTTTCATAGGTCAGTTTCAATAAATCTGGATGAGTTTCTGCATTAACAAGGAAGTTACAAAGTTACTGGTATTTGATACATAAAGTAGAGTTGGGAAAGGGTTTGTCACTGTGAGAACGTAAAAGCGCTATGGGAACTGTCTTCCAGTGCTTTGTTATGGCAGGTTCATTGTTCATTAATAAAAGCTTGATGAGTGGCTACAAACAAGGAATGGTTACAAGTTACTGGGATGATCCAATAAAAAGTAGAGTTTTGGAAGGGTTGTCACGGTAGAACGGTAAAGCTATGGAACTGTCTCCAGTGGATGTGTTATGGCAGGTTCATTGGTCGTTTTAATAAAAAGCGGGATAGTTTTCTCTAACACAAGGAATGTTACATTTACTAACTGGGATTGAATACATAAATTAGAGTTGTGGGAAAGGAGGGTGTGTCACTGTGAGAACAGTAACTATGGAACTGTCTTCCCAGTGGACGTTTGTTTATGCCAGGTTCATTGCCCGTTTAATAACAACTGGAGTGAGTTTCTACAACAAGAATGTTTACAAAGCTACTGTATTGATACATAAAGTGATTTTGGGACCGGGTTTGTCACTGTAGAACGGTACAGCTATGTAACTGTCTTTTCTTCCAGTGGACGTTTGTTTGGAGGTTCATTGGTCAGTTTAATAAAAGCGGATGGGTTTTCTACAAACAAGGAATTTACAAGTTACGGTATTGATACATAAAGTAGAGTTGGGAAAGGTTTTGTCACTGTGAGAACGTAAAAGCTATGAAACTTCTCATGGACGTGTTATTGCAGGTTGCATTGTTCATTTAATAAAAAGCTGGATAGTTTCTGCAAACAAGGAATTTTACAAGTTACTGGGATTGATACATAAAGTAGTTTGGGAAAGGTTGTCACTGTGAAACGGTAAAGCTTGGAACGTCTCCAGTGGACGTTGTTATGGCACGTTGTCATTGGTCATTTTTAATAAACGCTGGATGATTTCTACAAACAAGGAATGTTACAAGTTACATGGGATTGATACATAAAGTAGAGTTGGGAAAAGGGTTTGCACTGGAGAACGGTAAAGCTAGGACTTGTCTTCCATTGGGCGTTGTTATGTGCAGTTCATTGGTCAGTTTACTAAAAAGCTGAAGTTTCTACAAACAAGGAATGTTTACAATTTACTGGGATTGATACATAAAGTAGAAGTTGGGAAAGGGTTGTCACTGTTAGAACGTAAATGCTATGGAACTGTTCTTCCAGTTGACGATTGTTAGTGGCATGTTCATTTGTCGTTTATAAAAAGCTGGATGAGTTTTCTACAAAACAAGGAATGTTACCAGTTTTACCTGAGATTGATAAACATCAAGTAAGAGTTGGGAAAGGTTTGTCACTGTGGAAGAACAGTAAAGCTATGAACTGTCCTTCCAGTGGACTTTTTTTGGCAGGTTCTTGGCCAGTTTAATCGAAAAGCTGGATGAAGTTTCTCTACAAACAATGAATGTTTACAAGTTATGGGAATTGAATACATAAGTAATGTTGGGAAAGGGTTTTTCACTGTTAGAACGGTAAAGCTATGGAACTGTCTTCCAGTGGACGTTGTTATGGCAGGTTCATTGGTCAGTTTAATAAAAAGCTGGATGAGTTTCTACAAACAAGGAATGTTACAAGTTACTGGTATTGATACATAAAGTAGAGTTGGTAAAAGGGTTTGTCACTGTGAGAACGGTAAAGCGGTAAATTTCCCATTGTCACTTGGAGTCAGGAATTTTTTCCCCTTCATAAATTTGGTGGGGTTTTTTTGCCTTCCTCTGGATCAACAGTTAGGCAGGAAATGAGGATATTGCTAGATGGGTTGGACAGGATGGACGTATGTCTTTATTCATCTTTAAATACTATATTGTACTAGTATAGGGGGTTACATGTACTATATACCCCTAGATAGATCTCATAGTATGGGGGTTACATGTACTATATACCCCTAGATAGATCTCATAGTATGGGGTTACATGTACTATATACCCCTAGATAGATCTCATAGTATGGGGGTTACATGTACTATATACCCCTAGATAGATCTCATAGTATGGGGGTTACATGTACTATGTATCACACATTTATTTTCCTTTTGGTTCAGCCCAGTTTGAGAGTTTGGGGCCCTGTTATCTATTTGACGTGTGCTTCCCCTTTAACTAGGAACTGACTTGCTGCACAATTACAAATCTGCTGATTGGACACTTCTGTCATGTGACCGGCAACCTGCGGTTTGTTATTTCCTGGGTCACAAGACGTGGGGCAGCCAATCAGAATGATCTCATGGTCAGAGCTCTGGCAGGTCTGCAGGGTGGGGTGAGTGAGGAATTGGGGGTCCATGTGGTCCAATCAGAGTCTGAGTTGGGGGGTTCCTGTATTTGCTATAAATGTACTAGACTTTGTGGTTATTATAACATTGTGTACAGGGGGTTAAACACAAACTACTTTCACTTTAACCTTATCCTGCTGCATGGAATGGCACATATATATAATGTAATGTGTATATTTATATATATATATATATAATCTCTATATTTATATATAATATAATATGTACTCTATGGAGCTGGGGGGGGGCTGGAGAGAAAGACTTTGGAAATTAATAAAGTGCTGGACTATCAGGGTGCCTAATCACAGCTTTACTACCCCTGGACTAGATGGACGTATGTCTTTATACAACCTCCAATACTATGTTACTATGTAACTGTTATACAGACATTATGGGTAGGGTATAAAGGTTGGACTATGTAGACAAATGGACATATGTCTTATTTACCCCTCCAATACTATGTTACTATGTAACTGTTATACAGACATTATGGGTAGGTTATAAAGGTTTGGACTAGATGGACGTATGTCTTTATACAACCTCCAATACTATGTACTATGTAATGTTATACGACATTATGGGTAGGGTTTAAAGGTTGGACTAGATGGACGTATGTCTTATACAACCTCCAATACTATTGTTACTATGTAACTGTTATACAGACATTATGGGTAGGGTATAAAGGTCGGCACTAGATGGACGTATGTCTTTATACAACCTCCAATACTATGTTACTATGTAAACTGTTATACAGACATTATGGTGTAGGGTATAAAGGTTGGACTAGATGGACGTTGTTTTTATACACCTCCAATACTATGTTACTATGTAACTGTTATACAGACATTATGGGTAGGGTATAAAGGTTGACTAGATGGACATATGTCTTTATACAAACCTCCAATACTATGTTACTATGTAACGTTTATACAGACATTATGGGTAGGTATAAAGGTTGGACTAGATGGAGTATGTCTTTATACAACCTCCAATACTATGTTACTATGTAAATGTTATACAGACATAGGGTAGGGTTAAAGGTTGGACTAGATGGACGTATGTTTTATACAACCTCCAATTACTATGTTACTATGTAACTGTTATACAGACTATGGGTAGGTATAAAGTTGGACTAGATGGCGATGTCTTTATACAATCTCCAATAATATGTTACTATGTAACTGTATACAGACATTATGGGTAGGGTTTAAAGGTTGGACTAGATGGACGTATGTCTTTATACAACCTCCAAACTATGTTTGTATGTAACTGTTATACAGACATTATGGGTAGGGTATAAGGTGGACTAGATGGCGTATGTCTTATTACAACCTCCAATACTATGTTACTATGAACTGTATACAGACGTATGGGTAGGGTATAAAGTTGGACTAGATGGACGTATGTCTTTATACACCTCCAATACTATGTTACATGTAACTGTTATACAGACATTATGGGAAGGGTATAAAAGGTTGGACTAGATGGACGTTGTCTTTACAACCTCCAATACTATGTACAATTGTAACTGTTATACAGACATTATGGTAGGGTATAAGGTGGACTAGATGACGTATGTCTTTATACAACCCCATACTATGTTACTAGGTAACTGTTATCAGACATATGGGTAGGGTATAAAGGATGGACTAGATGGACGTATGTCTTTATACAACCTCCAATACTATGTTACTATGTAACTGGTATACAGACATTATGGGTAGGGTATAAAGGATGACTAGATGGACGTATCGCTTTATACAACCTCAATACTATGTTACTTGTAACTGTTATACAGACATTATGGTAGGGTAAAAGGTCGGAGTAGATGGACGTATGTCTTTATACAACCTCCAATACTATGTTTACTATGTAACTGTTATACAGACATTATGGGTAGGGTATTAAGGTCGGACTAGATGGACGTATGTCTTTATACAACCCTCAATACTATGTTACTATGTAAACTGTTATACAGACATTATGGGTATGGTATAAAGGTTGGACTAGATGGACGATTATGTCTTTATACAACCTCCAATACTATGTTACTATGAACTGTTACACAGACATTATGGGTAGGATATAAAGGTTGGACTAGATGGCAGTATGTCTTTATACAACCTCCGATACTATGTTACTATGTAACTGTTATACAGACACTTATGGGTAGGGTATAAAGGTTGGACTGGATGGACGTATGTCTTTATACAACTCCGATACTATGTTACGGTGTACTGTATACAGACAGTATGGGTAGGGTATAAAGGTTGGACTAGATGGACGTATGTCTTTATACAACCTCCGATACTATGTTACTATGTAACTGTTATACAGACATTATGGGTAGGGGATAAAGGTTGGACTAGATGGACGTATGTCTTTATACAACCTCCAATACTATGTTACTATGTAACTGTTATACAGACATGTTATACAGACATTATGGGTAGGATATAAAGTTGGACTAGATGGACGTATGTCTTTATACAACCTCCAATACTATGTTACTGTGTAAACTGTTATACAGACATTATGGTAGGGTATAAAGGTCGGACTAGATGGACGTATGTCTTTATACAAACTCCAATACTATGTTACTATGTAATGTTATACCAGACATTACGGGTAGGGTATAAAGGTTGGACTGGATGGACGTATATCTTTATACAACCTCCATTACTATGTTTCTATGTAATGTTTACAGACATAATGGGTAGGGTATAAAGGTTGGACTAGATGGACGTATGTCTTTATACAACCTCCGATACTCTGTTACTGTGTAACTGTTATACAGACATTATGGGTAGGGTATAAAGTTGGACTAGATGGACGTAGTCTTTATACAACCTCCGATACTATGTTACTGTGTAACTGTTATACAGACAGTATGGGGGGTATAAAGGTTGGACTAGATGGACGTGTATCTTATACAACGCCGTACATATGTTAATGTGTAACTGTTTATACAGACAGTATGGGTAGGGTATAAAGGTTAGACTAGATGGACGTATGTCTTATAATCCTCCGATACTATGTTACTGTGTAACTGTTATACGGACAGTATGGGTAGGGTATAAAGGTGGACTAGATGGACGTATTGTCTTACAATCCTACGATACTAGTTACTATGTAACTGTTATACAGACAGTATGGGTAGGGTATAAAGGTTGGACAAGACGGACATTGTCTTTATACAACCTCCAATACTATGTGTAATATGTAACTGTTATACAGACATTATGGGTAGGGTATAAAGGTTGATCTAGACGAGTATGTTTTCTATACAACCTCCAATACTATGTTACTATGTAACTGTTATACAGACATTATGGGTAGGGTATAAGGTTGGACTAGATGGACGTATATTTATACAACCTCAATACTATGTTACCATGTAACGTTATACAGACATTATGGGTAGGGTATTAATAGGTCCCAACCTCCAATACCGTGTTACTATGTAACTGTTATACAGACCATTATGGGTAGGGTATAAAGGTTGGACTAGATGGACGTATGTCTTTATACAAACCCCAATACCGTGTTTACTATGTAACTGTTATACAGACATTATGGGTAGGTAATAAAGGTTGGACATACAACCTCCAATACCATGTTACCATGTAACTGTTATACAGACATATGGGTAGGATAAAGGTTGGACTAGATGGACGTATGTCTTTATACAACTCAATACAATGTTACCATGTAACCGTTATACAGACTTATGGGTAGGTATAAGGTGGACTCGATGGACGTATGTCTTTATACAACCTCCAATACTATGTTACTATGTAACCGTTAGCAGACATTTTGGGTAGGGTATAAAGGTTGGACTAGATGGACGTATGTCTTTATACTACCTCCAATACTATGTTACCGTGTAACTGTTATACGAGCGTTATGGTAGGGTATAAAGGTTGGACTAGAGGACGTATGTCTTTTATACAACCTCCAAAACTAGTTACCGTGTAACGTTATACAGACGTTATGGGTAGGGTATAAAGGTCGGTCTAGATGGACGTATGCTTTATACAACCTCCAATAACTATGTTACCGTGTAACTGTTATACCGATTGATGGTAGGGTATAAAGGTCGGACTAGATGACGTATGTCTTTATACAACCTCCAATTATTTGTTACCCTGTAAACGTTATACAGACGTTATGGGTAGGGTATAAAGGTCGGACTAGATGGACGTATGTCTTTATACAACCTCAATACTATGTACCATGTAACTGTTATACAGACGTATGGGTAGGGTGGGTATAAAGGTTGGACTAGATGGACTATATATCTCCGATACTATGTTACTGTGTAACTGTATACAGACATTATGGGTAATAGTGTATAAAGGTTGGACTAGACGGACGTATGTTCTTATACAAACTCCGATACTATGTTACTGTGTAACTGTTATACAGACATATGGGTAGGGTATAAGGTTGGACTAGATGGACGTATGTCTTTTTACAACCTCCGATACTATGTTACTGTGTAACTGTTTACACAGACAGTAGGGTAGGGGTATAAAGGTTGGATAGATGGACGTATGTCTTTATACATCCTCCGATACTATGTTACTGTGTAAACTGTATACAGACAGTATGGGTAGGGTATAAAGGTTGGACTAGATCAGTGTTTCTCAACATTTTTATCTGTGGGGACCCCTTTAAATTTTTTCGTATCTCGGGGAACCCCTACATAAAATAAGATTTATTTTTTTCTTTTCCTTTCTCCGTCATAATACATAATATCATCAAAATAATAATATACAAATATAAAAGTAAGATCTATAAATATACTCTATTTAAAAAAAAAAAAAAATGGGAACCTTACATAAAAACATTCTTATTTTTATTTCTCTCAGACATTAATACACCAAACACATAATTCATACAAATACAAGAACATTGATAAATATATATAGAAAAATATATTTTTTATCACAATAGTGGATCATACAGTTTCTGTCAATCTTTTGAGGACCCCCATGCAACCTCTAGGGACCCTTAGGGGTTCCCGGACCCTGGTGAGAAACACTGGACTAGATGGACGTATGTCTTATACAACCTCCGATTACTCATGTTACTGTGTAGCTGTTTAATACGACAGTATGGGTAGGGTCATAAGGTTGGAGTAGCTGGACGTATGTCTTTATACAACCTCCGATACTATGTTACTGTGTAACTGTTATACAGACAGTATGGGTAGGGTATAAAGGGTATAAAGGTTGGACTGGATGGACGTATGTCTTTATACAACCTCCAATACTATGTTACTATGTAACTGTTATACAGACATTATGGGTAGGGTATAAAGGTTGGACTAGATGGACGTATGTCTTTATACAACCTCTGATACTATGTTACTGTGTAACTGTTATACAGACATTATGGGTAGGGTATAAAGGTTGGACTAGATGGACGTATGTCTTTATACAACCTCCGAAACTATGTTACTGTGTAACTGTTATACAGACAGTATGGGTAGGGTATAAAGGTTGGACTAGATGGACGTATGTCTTTATACATCCTCCGATACTATGTTACTGTGTAACTGTTATACGGACAGTATGGGTAGGGTATAAAGGTTGGACTAGATGGATGGATGTCTTTATTGAACCCTACTTTCTTGCCCATTGTAACTGAGCACTTATGTTTCTTAAAGAGTATCTCCACCTGTTAAATGATCTTCTTCTGTAGAGTAGGGGACCCTATCCCAACCCCAACCGTAATATTTGTTTTTAAAAAAAAGAATCAAACGTACTTGCAGTACTTACTGAGAGGCAGCCAATCACAGACGTGGCTGCTGGCAGTGCATAACATGGGGGAACGAGACTCTGTAAGTACATCACCAACCTTAACAATTCTTTTTTTTCAAACAAATATGGCGGTTGGGGGTGGGACAGGGTCCACTACACTACAGAGAAATGTTTTAATGCTAGGGGGCACAGGGCAGTAAACAGGGATCGGGAAGTGGGGAAAGGGCTTCACTGTGCATGCCAGAAACCTCTCAGAGGAAAGGTAAGAGGCAGAAACCTTTTCACTCACAGACCGGCTCCTACTCTTCACTCCGCACCTTGCCCAATCCATCCTTCTAGTGTTATTTTTTTGTTAACCTTGGTAAAATACAAATTTTAAATCAAGTTACTTTTCCCTAGGGATCAGGGGGCCGTTACAAGGCTATTGTTTGCCTGCTGGGGATGATGGGAAAGGTAGTTTTAGTTCAGTAGGAAATATGATGGATTAAATCTATTCCTCTCCTGTAGAGTTGGACTTTCTGAGACCGGTGACCATGTGGTTGGGATGTGTTGCGTTCCTGGGTGCGGTTCTCGTCTCTCATGCTGTCTGGGGTAAGGAGAATTTTACATCAACACAACCCAACGTTCTTCCGTTGAGTAACCCCGGGAAGTTAACCTATTTTCCAGTTTGTAGTGGCTTTGCCGTCTGGGTTCTGGATGGGCAGATGTCTCAATATAAACATTCCTTTTCCAGGAAGGCGTCTGTGCGTCCCGGTGAGTTTTGGGCATAGCTCAGTGGTGTGTGTGTGCAATGCCACCTACTGCGATAGTCTAGATCCCATCGTCTTCCCCAATGTGGGCAACTTCAGCCTTTATGAAAGTAGCCAGTCTGGCAAGCGCCTGGAGGCCACCACTGGATCCTTCACCAAGAGGAAGCCATCAAAGCTAGGTCTGTACCCCTACATTATGTGTAATAGATCCATAGAGGTCACCTTGACCTCTCAATTTCCTTCTCTATATGCCCCAGGCCCCCTACTCCATGTACCATAAGTACCAGGGGATGTGACTTCCCCTTCCTCATATACCTGAGGAAGGGGAAGTCACATCCCCCGAAACGTTGTATGTTTTTTGCCTAAATAAAAACACTGGAAATGAAATAGTGTGCTCCTCCAACTTTGTTGCTTTTGCCGTATTGCTGTGGCCCTTGAGGTGGAGGGCTGGGAGGATTGCACCTATCAATTGGAGGCCGTGCCAAAGGAGGTGTGCTGGAGTGTACCTACTTGAGGACCATAAGTACCAGCCCTTGTGACTGTTTCTGTTCCAGACCTTGTGTTGACGTTGAATGATAAGCAGAAGTTCCAGACCATAAAGGGGTTTGGTGGAGCCGTGACCGATTCGGCCTCACTGAATATCCTGTCCCTGTCCCAGGAGACCCAGCAGAATCTACTAAAGTCCTACTTCTCCGAGGAAGGTGAGTCTGCTCCAGATCATTGGATTTTCAGGTGATGGTGTAGCCTCCATGAGGACCTTCAGACAGACTTATTCCCCACATTTTCTCACAGGTATTGGATACAACATCCTGCGCGTCCCCATGGCAAGCTGCGATTTCTCCACTCGTATCTACACTTACCTGGACACTGCCGGAGACTTCAAGATGGAGTCGTTCAGTCTGCAAGTTGAGGACACCAAGTTGAAGGTGAGAGGTTGGGAATGGAAGAGGAATTAGTTTCCAATTTGGACTCATGGACTCGGTCAACGGCAACTCTTACTGGGGGCTGAACGGAGAGGAAACCTCATTGGGCTTAATAGTCCGCAAACAAAATCCAGAGAGGGAACCGATCTGAGGCCAGACTGCAAGGCTCCGGGAGAACCACGGGCACTGCATGAAGGGGGTCAGTGGATTTAAACAGCCGAGGTGCATTGATTATTTTTGTCTGACATTTTTTTGTTCCGTGACCTTTTAGATTCCCCTTATCCAGAAAGCGAAGGATTTATCCCCCAGGCCGATCTCCCTATTTGCTAGTCCTTGGACGTCTCCACCATGGATGAAGACCAATGAGAAGATAACTGGGAAGGGAACCTTAAAGGGGAAGCCAGGGGATAAATATCACAAGACCTGGGCTGACTATTTTATCAGGTAGTGGCCCCACGGCTGTTGGAGAGACCACGGATCTGTATCTTTTGGCCACATTTGCTGCTCTATGTGTCTATGGGTTTTCTCCCCAGGTTTCTAGATGAATATGCCAAGTACAACGTGACGTTCTGGGCAGTGACGGTGGAGAATGAACCCACGGCCGGGATGATCTCCGACTACCCCTTCCAGAGCTTGGGATTCACCCCCGAACACATGAGGGATTTCATCGCCTCTGACCTCGGCCCGGCATTTGCCAACAGCTCCCACAAACACGTGAAGATCCTGATCCTGGATGATAACCGTCTGCTGCTTCCATACTGGGCCAAGGTGGTGAGTTCCTGCACTTACACCCCCTACATGGAGCTTATAGGGGGCGACAGCTCCAAGTTCTCTCCCTTCCCAATGATGACACCGCCACTGACCCCGTCCAATCAGAATGAACTTGTCCCTCCATTTAAAATGCCATAAATTGGCCATGGATTTCAGGATATGTTATTGGCCAGTGGTGAGGGATGAGCCTCTAGCTTAGTGCCCTAGGCCCTCCCCCCTCCCCCCCTTCACTTCATTTGTAACATTGTATCCAAGTTCAGGCTCCGTACTAGATACAATGTTACAAATTACAGCTGAACAAGGAGAGCAGATCTAACACATTCGGTTCATTTGTAACATCGTATCCAAGTTCAGGCTCCGTACTAGATACAATGTTACAAATTACATTTGTAACATTGTATCCAAGTTCAGGCTCCGTACTAGATACAATGTTACAAATTACAGCAGAACAAGGAGATCAGATCTAACACATTCAGTTCATTTGTAACATCGTATCCAAGTTCAGGCTCCGTACTAGATACAATGCTACAAATTACAGCAGAACAAGGAGATCAGATCTAACACAGCAAGTAAAAGCTGACGGGGAGATGCCAGGGAGAACACTGGGGGCCCTGGTTTAACATAGGGGCCCTAGCACTTTACCTAGGTGGTCTTTGCCCACAGTAACTGACCCCCCCCTTCCCTCCTTCATCTCTTACAGATACTGTCGGATCTCCAGGCTGCTAGATATGTTCACGGCATCGCTGTTCACTGGTACCTGGACTCCCTGGTCCCTCCCGATGTCACCCTGGGTCGGACCCACCAGCTATTTCCAGACTATTTCCTCTTTGCCTCTGAAGCCTGCACTGGGCTCCTACCCTGGGACAAGGGGGTTCGATTGGGCTGTTGGGAAAGAGGGAACCATTACAGTTCTAAGATTATAGAGGTTAGTGCAGACCCCCCCACCAAATCAGGGTGTAATGGGGAACTGTCTATGTCTGTCTGTCTATGTCTGTCTGTCTATGTCTGTCTGTCTATGTCTGTCTGTCTGTCTATGTCTGTCTATCTATGTCTGTCTATCTGTGTCTGTCTATGTCTGTCTATGTCTGTATGTCTGTCTATCTATGTCTGTCTATGTCTGTGTCTGTCTATCTATGTCTGTCTATGTCTGTTTGTCTGTCTATCTATGTCTGTCTATGTCTGTTTGTCTATCTATGTCTGTCTATGTCTATGTCTGTCTCTGTGTATGTCTATCTATGTCTGTCTGTCTATGTATGTCTGTCTGTCTGTCTGTATGTCTGTCTGTCTGTCTGTCTGTGTCTGTCTGTCTGTCTGTCTGTCTATGTGTGTCTATATCTGTCTATCTATGTCTGTCTGTCTATGTCTGTCTTTGTCTGTCTGTCTATGTCTGTCTATGTCTGTCTTTGTCTGTCTGTCTTATGTCTGTCTGTCTATGTTTGTCTATGTGTGTCTATGTCTGGGAGGGCTGCAACTGCCTCTGGTTGGGTTGTCAATAGGGGTAAGTGGACTGGGTGTATGGCAGCTCCCACTTCTTACTGGTGACCAGGGTAAAGCTGCTTTCAGACAGGAATTCATGGAGCCACTTTCCCTGCATCATGGGAATGTTCAGAGGCAAGTGTCTCCTTTTTCCTTTATTTTCCATGAAGTGTACAATGTTAGGTTTACTTCCCCTTTTTTGTCATGAAAATTAATTCTATAAGCCAGTAATTCTGTTCCTCAGGACCTCAAGTACCATGTGACGGGCTGGACTGACTGGAACTTGGCCCTTGATGTAACTGGGGGCCCCACGTGGATTAATAACAATGTGGACAGTCCCGTCATCGTGGACATCGGCAAAGACCAGTTCTACAAACAGCCGATGTTTTACCACATGGCCCATTTCAGGTAAGTAACATCGCCTGGGTGTGGTAATTACTACTATTGGACACTACTGGTACTCACTACTATTGGACACTACTGGTACTCACTACTATTGGACCTACTGTACTCACTACTATTGGACACTTGGATCACTATTGGACACTACTGGGATCACTACTATTGGATCACTACTGGTACTCACTACTTTGGACACTACTGGTATTCACACTATTGGACACTACTGTACATCACTACTTGGACACTACTGGTACTCACTACTATTGGACACTACTGGTATCATACTATTGGACACTCACTGGTATTGCACTACTATTGGACACTACTGGTACTCACTACTATTGGTCACACTACTGTTCACTACTATACTATTGGACACCTACTGGTATCACTACTATTGGACACTACACTGTTATCACTCTATTGGACACTACTGGTACTCACTACTATTGGACACTACTGGTATTCACTACTATTGGACACTACTGGTACTCACTACTATTGGACACTACTGGTACTCACTACTATTGGACACTACTGGTATTCACTACTATTGGACACTACTGGTACTCACTACTATTGACACTACTGGTATCACTACTATTGGACACTACTGGTACTTACTATCACTACTATGGACACTACTGGTACTCACTACTATTGGACACTACTGGTAACCACTACTATTGGACACTACTGGTACTCCACTACTATTGGACACCCTACTAGTGTCCTCACTACTATTGGACACTACTGGTACTCACTACTATTGGACACTACTGGTACTCACTACTATTGGACACTACTGGTACTTCACTACTATTGGACACTACTGGTACTCACTACTATTGGGACACTACGGTATTACCACTACTATTGGACCCTACTGGTATTCACTACTATTGGACACTACGGGTATTCACTACTATTGGACACTACTGGTACTCACTACTATTGGACACTACTGGTACTCACTACTATTGGACACTACTGGTACTCACTACTATTGGACACTACTGGTATTCACTACTATTGGACACTACGGGTACTCACTACTATTGACACTACTGTATTCACTACTATTGGACACTACTGGTATTCACTACTATTGGACACTACTGGTATTCACTACTATTGGACACTACTGGTATTCACTACTATTGGACACTACTGGTACTCACTACTATTGGACATTACTGGTATTCACTACTATTGGACACTACTGGTATTCACTACTATTGACCTACTGGTATCACTACTAGTTGACACTACTGGTACTCACGTACATGGACACTACTGGTATCACTACATTGGACACTACTGGTACTCACTACTATTGGACCATACTGGTACTCACTCTAATTGGACACTACTGGTACTCACAACTATTGGACACTACTGGTACTCACTACTATTGGACACTACTGGTACTCACAACTATTGGACACTACTGGTACTCACAACTATTGGACACTACTGGTACTCACTACTATTGGACACTACTGGTACTCACTACTATTGGACACTACTGGTATTCACTACTATGGACCTACTGTACTCACTACTATTGGACACACTGGTACCACTACATTGGACACTACTGGTACTCACTACTATTGGACACTTGGTACTGGTAATCCTACTATTGGACACTACTGGTACTCACTACTATTTGAACACTCTACTGGTACTCACTACTATTATTGGACACTACGGGTACTCACTACTATGGACCTACTGGTATCATACTATGGACACTAGGGTACACGACTATTGGACACTACTGGTACTCACTACTATTGGACATCCTACTGAGTACGCACTAACTATGGTACACTATTGGTAACTCACTACTATTGACACTACTGGTACTCATACTATTGGACACTACGGGTACTCAACTACTATGGACACTACTGTTATTCACTACTATTGGACACTACTGGTTTCACTACTATTGGACACTAGGGTACTCACTACTATTGGACACTACTGTTATTGTACTACTATGTACTCAGGACCTACTGGTATTCACTACTATTGGACACTACTGGTACTCACTACTATTGGACACTACTGGTACTCACTACTATTGGACATTACTGGTATTCACTACTATTGGACACTACGGGTATTCACTACTATTGGACACTACTGGTATCACTCTTTGGACGCTACGGGTATTCATACTATTGGACACTACTGGTATTCACTAACTATTGGGACACTACGGGTATCACTACTATTGGACACTACTGTTATTTCACTACTATTGGACCTACTGTATTCACTACTTGGACACTACGGTATTCACTACTATGGACACTACTGTACTCCTACGATTGGACACTACTGGTACTCACTATATGGACACTACGTACTCACACTATTGGACACTACGGTAATCCTACATTGGACACTCGGGTCTCCTCTATGGACACTACGGGTACTCACTACTTGGACACTACGGGTATCACTACTATGGACCTACGGGTACTCACTACTATTGGACACTACGGGTACTCACTACTATTGGACACTACGGGTACTCACTACTTGGACACTACTGGTACTTCTCACTACTATTGACACTACGGTACTCACTCTATTGGAACACTACGGGAGCTGACTAGTGGACATACTGGTATCACTACTATTGGACACTACGGTACTCACTACTATTGTGACCTATGGGGTACTCACTACTATTGGACAACTAGCGGTACTCACACTATTGGACACTACTGGATTCCTAATATGGCACGACTAAACACCGACTTAAGATGACATAGCTAAACATGATATAACTGATGTAACATGATAACTGAGACCAGCTAAAACAACTGATTATACTGATGAACACACTAAACACTGATTAACTGATGACATGCAAACCTGATTTAACGACTGCTAATATTAAACTGATGACATAGCTAAACACACTGATTATAACTGATGACTAGCTAAAACACTGTTATAACTGATGACACAGCTAAACCGCTGATTATAAACTGATGACATAGCTAACACTGATTATAACTGATGACATAGCTAAACACTGATTATAACTGATGACATAGCTAAACACTGATTATAACTGATGACATACTAACACTGATTATAACTATACTATAACGCTGATTATAACTGAGACATGCTAGTCTGAGTATAACTGAATGACGTAGCTAAAAACGCTGATTATAACTATAAACTGACGATACATGTAAACACTGATTATACTGATGACATAGATAACACCTTTAATAATATAATTACCAGATCTTCAAACCTCGTGTGTTTCATAATTAACTACAGACTGTAAACCAAATCCAAATATATTATCAGACCATGGAATGGATATTGAGATAGAATGTTCTAGACACGTCCCAATTGGTCTTTATAGATTTTGTCTCTATCAATTACAGTAATATTTATCCCGGAAGGATCTCAGAGGATTGGGCTGGATCCCAGTCTGAGAGTCCCCTGGAGACTGTAGCGTTTCTCTCTCCCTGATGGATCTGTGTCTGTGATTGTCCTGACCAGGTGAGATCTTGTCTACTTACTGTGTCCACCTGCCCCTATCTCTCTCATCACCATCATACTAGCAGGTCCAACTATAGTTCCCCTAACCCCCCCTGTCCCCTGTTATATAGTTCCCATGACCCCCCCGTCCCTTGTTTTATAGTTCCCCATGACCCCCGTCCCTGTTTTATAGTTCCCCCTAACCCCCCCTGTCCCTGTTTATATAGTTCCCCATGACCCCCCCCCCGTCCCTGTTTTAATAGTTCCCCATGACCCCCGTCCCTGTTATAGTTCCCCTAACCCCCCGTCCCGTTATATAGTTCCCTAACCCCCCCGTCCCTGTTATATATTCCCCATGCCCCCTTCCTGTTTTTATAGTTCCCCTAACCCCCCCGTCCCTGTTATATAGTTTCCCCATGACCCCCGTCCCTGTTTTATAGTTCCCTCATAACCCCCCCCCGTCCTTTTATATAGTTTCCCCATGACCCCCCCTTCCTTTTTATATCCCCATGACCCCCGTCCCTGTTATATAGTTCCCCATGAACCCCCCGTCCCTGTTTTATAGTTCCCCTAACCCCCCCGTCCCTGTTATAATAGTTCCCCATGACCCCCGTCCCTGTTTTATAGTTCCCCTAACCCCCCCCCCGTCCTGTATATAGTTTTCCCCTAACCCCCCCCGTCCCTGTTTATAGTTCCCCTAACCCCCCCGTCCCTGTTTTATAGTTCCCCTAACCCCCCCCCTCCTCCCTGTTATATAGTTCCCCATGACCCCCCCCGTCCCTGTTTTATAGTTCCCCATGACCCCCGTCCCTGTTTTATAGTTCCCCTAACCCCCCCGTCCCTGTTTATATAGTTCCCCATGACCCCCCCGTCCCTGTTTTATAGTTCCCATGACCCCCGTCCCTGTTTTATAGTTCCCCATGACCCCCGTCCCTGTTTTAATAGTTCCCCTAACCCCCCCGTCCCTGTTTATAGTTCCCCTAACCCCCCGTCCCTGTTTATATAGTTCCCCCATGCCCCCCGTCCCTGTTTTATAGTTCCCCTAACCCCCCCGTCCCTGTTATATAGTTTCCCCATGCCCCCCGTCCCTGTTTTATAGTTCCCCTAACCCCCCCCCCCGTCCCTGTTTATAGTTCCCCATGACCCCCCCGTCCCTGTTATATAGTTCCCCATGACCCCCGTCCCTGTTTTATAGTTCCCCTAACCCCCCCCGCCCTGTTATATAGTTCCCCATGACCCCCGTCCCTGTTTTATAGTTCCCCTAACCCCCCCCCGTCCCTGTTATATAGTTCCCCATGACCCCCCCCCGTCCCTGTTTTATAGTTCCCCATGACCCCCCTCCCTGTTATAATAGTTTCCCCATGACCCCCCCCGTCCTGTTTTATAGTTCCCCCATGACCCCCGTCCCTGTTTTTATAGTTCCCCAACCCCCCCGTCCCTGTTATATAGTTCCCCATGACCCCCGTCCCTGTTTTATAGTTCCCCCTAACCCCCCCCCCCCCCGTCCTGTTTATAGTTCCCCTACCCCACTGTCCCTGTTTTAATAGTTCCCCTAACCCCCCCGTCCCTGTTATATAGTTCCCCATGACCCCCCCTCCCTGTTTTATAGTTTCCCCATGACCCCCGCCCTGTTGTTATAGTTCCCCTAACCCCCCCCCTCCCTGTTATATGTTCCCCATGACCCCCCCCATCCCTGTTTTTATAGTTCCCCTGACCCCCCTCCCCTGTTTTATAGTTCCCCCTAACCCCCCCATCCCGGTTATATAGTTCCCCCTATGACCCCCCGTCCCTTTTTATAGTTCCCCATGACCCCGTCCCTTTTATAGTCCCTACCCCCGTCCCTGTTTATATATTCCATGACCCCCTTCCCTTTTTAGTTCCCTAACCCCCCCCCCGGTCCCTGTTATATAGTTCCCCTAACCCCCCGTCCCTGTTTTATAGTTCCCCTAACCCCACCCCCCCCCGTCCCTGTTATATAGTTCCCCATGACCCCCCGTCCCTGTTTATAGTTTTTCCCCATGACCCCCGTCCCCTGTTTTATAGTTCCCCTAACCCCCCCCGTCCCTGTTATATAGTTCCCCATGACCCCGTCCCTGTTTATAGTTCCCCTAACCCCCCCCCCCCGTCCCTGTTATATAGTCCCCCTAACCCCCCCGTCCCTGTTTTATAGTTCCCCTAACCCCCCCCCTCCCTGTTATATAGTTCCCCCATGACCCCCCCCGTCCCTGTTATATAGTTCCCCATGACCCCCGTCCCTGTTTTATAGTTCCCCTAACCCCCCCCGTCCCGTGTTATATAGTTCCCCATGACCCCCCGTCCCTGTTTTATAGTTCCCATGACCCCCGTCCCTGTTTATATAGTTCCCCCTAACCCCCCCGTCCCTGTTAATAGTTCCCCATGACCCCCCCTCCCCGTTTTATAGTTCCCCATGACCCCCGTCCCTGTTTTTTAGTTCCCCTAACCCCCCCGTCCCTGTTATATAGTTCCCCCATGACCCCCGTCCCTGTTTTATAGTTCCCCTAACCCCCCCCCCCGTCCCTGTTTTATAGTTCCCCTAACCCCCCCCGTCCCTGTTTTATAGGTTCCCTAACTAACCCCCCCCGTCCCTGTTATATAGTCCCCATGACCCCCGCCCTGTTTAATAGTTCCCCTAACCCCCCCCGTCCCTGTTATATAGTTCCCCCCATGACCCCCCCGTCGGTTTTATAGTTCCCCTAAACCCCCCCCCGTCCCTGTTTATATGTTCCCCATGACCCCCGTCCCTGTTTTATAGTTCCCCTAACCCCCCCTCCCTGTTATATAGTTCCCCATGACCCCCGTCCCTGTTTTATAGTTCCCCTAACCCCCCCCCCCCGTCCCAGTTATATAGTTCCCCTAACCCCCCCGTCCCTGTTTTATAGTTCCCATGACCCCCGTCCCTGTTTATAGTTCCCCTAACCCCCCCCGTCCCTGTTATAGTTCCCTACCCCCCCCCCTGTTTTATAGTTCCCCTAACCACCACCCCCCCCTCCCTGTTATATAGTTCCCCATGACCCCCCGTCCCTGTTTTATATTTCCCCTACCCCCCCCCGTCCCTGTTATATAGTTCCCCACCCCCCCGTCCCTGTTTTATAGTTCCCCTAACCCCCCGTCCCCGGTCTTATATAGTTCCCCATACCCCCGTCCCTGTTTTTATAGTTCCCCTAACCCCCCCCCCGTCCCTGTTATATAGTTCCCACCCTAACCCCCCCCCCGTCCGTGTTAATGTTCCCCATGACCCCCCCGTCCGTGTATAAGTCCCTCCCCCCCGTCCGTGTTATATAGTTCCCCATGACCCCCCGTCCATGTTATATAGTTCCCCCTAACCCCCCCGTCCGTGTTACATAGTTCCCCATGACCCCCCCGTCCGTGTTATATAGTTCCCCATGACCCCCCCCCCCCGTCCGTGTTATATAGTTCCCCATGA
The DNA here is from genome assembly GCA_019447015.1 of Hymenochirus boettgeri. Lineage (NCBI taxonomy): Eukaryota > Metazoa > Chordata > Amphibia > Anura > Pipidae > Hymenochirus > Hymenochirus boettgeri. Next base: position 81,970 of record JAACNH010000084.1, read on the forward strand.
CCCCCCGTCCGTGTTTATATAGTTCCCCATGACCCCCCCCCGTCCGTGTTGTATAGTTCCCCATGACCCCCCCCGTCCCTGTTTATATAGTTCCCCATGACCCCCCCCCCCGTCCCTGTTTATTAGTTCCCCATGACCCCCCCCCGTCCCTGTTATATAGTTCCCCATGACCCCCCCCTCCGTGTTATTTAGTTCCCCATGACCCCCCCCGTCCGTGTTATATAGTTCCCCATGACCCCCCCGTCCGTGTTATATAGTTCCCCATTGACCCCCCCCCCGTCCGTGTTTGTTAGTTCCCCATGCCCCCCTCCGTTATATATCCCATGACCCCCCGTCCGTGTTATATAGTTCCCCATACCCCCGTCCGTGTTATAGTTCCCCATGACCCCCCTTCCGTGTTATATAGTTCCCCATGACCCCCCGTCGTGTTATATAGTTCCCCAGCCCCCCCCCCTACGTCCCCCGCCTGTTATATAGTTCCCCCAACCTACCCCCGTTTTATAGTTCCCCATGCCCACGTCCGTGTTATATAGTTCCCCATGACCCCCCGTCCGTGTTATATAGTTCCCCATGACCCCCGTCCGTGTTATATAGTTCCCCCTGACCCCCGTCCGTGTTATATAGTTCCCATACCCCGTCTGTTATTAGTTCCCATGACCCCCCCGTCCGTGTTATATAGTTCCCCATGACCCCCCCGTCCGTGTTACATAGTTCCCCATGACCCCCGTCCGTGTTATATAGTTCCCCATGACCCCCGTCCGTGTTATATATAGTTCCCCATGACCCCCCCGTCCGTGTTATATAGTTCCCCAGGACCCCCCCCCGTCCGTGTTATATAGTTCCCCATGACCCCCCCCGTCCGTTTTATATAGTTTCCCCATGACCCCCCGTCCGTGTTATATAGTTCCCCATGACCCCCCGTCCGTGTTATAGTTCCCCATGACCCCCCGTCCGTGTTATATAGTTCCCCATGACCCCCCCGTCCGTGTTACATAGTTCCCCATGACCCCCGTCCGTGTTATATAGTTCCCCATAACCCCCGTCCGTGTTATATAGTTCCCCATGCCCCCCCCGTCCGTGTTATATAGTTCCCCATGACCCCCCCGTCCGTGTTATTAGTTCCCCATACCCCCCCGTCCGTGTTATATAGTTCCCCATGACCCCCCGTCCGTGTTATATAGTTCCCCATGACCCCCGTCCTTGTATATAGTTCCCCATGACCCCCCGTCCGTGTTATATAGTTCCCCATGACCCCCCCGTCCGTGTTTATAGTTCCCCATGACCCCCGTCCGTGTTATATTTTCCCCTAACCCCCCGTCCGTGTTATATAGTTCCCATACCCCCCCCGTCCGTGTTATATAGTTCCCCTACCCCCCGTCCGTGTTATATAGTTCCCCTAACCCCCCCGTCCGTGTTATATAGTTTCCTTTTCCGTGTCCATGACATGATTTTCTCTTTGTATCAGAGAGTCGGTGGATGTGACGTTTGCGATTTCTGACCCTCCTCTGGGGATCATTGACACCGAGTTCTCCTGCTAACTCTATCCGACGTTCATATGGAAACGCCGGTGATCGTGTCGGTGGCTGAAAAGACAAACTAACCTTATTTCTACTAGCACTGAGTTGGGATTAACATCCATAATATGGCACCGGACTCGGCCCACTCCACACTGGGGGTCAGGTGTTCAGTCTGGGCTCCTTATTGCACTAGGAACATGGGGTCTCGTGTTATGTTGTTCATTCCTGTGATGACTTTTTAATAAAGGTAAATACACATAATCTCTGTCAGATGCTTTGTTTCCAGCCATGACCATGTATTGGTCCAGGACCGACAATCGGTTGTTTTTCAGACACCGGAAAGGATCCCACACCTAACCCGAACACATCCAATCGTCTACCGCATCGGCCGTACGCTACTTTGGCTTATGCACATTTCGCGTCTGTACAAGCTTTACGCTATATAGACGATAAACCCACTGGGTCTGGACATCATCCATACCTGCACCAATCAGAAACCGTCCTGCAGTCTGTAAATAGTCAAATATGGCAGATACTGTGATCCCTTATAATGGTTCCCTGGCCTGTATAACTCAGCCTGTGGATACAAACAGAGTTTTTATTATCAGTACCATTTTACAGTGATATACAGTACAGTATATAATTATCTATCATTAGTTTTTATAGTAATGATACGGTAATGATGTATCCATTGTCCAAGCATTCCACGTCATAAATACACAAATATAAAGATATTGATACTTGATTTTAAATTTTTACATTATTATATTTAGAATATATTACATATAATCGAATATAATATATTTATTATAATAATGATCTATCATATATTCCTAATGATATAATACTAATATTTCATACTGATATAATATATGATTCATAAACCTATATCTATATTATAATAATAATGTATATAAATATTAAATAATTATAATAATACTATCTTAATAATAATGTCTAACTAACTATAAAACTCCCTAACAATATATATCATATTTTATGATATAGCTTATATATATATTTCTTATGTTTATTTCACTGACTTTATTTATTTGTTTTTATTAATTGAATTATACTATTATTTTTTGTTGTTTTTGTTGTATATCTCTTTCCTACTGCTCACCTCTTACTCTCTCCCTCCTCCTCCTGCTCATCTCTTACTACTCCTCCTACTCTAGTCGTCTCTCCTTCCTCCTCTCTTCCCTCCTCCTCCTGCTCCTACTCTTCCTTCCTCCTGCTCCTCTCCTTCCTATCCTCCTTCCTCTCCTCTCTTCTCTACTGCTTCCTCCTCCTCCTTGCTCCTACTCTTCCTCCATCTGCTCCTCCTCTCTTCCCCTCTCCCTGCTGCCTCCTCTTCCTCCTCCTGCTCTCATCTTTCCTCCTCCTCCTGCCTCCTCTCTTCCTCCTCCCTGCTCTCGTCTCTTCCTCCTCTGCTCCTCCTCTCTTCCTGCTCCTCCTTCCTCTCCTCTCCTCTCTCTCTCCTCCTCCTGCTCCGCTCTTCCCCTCCTCCTGCTGCTCCTCCTTCCTCCCCCTGCTCCTCTTCCTCCTCCTCCGCTCTCCTTCTCCTTCTCTGCCTCTCCTCTCTTCCTCTCCTCCTCCTGCTCCTCTCTGCTCCTCCGCTCTCCCTTCTATCCTCCTCCTCTCTTCTCTCCTCCTCCGGCTCTCTCTTCCTCCCCATCCTGCTCTCCTCTTCATCCTCCTGCTCTCCTCTCTTCTCCTACTGCTCCTCCTCTCTTCCTGCTCGTACTCGCTAACTCTCGTTCTATACCCTCCCCTCCTACTTCTATACGCCTAGTGTGAGCTCGGTGGGTGCAGAATCCCCCTCCCCCTCCTCCCACCTCGTCCTCTTCACTGGCCCGCACGCGGGGGTTAAGATGGGTGTGAGGGGCGTGTCTGTGGATCCTATTGTATCCCTGGGAAGGGCGGTGATGATTGGTCAGGTCGTCGGCAACTTCTCCCTATACAGTGAAGTGCGGAGATCGGAGTCTGTGGTACCCCCTAGGTTTTCGGCTCCGGAGGGTGAGTGAGACTGGGTCGGAACCGGGAAGGTTGGAGGGGGGGGGATTCTTGGTTTAACGCTTCTAGCGCTATGGTCGTCATGTGACATTGACGGTTGCCCTGGTGACGGGGTTCCTCTCGCATTGATTCGTGTCAGTCTGTCACTCACACGGGGCGTGCTTCTATTAGTTCCTTCCATGTGTTTGTTATAGTAGTGCATGCTGGGACTATAGTCCGCTTTGGAATTGGCCCCTCACATGACTAGACCGTAGGGTTATCACCGTGTCTGTCAATGGCCTGGTCATTATGGGGTCCCCCTCTCTGTAATGCCCCGTCCGTCTCGTGTAAGGGCCCCCGTCTCAGTGTAAGGCCCCCGCTTCCCCTAGTGTAAGGCCCCCCTGTCTCAGTGTAAGGGCCCCCTGTCTCAGTGTAAGGCCCCCCTGTCTCAGTGTAAGGGCCCCCTTCTCGTTAGGCCCCCCAGTCATCAGTGTAAGGCCCCCCTAGTCTGCAGTGTAAGGCCCCCTGTCTCAGTGTAAGCCCCCTCTTTCATCAGTGTAAGGCCCCCCCGTCCTCGTGTTAAGGCCCCCCCTGTCTCAGTTTAAGGGCCCCCCGTCCTCATGTAAGGGGCCCCCCCCTCTCATTCTAGAAGGCCCCCCTGTCTCAGTGTAAGGGGCCCCTGTCTCAGTTAAGCCCCCCTGTCTCAGTGTAGACTTATACAACCTCCGATACTATGTTACTGTGTAACTGTTATACAGACAGTATGGGTAGGGTATAAAGGGTATAAAGGTTGGACTGGATGGACGTATGTCTTTATACAACCTCCAATACTATGTTACTATGTAACTGTTATACAGACATTATGGGTAGGGTATAAAGGTTGGACTAGATGGACGTATGTCTTTATACAACCTCTGATACTATGTTACTGTGTAACTGTTATACAGACATTATGGGTAGGGTATAAAGGTTGGACTAGATGGACGTATGTCTTTATACCCCTAACCCCCCCTGTCCCTGTTATATGTTCCCATGACCCCCCCGTCCCTGTTTTATGTTCCCCATGACCCCCGTCCCTGTTTTTATAGTTCCCCTAACCCCCCCCGTCCCTGTTATATAGTTCCCCATGCCCCCCCCGTCCCTGTTTTTATTCTCCCCATGACCCCCGTCCCTGTTTTATAGTTCCCCTAACCCCCCCGTCCCTGTATATAGTTCCCTAACCCCCCCGTCCTGTTATATAGTTCCCCATGACCCCCGTCCCTGTTTTTATAGTTCCCCTACCCCCCCGTCCCTGTTATATAGTTCCCCATGACCCCCGTCCCTGTTTTATAGTCCCCTAACCCCCCCCTCCTGTTTATAGTTTCCCCATGACCCCCCCGTCCCTGTTTTATAGTTCCCCCATGACCCCCGTCCCTGTTATTATAGTTCCCCATGACCCCCCGTCCCTGTTTTTTATAGTTCCCTACCCCCCCCCGTCCTGTTTAGTTCCCCATACCCCCGTCCCTGTTTTATAGTTCCCCTAACCCCCCCCCCCGTCCCTGTTATATAGTTCCCCCCCCCCCCCCCCCCCCCCCCGTTATATAGTTTCCCCTAACCCCCCCCGTCCTGTTTTAGTTCCCCTAACCCCCCCGTCCCTGTTATAGAGTCCCCATGACCCCCCCCCCCCCGTCCCTGTTTTATGTCCAAGCAATCCCCATGACCCCCCGTCCCTGTTTTATAGTTCCCCTAACCCCCCCGTCCCTGTTATATAGTTCCCCATGACCCCCCCCCCGTCCCTGTTTTATAGTTCCCATGACCCCCGTCCCTGTTTTATAGTTCCCCATGCCCCCCGTCCCTGTTTTTATAGTTCCCCTAACCCCCCCGTCCCTGTTATATAGTTCCCCTAACCCCCCCCGTCCCTGTTTTATGTTCCCCCATGACCCCCCGTCCCTGTTTTATAGTTCCCCTAACCCCCCCGTCCCTGTTATATATTTCCCCATGACCCCCGTCCCTGTTTTATAGTTCCCCTAACCCCCCCCGTCCCTGTTATAAGTTCCCCATGACCCCCCCGTCCCTGTTTTATAGTTCCCCATGACCCCCGTCCCTGTTTTATAGTTCCCCTAACCCCCCCCGTCCCTGTTATATAGTTCCCCATGCCCCCCCGTCCCTTTTTATAGTTCCCCTAACCCCCCCCCGTCCCTGTTATAGTTCCCCATGACCCCCCGTCCCTGTTTTAGTTCCCCATGACCCCGTCCCTGTTATTAGTTCCCCATGACCCCCCCCCCTGTTTTAATAGTTCCCCATGACCCCCCCCGTCCCTGTTTTATAGTTCCCCTAACCCCCCCGTCCCTGTTATATAGTTCCCCATGACCCCCGTCCCTGTTTTTATAGTTCCCCTAACCCCCCTACCCCCCCCCCCCCGTCCTGTTATATAGTTCCCCTACCCCACTGTCCCTGTTTTATAGTTCCCTACCCCCCCCCGTCCCGTTTATAGTTCCCCATGACCCCCCCGTCCCTGTTTTATAGTTCCCCCATGACCCCCGTCCCTGTTTTATAGTTCCCCTAACCCCCCGTCCCTGTTATATAGTTCCCCATGACCCCCCCCATCCCTGTTTTATAGTTCCCCATGACCCCCCGTCCCTGTTTTATAGTTCCCCTAACCCCCCCCCCCATCCCTGTTATATAGTTCCCCATGACCCCCCGTCCCTGTTTTATAGTTCCCCATGACCCCACGTCCCTGTTTTATAGTTCCCCTAACACCCCCCGTCCCTGTTATAATGTTCCCCATGACCCCCGTCCCTGTTTTATAGTTCCCCTAACCCCCCCCCCCCGTCCCTGTTATATAGTTCCCCTAACCCCCCGTCCCTGTTTTATAGTTCCCCTAACCCCCCCCCGCCCCCCCCCATCCCGTTTATATGTTCCCCATGACCCCCCCGTCCCTGTTTTTTAGTTCCCCCATGACCCCCGTCCCCTGTTTTATAGTTCCCCTAACCCCCCCGTCCCTGTTATATAGTTCCCCATGACCCCCGTCCCTGTTTTATAGTTCCCCTAAACCCCCCCCCCCGTCCCGTTATATAGTTCCCCTAACCCCCCCGTCCCTGTTTTATAGTTCCCCTAACCCCCCCCCGTCCCTGTTATATAGTTTCCCCATGACCCCCCCCGTCCCTGTTTTATAGTTCCCCATGACCCCCGTCCCTGTTTTATAGTTCCCCTAACCCCCCCCCCCCCCCGTCCCTGTTATATAGTTCCCCATGACCCCCCCGTCCCTGTTTTTATAGTTCCCCTACCCCCCGTCCCTGTTTTATATAGTTCCCCTAACCCCCCCGTCCCTGTTATATAGTTCCCCATGACCCCCCCTTCCCTGTTTTATAGTTCCCCTGACCCCCGTCCCTGTTTTATAGTTCCCCTAACCCCCCCGTCCCCTGTTATATAGTTCCCCCATGACCCCCGTCCCTGTTTTATAGTTCCCCTAACCCCCCCCCCGTCCCTGTTATATAGTTCCCCTAACCCCCCCCGTCCCTGTTTTTATAGTTCCCCTAACCCCCCCCGTCCCTGTTATATAGTTCCCATGACCCCCGCCCTGTTTTATAGTTCCCCTAACCCCCCCCGTCCCTGTTATATAGTTCCCCATGACCCCCCCCCCTCCCTTTTTTATAGTTCCCCTAACCCCCCCCCCCCCCCGTCCCTGTTATATAGTTCCCCATGACCCCCGTCCCTGTTTATAGTTCCCCCTAACCCCCCCGTCCCTGTTATAGTTTCCCCATGACCCTCCCTGTTTTATAGTTCCCCTAACCCCCCCCCCCCGTCCCAGTTATATAGTTCCCCTAAACCCCCCCCGTCCCTGTTTTTTAGTTCCCCATGACCCCCGTCCCTGTTTTATAGTTCCCCACCCCCCCCCCCCGTCCCTGTATATAGTTCCCCTACCCCCCCGTCCCTGTTTTATAGTTCCCCTAACCCCCCCCCGTCCCTTTGTTATATTTCCCCATGACCCCCCGTCCCTGTTTTATAGTTCCCCTAACCCCCCCCCCGTCCCTGTTATATAGTTCCCCTAACCCCCCCGTCCCTGTTTTATAGTTCCCCTAACCCCCCCCCGTCCCTGTTTATATAGTTCCCCATGACCCCCGCCCCCCCGTCCTTTTTATAGTTCCCCTAACCCCCACTAACCCCCCCCGTCCCTGTTTTATAGTTCCCCTAACCCCCCCCCCGTCCGTTTTATATAGTTCCCCATGACCCCCCCCCGTCCGTGTTATATAGTTCCCCATGACCCCCCCCCCCCCCGTCCGTGTTTATATAGTTCCCCATGACCCCCCGCCCTGTTATATAGTTCCCCTAACCCCCCCGTCCGTGTTAATGTTCCCCATGACCCCCCCGTCCGTGTTATATAGTTCCCCATGACCCCCCCCGTCGTGTTATATAGTTCCCCATGACCCCCCCGTCCGTGTTATATAGTTCCCCATGAACCCCCCCCGTCCGTGTTGTATAGTCCCCATGACCCCCCCCCCCCCCCGTCCCTGTTTATATAGTTCCCCATGACCCCCCCCCCCACCGTCCCTGTTTATATAGTTTCCCCTGACCCCCCCCCCTCCTGTTATAGTTCCCCCCCCCCGTCCGTTATATAGTTCCCATGACCCCCCCGTCCGTGTTATAGTTCCCCATGACCCCCCGTCCGTGTTATATAGTTCCCCTAACCCCCCCCCCCGTATGACCCCCCCGTCCGTGTTGTATAGTTCCCCATGACCCCCCCGTCCGTGTTTATATAGTTCCCCATGACCCCCCCGTCCGTTTATAGTTCCCCCCCCCCGTCGTGTTATATAGTTCCCCATGACCCCCGTCCGTGTTATATAGTTCCCCATGACCCCCCCGTCCGTGTTATATAGTTCCCCTAACCCCCGTCCGTGTTATAATAGTTCCCCATGACCCCCCGTCCGGTGTTATATAGTTCCCCATGACCCCCTCGTCCGTGTTATATAGTTCCCCATGACACCCCCGTCCGTGTTATATAGTTCCCCATGACCCCCGTCCGTGTTATATGTGCCCATGACCCCCCGTCCGTGTTATATTCCCCATGACCCCCCCTCCGTGTTATAATAGTTCCCCATGACCCCCCCCCCGTCCGTGTTACTAGTTCCCCATACCCCCGTCCGTGTTATATGTTCCCCATGACCCCCGTCCGTGGTTTATATAGTTCCCCATGACCCCCCCGTCCGTGTTATATAGTTCCCCATGACCCCCCCGTCCGTGTTATATAGTTCCCCATGACCCCCCCGTCCGTGTTATAGTTCCCCATGACCCCCCGTCCGTGTTATATAGTTCCCCATGACCCCCCGTCCGTGTTATATAGTTCCCCTGACCCCCCGTCCGTGTTATATAGTTCCCCATGCCCCCCCCCGTTACATAGTTCGCCCATGACCCCCGTCCGTGTTATATAGTTCCCCATGACCCCCGTCCGTGTTTATATAGTTCCCCATTAACCCCCCCGTCCGTGTTATATAGTTCCCCATGACCCCCCCGTCCGTGTTATATAGTTCCCCATGACCCCCCCCGTCCGTGTTATATAGTTCCCCATGACCCCCCGGTCCGTGTTATATAGTTTCCCCATGACCCCCGTCCGTGTTATATAGTTCCCCTAACCCCCCTTCCGTGTTATAATCCCCATGACCCCCGTCCGTGTTATATAGTTCCCCATGACCCCCCCCCCGTCCGTGTTATATTAGTTCCCCCCCCGCCCTCCCGCCGTGTTATATAAGTTCCCCTGACCCCCCCGTCCGTGGTTATATAATTCCTCCCCTAACCCCCGTCCCCGTGTCCGTGTTATATAGTTCCCCTAACCCCCCCGTCCGTGTTATATAGTTTCCTTTTCCGTGTCCATGACATGATTTTCTCTTTGTATCAGAGAGTCGGTGGATGTGACGTTTGCGATTTCTGACCCTTCTCTGGGGATCATTGACACCGAGTCTCCTGCTAACTCTATCCAGACGTTCATATGGAAACGCCGGTGATCGTGTCGGTGGCTGAAAAGACCAAACTAACCTTATTTCTAGCACTGAGTATGGGATTGAACATCCATAATATGGCACCGGACTCGGCCCACTCCACACTGGGGGTCAGGTGTTCAGTCTGGGCTCCTTATTGCACTAGGGAACATGGGGTCTCGTGTTATGTTGGTTCTATTCCTGTGATGACTTTTTAATAAAGGTAAATACACAATTAATCTCTGTCAGGATTGCTTTGTTTCCAGCCATGACCATGTATTGGTCCAGACCGACAATCGGTTGTTTCAGACACCGGAAAGGATCCACAACTACACCGAACACATCCAATCGTCTACCGCATCGGCCGTACGCTACTTTGGCTTATGCACATTTCGCGTCTGTACAGAGCTTTACGCTATATAGAGCGATAAACCACTGGGTCTGACATCATCCATACCTGCACCAATCAGAAACCGTCCTGCAGTCTGTAAATAAGTCAAATATGGCAGATACGTGATCCCTTATAATGGTTCCCTGGCCTGTATAACTCAGCCTGTGGATACAAACAGAGTTATTTATTACAGTACATATTTACAGTGTATAATACAGTACAGTATATATTATCTATATTAGTTTATAGTAATGATACGGTAAATGATGTATCCATTGTCATAGCAATTCCACGTCATAAATACACAAATATAAAGATATTGATACTTGATTTATTAATTTTTACATTATTATATTATTATAATATATTAATATTAATAATGATATAATAATATATTTATTATAATAATAATGATATAATAATATATTAATAATGATATAATAATAATATATTCATAATGATAATAATAATAATATATTCATAATAACGATATAATAATATATTATTAATAATAATGATATAATAATAATATATTAATAATAATAATTATATAATAATAATATATTAATAATAATGATAATAATAATAATATATTAATAATAATAACAACGATATAATAATATATTAATAATAATGATAATATATTAATAATAATGATATAATATATTAATAATAATAATGATAATATATTAATAATAATGATATAATATATTAATAATAATGATAATAATATATTAATGATAATAATGATAATATATTAATAATAATGATAATAATATATTAATGATAATAATGATAATAATTATAGTAATGATATCATATTATTAAAATTAGGATTAATAAATTATATATAATAATAATAATAATGATATATTATAATATATAATAATGAATGAGAAAAAATTAATAGCATTAATAATATATTGATAATGAGATATCTATTAATAATAATAATGATAATATATCATAATCATGATATAATATGCTATAAATAATGAGATAATAATAAGAATGATAATTATATTAATATAAGAATAATAATTAATAATAATAATGATAATATATTAATTAATAATTATACAATATCATAATAATATATTAGATAAGTTATAATATTATAATACAAGATATACATTATATAATAATAATAATGTAATATTATTAATATAATAAAATAATATAAGTGAATTATCATATATTAATATATAACTTAATAATATATTAATCTAAGGATATAATATATTAATATAAATAATGATAATTATAATAATAATGATATAATATATTAATTAATATAATATATATATTAATCATAATGATAAATATATTTAATAATAATTGATATAAAATTAAAATAATAATGAAATAGATTAATAATAATGAGAATAATATATTAATAATAATAATGATAATATATTAATAATAATGATATAATATATTAATAATAATAATGATAATATATTAATAATAATGATATAATATATTAATAATAATGATAATAATATATTAATGATAATAATGATAATATATTAATAATAATCCCCTCCTACTTCTATAGACTAGAGTGTGAGCTCTGTGGGTGAGAAATCCCCTCCCCCTCCTCCCACCTGTCACTTCATGGCCCGCACGCGGGGGGTTAAGATGGGTGTGAGGGGCGTGTCTGTGTGATCCTATTGGTTCCCTGTGGAAGGGGCGGTGATGATTGGTCAGGGTCGGTCACATGTCTCTCCAGTAAAGTGAAGTGCGGAGAGTCGGAGTCTGTGCTACCTGGAGGTTCGGTCCGGAGGGTGAGTGAGACTGGGTCGGAACCGGGAAGGTTGGAGGGGGAGGGGATTCTTGGTTTAACGCTTCTAGCGCTGTGTCGTCATGTGACATTGACCGGTTGCCCTGGTGACGGGGATTCTCTCGCATTGATTCTGTCAGTCTGTCACTCACACGGGGGGCGTGGCTTATTCGTTCCTTCCATGTGTTTGTATAGTAGTGCATGCTGGGACTTGTAGTCCTCTTTGGAATTGGCCCCTCACAGTGACTAGAAATAGGATTATCACAGTGTCTGTCAATGGGCCGGTCATTATGGGGTCCCCCTCTCTGTAATGCCCCGTCTCTGTGTAAGGGCCCCCTGTCTCAGTGTAAGGGCCCCCCGTCTCAGTGTAAGGGCCCCC
>JAACNH010000084.1:95076-440834 GCA_019447015.1 Hymenochirus boettgeri
TTCTCTCTGTAAGGGCCCTTGTCTCAGTGTAAGGGCCCCCGTCTCAGTGTAAGGGCCCCCATCTCTGTAAGGGCCCCGTCTCAGCGTAATGGCCCCATTTCTGCGTAATAGCCCCCTTCTCTCTGTAAGGGCCCTTGTCTCAGTGTAATTGCCCTGTCTCTGTATGGGCCCCCGTCTCTGTAAGGGCCCCCGTCTCAGTGTAAGGGCCCCGTCTCAGCGTAATGGCCCCATTTCTGCTTAATGGCCCCCTTCTCTCTGTAAGGGCCCTTGTCTCAGTGTAATTGCCCTTTCTCTGTATGGGCCCCCATATCTGTAAGGGCCCCATCTCAATCTCTGGGGATTTTCACTACAACTACAACTACTCCCCAGCATCCCTGCTGTATAATAGAGAGGGAAATGTCACTACCACTACTCTCCCAGCATTCCCTGCTGTAAGAATAGAAATGGATGGTTCACTACATTACAATCTCCCAGCTTTCCCTGCTGTAGCAATAGAGATGGGATGTCCTCCACTTCAGCATCTCTGTAAGTGAGATGTTCCTACACTCTCTCCCAGCATTCCCTGCTGTAGAATGAGATGGGCTGTTCACTACAACTACATCTCCCACATGCCGCTGTTAGAATAAGAGGGAAATGTTCACTACAACTACTCTGCCACATTCCCTCTGTAATAGAGAGATGGATGTTTCACTCAACTACATCTCTCCATTTCCCTGCTGTACGAATAGAATGGGATGTTTCACTACAATACATCTCCCAGCTTCCCTGCTTGAGAATAGAGATGGGATTTTTCACTACAACTACATCTCCCCAGCATTCCCCTGCGGTAAATAGAGGGGATGTTCACTACAACTACATCTCCCCAGCATTCCTGCTTGTAGATAGGTGGTTTTTCACTATCAGCATTCCTGTAGAATATATGGTGTTATACACTCCTTTGAGATGAGCGGAGTCCCACTACAATCTCACATCCTGCTGAGAAGACGGGCTAACACATTTCGTGTAAGAAAGAGAGGACTCCTAACGTGTTTTGAGTTGGCCTTTGAGAGGACTTGTGTTGGTACTGTCTTTAACATGTTCTCCTTCCCATTTCCCTCACGTCGGTAGGACGTTTCCCACGCTCTAACATAGAAATTAAATTGTGCTGTGTGAATAAAGGGGAAACCTTATTTGTATTCGGAGTCTCTGTACTGGACCCAGATAACCGAGCAGGACATGGGGGGCGATTAGAATGTTAATGGACCTTCCCAGGGGTAATTGTTATAAGGGGGCAGATACAGTACACGAAGGTGGTTAACACCCAGAAGCACAGGCAGTCCTCCCTATAACACACCCTGTGTGTGGCCATGGAAATCTCTCCATGTTCTGCTGGTTCATACACATTCCCCATTACACGTCCATAAAAGGAATTAACTGGAACTCTCAATCTCTCCTCCTCTGTTATACACAGACAAGGGGGGACTTCACACCCTCACAGTGAGACGGGGCCCTTACACTGAGACCGGGCCCTTACACTTAGACGGGGGCCTTACAGATACAGGCAATTACACTGAGACCGGGCCCTTACACTGAGACGGGGGCCTTACAGAGACAGGGCAATTACACTGAGATCCGGCCGTACACTATGACGTGCCTGGGGTCCGACAGAGACAGGGCAATTACACTTAGACAAGGGCTCCTTACAGAGAGAAAGGGGCCCATTATCACGTAAATGGGCCTTACGTTGAGATGGGCCTTACGATATTGGGGGCCCATACAGAGAAAGGGCAATTACACTGAGACAGAGGCCCTTAACAGAGAGCAATGGGGCCATAACAGAAATGGGCCATTACGGCTGAGACTGGGGCCCTTACACATGAGACGGGGCCCTTACCAGAGACGGGGGCCCATACAGAGAACAGGGCACTTACCTGAGACCAATGGCCCTTACAGAGAAGGGGGGGCTATTACGCCCAAAATGGGGCCATACGCTGAGACGGGTGCCCTTACAGAGATGGGGGCCCTTACACTGAGAACGGGGGCCCTTTACACTGAACAAGGGCCGTCAGAGAGAAGGGGACCATTACGCGAAATGGGCCATTGCGCTGAGACGGTCCCTTACAGAGATGGGGCCCTTACGCTGGACGGGGGCCCTTACACTGAGACAGGCCCTTACTAGAGAAGAAGGGGGGACATTCGCAGAAATGGGCCATTGCGCTGATCGGGGCCTTCAGAGACGGGCTTTCACTTATACTGCTTGCCCTTAGCAAGAGACGAGGGCCATTACCCATAGAGACATGGGTCCTTACACAGAGACAGGCCATTTCTTGACAGAGGACCAGGGCAATTACCCCTTAGAAAAAACGGGGACCATACAAGACGGGGGACCCTTACACTGAGACGGGGGGCCTTACACTGAGAACGGGGACCCTTACCACTGAGACGGGGGCCGTTCCTGAGACGGGGCCTTACACTAGACGGTGGGGCCTTACAAAACCGGAACGGGGGCCCCTTACACTGAGAACTGGGGGGCCCTTCCAGAGACGGTGGGCGCTTACCTGAGACGGGGGGCCTTACACTGAAGACGGGGGGGCCCTTACCTGACGGGCACTGAGCGGGGGGCCCTTTACACGAGACGGGGGCCCTTACACTGAGTACTGGGGCCCTTACACTGAGACGGGGGGCCCTTACTGAGAACCGCGGGGGGGCCCTTACACTGAGACGGGGGCCTTCGAAGGGGTTACAGCAGAAGACGGGGGTAGCCTAGGGCCCTTACCCCTGAGACAGGGGGGCCCTTACACGGAACGTGGGGCCCCTTACACTATAGACGGGGCCCTTACACACTGAGACGGGGCCCCTTAAAACTAGCGGGCCTAACAGCGGGGCCCTAACCGAGACGGGGGGCCCTTACACCGAGACAGGGGGGCCTTACACTGAGACGGGGGGCCCTTAAACAGACAGGGGGGCCCTTACTACATGGACGGTGGGCCCCTTACACAGACGGGGCCCTTCCACTGAGACGGGGGGGGGCCTTACACTGAACGGGGTGCCCCTACACTGAGACGTGGGGCCCTTACACTGAGACGGGGGGTCCCTTACAACTGAGACGGGGTGGGCCCTTACATACTGAAGACGGGGGCTCTACACGAGACATGGGGCCTTACACGAGACCACGGGTGGGCCCTTACTACAACTGAGACGTGGGGCCTTACCACGAGACGGGGGCCCTTAAACAGCAGGGGGGGCCCTTACCCCGACGGGTGCCCTACCCAGAGATGGGGGCCTTACATACACACGAGATCAGGGGGCCTTACACTGAGACGGGGGCCTTAACACCTGAGACGGGGGGGCCCTTACACACTGAAGACGTGGCCAGAGAGGGGCCCTTACACTGAGACGGGGGGCCCTTACACTGAGACGGGGGCCCTTACACTGAGACGGGTGGCCCTTACACTAGACCACGGGGGGGCCTTTAACAACAGAGAACGCGGGCCCACTGTCGGGGTCAAGAGGAGGGGCCTTCACACAGAGGACGGGGGGCCCTGTACACTGAGAAGGGGGCCCTTAACTGACTGGCCCTACAACCCTGAGGCGGGGGCCCTTACACGGAACGGCCCAACCGAACGGTGGGCCCTTACACTGAGACGGGGGGCCCCTTAAACGACGTGTGGGCCTTAAAAACCGAGACGGGTGCCCTTACCCCGAGACGGGGGGCCTTACACTGAGACGGGGGGCCCTTAAACGACAGGGGCCGTCCCTGGACGGTGGCCCATTACACAGACGGGGGCCCTTCACTGGAGACTGGGGGCCTTACACTGAGAAACGGGGGGCCCTACACTGAGACGTGTGGGCCCCTACCTGAGACGGGGGGGCCCATTACACTGATACGGGGGGCCCTTACCTGAGACGGGGGGCCTTACACTGAGACTGGGGCCCTACACTGGACGGGGGGGCCCTACACTGAGCGGGGGGGCCCTTAAACCACATACTACAACTGAAGACGGGGGGCCCTTAAAAAACAGACATGGGGGGCCTTACAAAAACCGAGACGGGGGGCCCTTAACAACAACACCGAGACCGGGGGCCTTACACTGAGACGGTGCCCTTACACATACACCTGAAGCGGGGGGCCTTACACTGAGACGCTGTGGCCCTTACACTGAGACGGGGCCCTTACCTGAGACGGGGGGCCCTTACACTGAACGGGGGCCTTACACTGATATGGGGGGCCCTTACAACACTGAGACGGGGGCCCCGTACACTGAGACGGGGGCCCTTACACTGAGACATGGGGGCCCTTACACTGAGACTGGGGCCCTTACACTGAGACAGGGGGGGCCGTAAAACACTGGACAGGGTGGCCCTTACCCGGAGACGGGTGCCCTTCCCTGAGACGGGGGCCCTTACACTGAGACGGGGGGCCCTTACACTGCGACGGGGGGCCTTACCCAGAGACGGGGGGCCTTACACTGAGACGGGGGGCCCTTAAACTGAGACGGGGGGCCCTTACACTGAGACGGGGGGCCCTTACACTGAGACAGGGGCCCTTACACTGAGACGGGGGGCCCTTACACTGAGACCTGGGGGTGCCTTACAACGAGACGAGGGTCCCTTACACTGAACGGGGGCCCTTACACTGAGAACGGGGCCCTTACCACCTGAGAACGGGTGGGTCCCCTTACACTGAGAAAACCCCCCCGGGGGGCCTTCACTGAGACCGGGGGGCCTTACACAGAACGGGGGGCCTTACACAGAGACGGGGGGCCCTACACTTGAGACGGGGCCCTTACACTGAGACGGGGGGCCCTTACACTGATACCGTGGGGCCCTTACAACAACTGAGACGGGGGGGCTTATCTGAGACGAGGGGCCCTTACACTGAGACAGGGGGGGCCTTACACTGAGACATGGGGGCCCTTAACACTGAACAGAGGAGTTGCCCATTACACTGAGGATGGGGCCCTTACACTGAGACGGGGGGCCCTTCCCTGAGACAAGGGGGGCCTTACCTGAGACAGGGGGGCCTTACAACTGAGACAGGGGGCCTTACAAACTGATACAGGGCCCTTACACTGAGACGGGGGCCTTACACTGAGATTTGGGTGGGCCCTTACATACACTAGAGACGGGGGCCCTTGACTCTGAGACAGGGGGGCCTACCTTAGACCGGGGGCCCTTACACTGAGACGGGGGGCCTTACACTGATACAGGGGGCCTTACACCTGGACGGGGGCCCTTACCTGAGACAGGGGGCCCTTACACAACGATACGAGAGGCATACCAAGGTGACCCCATAATGACCCGGGCCCATTGACAGACACTGTGATAATCCTATTTCTAGTCACTGTTGAGGGGCCATTTCCAAAGAGGACATAAGTCCGAGCATGCACTTACTATACAAACACATGAATGAACTATAATCCACGCCCCCCGTTTGAGTGACGACTGACATGAATCAGCGAGAGTGCTGGGTCCCGTCACCAGGCAACCGGTCCAATGTCCACATGACGACATACGCGCTAGAATCGTTAACAAGAATCCCCCTCCCCCTCCAACTTCCCGGTTCCTACCCATTCCTCAATCACCCTCGGAACCTAACCTCCAGGGCACCACGACTCCGACTCTCCGCACTTCCCTTTACTGGAGAGAACACTGTGACCGACCCTGACCATCATCACACCGCCCCTTCCACAGGAACCACTAGGATCACACAGACACGCCCCTCACACCCTCTTAACCCCCCCGCGTGCGGGCCATGACGTGACAGGTGGGAGGAGGGGAGGGGATTTCTCACCCACAGAGCTCACCTCTAGTCTATAGAAGTAGGGGGGAATTATTATTAATTATTATCATTATTATCATTACTTATTATTAATCATTATTATTATATATTATATCATTATATAATATATTTCATTATTATTATTAATATATTATATCATTATTATTAATATATTATCATTCCTGATTATTAATATATTATTCTCATTATTATTAATCTATTTCATTATTATTTTAATTTTATATCAATTATTATTAAATATATTCTATCATTATGATTAATATATATCATTAGTATTAATTAATATATTATCATCATTATTATTATAGATTATCATTATTCTTATTAATATATTATATCCTTAGCATTAATATATTATTAAGTCTATTATTAATATATGATAATCACTTTTTTTTTATTAGTATTAATATATTACATTATTATTATTATATATTATATCTTTATTATATATTATCTTATTATTATTATTATTATTTATCATTATTAATTAATATATTATCATTATTATTATTAATTATTATTCTTATATTAATATAATTATCATTATATTATTATATTTAGCTCATTATTATTATATATTATCATTATTATTATTAATAATATTATTATCATTATTATTAATGCTATTAATCCATTATATTATTATTATAATATATCATTATTATTATTATATATAATTTATTAATCCTAATTTTAATAATATGATATCATTACTATAATTATTATCATTATTATCATTAAGTATTATTTCATTATTATTAATATATTATCATGATTATCATTAATAGATTATTATCATTTTAGTAATATATTATATCATTATTATTAATATATTATCATTATTATTATTATTATTATATCATTATTCTATATATTATCATTATTAGTAATATATTATTATACGTTGTTATTATTAATTAATATATTATTATTATTCTCATTATTATGAATATATATTATTATATAAGTATTATTATTATATATTATTATATTATATCATTATTAATTAATAATATATTATTATATCGTTCGTATGAATATATTATTATTATTATCATTATGAATATATTATTATTATAATAAAGTATAATGATTATTATATCATTATTATTATAATAAATATCTTATTATATTCATTATTAATATTATATTTATAATAATATACTAATTAAAAATTAAATAAATCACGTATCAATATCTGTATATTTGTGTATTTATGCGTGGAAATGCATGACAATGGATACCATATTTACCAGTATCAATTACTAGAAACATATAGATATATATACTGTACTGTATTCTCACTGTAAATATGTACTGTAAGAAATCACTCTGTTTGGTATCCACATGCTGAGTTAAATACAGCCCGCGGAACATTATAATGGTCACGTATCTGCCATTTGACTTATTTACAGACTGCAGGACGGTTTCCTGATTGTGGCAGGTATTGATGCATTTCAGACCCGTGGTTTTATCGCTCATATAGCGTAAGCTCTGTACAGACGCGAAATGTGCATAAGCCAAGTAGCGTACGGGCCGATGCGGTAGAACGATGGTTGGTTGTTCTTGTAGTTGTGGATCCTTTTCCGTGTCTGAAACAACCGATTGTCGGTCTGGACCCATCATGGGTCATGGCTGGAAACAACGGCAATCCTGACGAGATTAATTGTGTATTTACCTTTATTAAAAGTTCATCACGGAATAGAACCAACAAACCGAGACCCATTTCCCTAGTGGCATAAGGATCCCAAGACTGAACACCTGGACGCCCGTTGTGGAGTGGGGCCGATTCCGGTGCCATTATGAGTTTCATCCCCTACGCAGTGCTAGCAATAAGGTTTAGTTTTGGTCTTTTCAGCCACCTCGCCACGATCACCGGCTTTCCTATGAAGGTCTGGATGAGTTAGCAGGAGACTCGGTGTCAATGCATCCCCAGAGAAGGGTCAGAAATCGCAAACGTCACATCCACCGACTCTCTGATACAAAGAGAAAATCATGTCATTGACACGCAAAGTAAACTATCATACACGGACGGTGGGGTTTAGGGGAACTATATAACACGGACGGGGTTAGGGGAACTATATAACACGGACGGGGGGGTCATGGGGAACTATATAACACGGACGGGGGTTTAAGGGGAACTATATAAACACGGTACTTGGGGGTCCTGGGGAACTATATAACACGACCGGGGGGGTCCTGGGAAACGATAAACACGGACGGTGGGTCATGGGGAACTAATACACGGAACGGGGGTCATGGTGGAACTATATAACACTGACGGGGGGTCATGGGGAACTATATAAACACGGACGGGGGGTCATGGGACTATATACCCCGGCACGGGGGGGTCATGGGAACTATATAACACGGATCGGGGGGGGTCATGGGGAGCTAATACCGGGAACGACGGGGGTCTGGGGACTATATAACACGGACGGGGGGGGGTCATGTGGGGGAACTATGTACACGGAGGGGGGGTCAGGGGAACTATATAACACGGACGGGGGGTCATGGGGGAACATATAACACGGACGGGGGGTTCAGGGGAACTTATAACACGACGGGGGGTCATGGGAACTTATAACACGGACTGGTGGGTCATCATGGGAACTATATAACACGGACGGGGGGGTCATGGGGACTATATAACCGGACGGGGGTCCATGGGGGAACTATATAACAACGGACGGGGCGTCATGGTGAACTATATAACACACTGCCGGGGGTCCTGGGGAACTATGTAACACGGACGGGGGGGGCCATGGGGAACTATATAACACGGACGGGGGGGTCATGGGGAACTATATAACACGGACGGGGGGTCATGGGGAACTTATACACGGACGGGGTCATGGGACTATATAAACGGAGTGGGTCATGGGGAACTATATAACACGACGGGGGTCATGGGGAACTAGAATATAACACGGACGGGGGTCATGGGGAACTATATACCACGACTGGGGTTAGGGTAACTATATATACACGGACTGGGGGGTCATGGGGAACTATATAACACTGAACGGCGGTCATGGGAACTATATCACGGACGGGGTCATGGGGAAACTATATAACACGGACGGGGGGGTCATGGGAACATATAACACAAACTGACTGGGGTCATGGGGAACTATACAACACGGACGGTGGGGTCATGGGGAACGATATAACATGACTGGGGGTCATGGGAAAACTCTTAACACGACCGGGGGGGTCATGGTGAAACTATATAACACGGACTGGGGTCATGGGGACTATATAACTGGACGGGGGGGGGGGCATGGGGAACTATATACAGGGAAGGCGGGGGGGGGGGTCATGGGAACTATATAACAGGGACGGGGGGGGGCATGGGGAACTATACAACACGGACGTGTGGGTCATTGTGAACTATAACACGGGACTGGGGGGTCATGGGGAACTCTATAACACGTACGGGGGGGCGTCATGGGACTATATAACAAGGACGGGGGTCCAGGGGACTATGTACACGGCGGGGGGGTTAGGGAACTTATAACATGGACGGGGGGTTCATGGTAACTTATAACACGGACGGGGGGGCCATGGGGGAACTATATAACACGGACGGGGGGGTCATGGGACTATATAACACGGAACGGGGGGGGTGGGTAGGGAACTATCAAACAGGGACGGGGGGGGTTAGGGGAACTATAAAACATGGACGGGGGGTCATGGTGAACTATTAACTGGACGGGGGGGGTTTAGGGAACTTAAAACCGGACGGGGGGTTAGGGTAACTATATAACAGGGACGGGGGGGGTTTGGGAACTATAAACAGGACGGGGGTCATGGGGAACTATATAACAGGGACGGGGGGGGGTTTAGGGGAACTAAAAACAGGGACGGGGGGGTTAGGGAACTATACTATAACCGGGACGGGGGGGGGTTTCGGGGAACTATAAACATGAACGGGGGTCCATGGGGAAATTCTATAAAACAGGACTGGGGGGTTAGGGGAACTATATAACTGGGACGGGGGGGGTTCGGGGAACTATAAAACAAGGGACGGGGGTCATGGGGATCTATATAACAGGGACTGGGGGGTTTAGGGGAACTCTAAAACAGGGACGGGGGTCATGGGGAACTATATACACAGGGACGGGGGGGTTAGGGGAACATAAACAGGGACGGGGGGGTCCATGGGGAACTATATCGGACGGGGGTGGGGTTAGGTGACTATAAAACGGGACGGGGTCCATGGGGAACTATATAACAGGGACGGGGGGGGTTAGGAGGGGAACTATAACACAGGGCGGGGGGGTTAGGGGAACTATATAACGGGAACGGGGGGGGGTTAGTGAACATCAAAACAGGGCGGGGGTCATGGGGAACTATATCACAGGGACGTGGGGGTTAGGGAACTATAAAACAGGGCGGGTGTCCATGGGGAACTATAAAACAGGGCCGTGGGGTTCATGGGAACTATATAGGGACGGGGTGTTAGGGGAACTATAAAACAGGGACGGGGGTCGGGGAACTATAAAAAACAGGGACGGGGGTATAGGAACTAATACAAGGACGGGAGGGGGTTAGGGGAACTATAAAACAGGGACGGGGGTCATGGGGAAACTAAAACAGGGACGGGGTGGTCAGGGGACTATATAACAGGGACGGGGGTAGGGGAACTAGAAAACGGACGGGGGGGTTAGGTACTATATACAGGGACGGGGGGGGGGGTTTAGGGGCACATACAAACAGGGACGGGGTCATGGGACTATAATAAGCAAGGACGGGGTGGGTTAGGGGAACTATAAAACAGTGGACGGGTGCATGGGAACTATAAACAGGACGGGGGGCATGGGAACTATATAACAGGGACTGGGGGGGGGGGTTAGGGGAACTAAAACAGGGACGGGGGGGTTAGGGGAACTATATACGGGACGGGGGGGGGGTTATGGGAACTATAAAACAGGTGACGGGGGTCCATGGGTGACTATTAACAGGACGGGGGGGTTAGGGGAACTATAAAACGGTGACGGGGGTCATGGTAACTAATAAAACAGGGCGGGGTCCATTGGGAAACTAATATAACAGGATGGGGGGGGGTTCGGGGAACTATAAAACAGGGACGGGGGTCATGGTGAACTATAAACAGGGATGGGGGGTCATGGGGAACTATATAACAGGGACGGGGGGTTAGGGGAACTATAAAACCGGGCCTGGGTCCTGGGGCAACTAATAAAACACAGGGACGGGGGGGGTCATGGGGAACATATAAAGGGCGGGGGGGGTTAGGGGAACTATAAACAGGACGTGGGGTCGGGGAATATATAACAGGGACGGGGGTGGGGGGGGTTTAGGGAACTATAAAACAGGGACGGGGTTCTGGGGAACTCTATAACAGGGACGGG
Source organism: Hymenochirus boettgeri (assembly GCA_019447015.1). Taxonomy (NCBI): domain Eukaryota; kingdom Metazoa; phylum Chordata; class Amphibia; order Anura; family Pipidae; genus Hymenochirus; species Hymenochirus boettgeri. The sequence goes on from JAACNH010000084.1 coordinate 106,234, forward strand.
GGGTTCAGGGGAACTATAAAACAGGACGGGTCAGGGGAACTATAAACGGGACGGGGGGGTCATGGGGACTATATAACAAGGACGGGTCAATGGGAAACTATAAAACAAGGGACGGGGGGGTCTGGGGAACTATATAACAGTGACGGGGGGGGGTTAGGGGAACTATAAACAGGGACGGGTGTCATGGGGAGCTCTATAACAGGGAAGGGGGTGTTAGGGGAACTATAAAACAGGGGACGGGGGTCAGGAACTATAAACCGGACGGGGGGGTCATGGGGCTATATAACAGGGACGGGGGGGGGTTAGGACTATAAAGCGGGACGGGGGTCATGGGAACTATATAACAGGGAGAACGGGTGGTTAGGGAACTATCAAACAGGACGGGGGGTCATGGGGAACTATATAACAGGGACGGGGGGGTTAGGGGAACTATATAACAGGGGACGGGGGGGTAGTGGCACTATAAAACAAGGGACTGGGGTCATGGGGAACTATAACCGGACGGGGTCTGGGGAACTAGAAAACAGGGACGGGGGTGTCATGGGGAAACTATATACAGGACGGTGGTTAGGGGAACATAAAACAGGACGGGGTCATGGGGACTATAAACAGGACGGGGGGGCCTCATGGGGAACCTATATAACAGGGACGGGGGGGGGTGAGGGGAACTATAAAACAGGGACGGGGGGGTAGGGGAACTAGAATAAAAGGACGGGGGGGTTATGGGAACTATATAACCGGACGGGGGGGGTTATGGGAACTCTAAACAAAACTTAAAAACAAGGGACGGGGTCCCTGGTGAACATATACAGGGGAGGGGGGGTTCGGGAACTATAAAACAGGGACGGGGGTCCTGGGAACTATATAACAGGCGACGGGGTCATGGGGAACTATAAACAGGACGGGGGGGTCATGGGGAACTATTAACAGGGACGGGGGGGGTTTAGGGGAACTATCAACAGGGACGGGGGTCTGGGAACCTCTATACAGGGACGGGGGGTTAGGGGAACTCTAAAACAGGGACTTGGGTCATGGGGAACTATATAAACAGGGACGGGGGGTTAGGGGAAACTTCTAACAGGGACGGGGGGGTAGGGGAACTATAAAACAGGGACGGTGGGTCAGGGGAACTAAAAACAGGGACGGGGGGGTCAATGGGAACTATATAACAGGGACAAACGGGGGGGTTAGGGTAACTATAAACGGGACTGGGGTCAATGGGGAACTATAAACGGGACGGGGGGGTCATGGGGAACTATATAACAGGGACCGGGGGGGGGTTAGGGGAATATAGTTGGCCTCTAGTATGATGGCTGATAAGAGATAGAGGGCAGTGTGGAACCAGTAAGTAGAGACAAGATCTCACCTGTTCACATCGGACAATCCAGCAACAGATCCATCAGGGCAGAGAAACGCTACAGTCCTCCAGGGACGCTCCAGACGGGATCCAGCCTCCATCCTCTGAAATCCCTTCCGGTATAAATTTACTGTAATTGATAAGACAAATCTATAAAACCACTTGGGACGTGTCTAGAACATTCTATCAATCAATATCCATTCCATGGTCCTGATAATATCTTTGACTTTGTTACAGTCTTAGTTAACATTATGAAATACACAAGAGGTTTGAATATCTGTTTATTATATTATAAATGTGTTTACTATTCGATAGTTTATAATCAGTGTTATCTATTCAGCAGTTTAATAATCGTGTTTAGCTACGTCATCCGTTATAATCAAGCGTTTAGCTACGTCATCCTTTTATAATCCGCGTGTAGCTAGTCTCATTTCTAATCACAGCGTTAGCTATGTCATCAGTTTATAATCAGTGGTGTAGCTATGTCCGTCAGTTATAATCATTGTTTAGCTTGTCTCAATCAGTTATAATCATGGTTTACTATGTCATCATTTATAATCCGTTGTTTAGCTATGTCATCAGTTTATCTCAGTGTTTTAGCTGTGTCATCAGCTTTATATCAGTGTTTTAGCTATGTCCTCATTTAATCAGTGTTAGCTATGTCTCAGTTAATAATCATCTGTTTAGCTATGTCATCAGTTATAATCATTGTTTAGCTATGTCATCAGTTATAATCAAGTGTGTAGCTGTGTCAAATCAGTTAATCAGTGTTTAGCTGTGTCCATCAGTTTATAATCAGTGTTAGCTACATTATCAGTTATATCACTGTTTAGCTATGCCTCCGTTATAGTCGTTGTTTAGTCGGTGTCCCTATATTAGGGATACAGTAGTGTCCAATAGTAGTGAGTACCCTAGTGTCCAATAGTAGTGGAGTACCATATGTCTCATATATTGAGTTAACCCGTAGTGTCCAATAGTAGTTGGAATCCATTAGTGTCCCATAGTAGTGAGTACCCGTAGTGTCCAATGTCAGTGAGTACCCTAGTGTCCAATAGTAGTGAGTCCGTAGTGTCCAATGTAGGTGCGTACCCGTATTGTCCAATAGTAGTGAGTAACCGTAGTGTCCCATAGTAGTGAGTACCCGTAGTGTCCAATAGTAGTGAGTCCCGTAGTGTCCAAATAGTATGAGTACTCCGTAGTGTCATAGTAGTGAGTACCCCGTATGTCCACTAGTAGTGATTACCCGTAGTGTCGCATATAGTGATAACAGTTTGTCCATAGTAGTGAGTACCAGTATTGTCCATAGTAGTGAAGTACAGTATTGTCGCAAATATAGTTAATACCCATAGTGTTCCAATAGTAATTGAATACCAGTAGTGTCCATAGTAGTGAATCCCAGGATTGTCCCATAGTAGTTGAATACCCGTAGTTTCCAATATAGGAAGACCAGTAGTGTCCAATAGTAGTGATACCCGTAGCGTCCAATAGTAGTGAATACCGAGTAGTGTCCCATAGTAGATGAATACCCGTAGTGTCCAATCGTAGTGAATACCAGTAATGGCCAATAGTGTGAGTTCCAGAGTGGTCGCAATAGTAGTGAGTACCTGTCGGGTGTGCCAGTTCGGTAGTTTGAAGATCTCGCGAGTATTGTCCAATAGTAGTAAATTACCAGAGTGTCCAATCGTAGTGAGTACCCGTAGTGTCCATAGTATTGAATACCAGTATGTCCAATAGTAGTGCATAACAGTAGTGGTCCAATGTAGTGAGTACCCGTAGTGTGCCCGTATTATTGGTACCAGTAGTGTCCAATGTTAGTGAGTAACCAATAGTGTCCAATAGTAGTGAGTACCAAGTAGGGTCCAATAGTAGTGAGTACCATGTGCCAATAGTAGTAAATCCAGTAGGTGTCCAATAGTAGTGATACCATTAATGTCCAAAGTAGTGAGTACCCTAAGTGTCCAATAGTAGTGAGTACCCGAAGTAGTGTCCAATAGTAGTGATTACCATGTATAGTAAATATTAGTATAAAATTTAGTATCATTATTAAAAAGTGTCCCTAGTATTGAGTACCATAGTGTCCACTAGTATGAGTACCATAGTGTCCATATAGTGAGTACCAGTAGTGTCCAATAGTACGTGAGTACCAGTATTGTCCCAATAGAGTTAATACCATAGTGTCCAATAGTAGTGGTACCAGTAGTGTCCAATAGTAGTGAGTAACCCAGTAGTGGTCCCCTATTTGTGATTACCAGTAGTGTCCCATAGTTTGTGAGACCACTTAGTGTCCAATATAGTGAGTACCAGTATTGTTCCACTAGTTGTGAAGTACCAGTAGTGTCCAATAGTAGTGAGTACCAGTAGTGTCCATAGTAGTGAGTACCAGAGTGTCCAATAGTATGACATACCAGTAGTGTCCAATAGTAGTGAGTACCAGTAGTGTCCAATAGTAAGTGAGTACCAGTAGTGTCAATAGTAGTGAATACCAGTAGTGTCCCAATTGGGAATCCTAGTGTCCAATAGTAGTTGAGTACCAGTATGTCCAATAGTAGTGAGGACCAGTAGTGTCCAATATAGTGGAATACCAGTGTGTCCCAAGTAAGAGATAATCCCAGTAGTGCCATAGTAGTGATACAGTAGTGGTCCTAGTATGAGTACCCGTAGTGTCCAATATAGTGAATCCCATTAGTGTCCAAATAGTAGTGGAGTACCAGTAGTGTCCAATAGTAGTGAAACATTAGTCGTCCAATAGTAGTGAGTACCATAGTTCCACTAGTAGTGAAGACCAGTAGTGTCCAATAGTAGTGAATACCAATATGTCCAATAGTAGTGATTCCCATAGTGTCCATCGTAGTGAGTACCAGTAGTGTCCCATAGTAGTCATACCAGTATGTCCAATAGTAGTGAATACCAGTAAGTGTCCATAGTAGTGAGACCAGTAGTGTCCAATATAGTGAGTACCAGTAGTGTCCATATTAGTGAGTACCGTAGTGGTCCAATAGTAGTGAGTTACCAGTAGTGTCCAATAGTAGTGAGTACCAGTAGTGTGCCACTAGTAGTGAGTACCAGTAGTGTCCAATAGTAGTGATACCAGTATGTCCATAGTATGAGTACAGTAGTGTCGCATAGAGTTAATACCAGTGTGGTCCATAGTAGTGAGTACCAGTAGTTCCAATAGTAAGTGAGTACCAGTATGTCCAATAGTAGTGAATACCATTAGTTTCCAATAGTATGATACTCATTAGTGTCCAATAGTAGTGCGTTACAGTAGTTTCATAGTAGTGGAATACCAGTAGTGGTCCAATAGTAGTGAATACCATAGGGTCCAATAGTTGAGTACCAGTATTGCCAATGTATGATACCAGTAGTGTCCAATGTAGTGAGTACCAGTAGTGTCCAATAGTAGTGATACCATAGTGTCCAATAGTGTTGAGTACCATTAGTGTCCAATAGTAGTGACTACCAGTATGTCCATCGTAGTGAGTAACCATAGTGTCCAAAGTAGTGATACCAGTAGTGTCCAATATAGTGAATACCAGTAGTGTCCAATAGTAGTGAGTACCAGTAGTGTCCATAGTAGTGAATACTCATAGTGTCCAATAGTAGTGATTACCATTAGTGTCCATAGTAGTGAGTCCAGTATTTCCAATAGTAGTAATTAACCACCCCATGCGATGTTACTTACCTGAAATGGGCCAGTGGTAAAATCGGCTGTTTGTAGAACTGGTCTTTGCCGATGTCCACTATGACGGACCTGTCACATTGTTATTAATCCCCTTGGGGCCCTCGTTACATCACTGGCCAAGTCCAGTCAGTTCCAGCCTCACATGTAACTTGAGGTCCTGATGAAACAGATTACTGGCTTATAGAATTAATTTTCATGACCAAAAGGGGAAGTCAACCTAACATTGTAACACTTCATAGGGGAAAATAAGGCAAGGAGACACTTGCCTCGGAACATTCCCCATGATGCAGGGAAAGTGCTCCATGAATTCCTGTCTGAAAAGCAGCTTTACCCTGGTCCCCATAAGAAGTGGAGCTGCCATACACCCAGTCCACTTACCCCTATTGACACCCCAACCATAGGCAGTTGCAGCCTCCCAGACATAGACCACATAGACAAACATAGACAGACAGAACATAAGACGACAGACAACACAGACAGACATAGACTACATGACATACGACCAAAGACAGACAAGACAGACAGACATAGATAGACATATAGCCCACACATAACGACCGACAGACAGACATACACAGACAAGGACAGACAGACAAGACATACAGACAGACACCACGACATACATAGACGACAGACATAGATAACATCACAGGAGACAGACATAGACATAGACAGACATAATAGACAAACAGACATAGACAGACATAGCTAGACAAGACAAACCTACCATAGACACATAGATAGACCAACACAGACATAGACAGACTGAAAGACAGACATACCGAACCTAGACAGACACTACCGTACACATATAGACAGCCATAGATAGACAGACATAGACAGACAGCCCAGACTCGACGACAGCCCTAGACAGACGACAATAGACAGACAACATAGACAGTTCCTCCCCCCCATTACCCCTGCTTTGTGTGGGGGTCCTGCACTAACCCGCTATAATCTTAGAACTGTATGGTTCCCTCTTTTTTCCCAACAGCCCAATCGAACCCCCTTGTCCCCCGGTATCAGCCCACTGTGCATGCTTCAGACAAAGAGGAAATATCTGGAAATAGCTGTTGGGTCCGACCAGGTGACATCCGGGAGGGACCAGGAGTCCAGTACCAGTGAACAGCGATGCCGTGCAAACATATCTAGGGCACCTGGAGATCGACAGTATCTGTAATAGATGAAGGATGGAACGGTGGGGGTCAGTTTAACTGTGGGCAAAGACGCACTAGGTAAGTCATAGGGCCCCTATGTAAACCAGGCCGCCCAGTGTTCTCTCCCTGGCATCTCCCCGTCAGCTTTTTCTTCCTGTGTTAGATCTGATCTCCTGTTTCTGTGTAATTTGTATCATTTTCTCTAGTACGGCGCCTGAACTTGGATACTATGTTACAAATGAAACTACTGTGTTAATCTGATCTCCTTGTTCTGTCTGTATTTCTAACATGTATCTAGTTCCTAGTCGGAGCTGAACTTGTATACGATTTTTACAATGAACTGAATGTGTTAGCTCTGACTCCCTTGTTCTGCTGTAATTTGTACATGTAAAGCTAGTCGGAGCCTGAACTTGGATAGCAATGTTTACAACGATTGAATGTGTTTAGATCTGATCTCCTTGTTTCTGCGCTGTAATTTGTAACATTGTATCTAGTACGGAGCGGAACTTTGATCCATGTTACAATACTGAATCGTTTAGATTCTGCTCTCCTGTTTCAGCTGTACTTTGTACATTGTATCTCAGTACGGAGCCCTAACTTGGATACGATGTTACAATGAACCGATTCGTTAGACTGCTCTCCTTGTTCAGCCTGTAATTTTTAACATTGTAATCTAGTACGGAGCCTGAACTTTGATACCATGTTACAACATGAACCGAATATGTTAGATCTGCTCGCCTTGTTCAGTCTTAATTTTAACATTGTATCTAGTACGGAGCCCTGCAATTGGATCAATGTTACAATGAACCGAATGTGTGATCTGCTCTCGCTTGTCAGCTGTATTTGTAACATTTTATCTATAGGAGCCTGAACTTGGAATACATGTTCAAATGAACCGAATGTGTTAGACTGCTCTCCTTGTTCCGCTGTAATTTGTAACATTGTTCTAGTACGGAGCCTGAACTTGGATACAATTGTTTACAAATGAACCGATGTGGTTAGATCTGCCTCCTGTTCCGCTGTACTTTTGTAACATTGTAATCTATACGGAGCCTGAACTTGGTACAATGTTAAACTGAACCGAATGGAGTTTTAGAATCTGCTCTCCTTGTTCTGCTGTAATTGTAACATTGTATCTAAGTACGTAGCTGAACTGGATATACAATGTTACAAATGAACCGAAATGGTTTAGATCTGCTCTCTCCCCTTGTTCAGCTGTAATTTTGTACCATTGTATCTAGTATGAGCCTGAACTTGGATACATGTAAATGAACCGAATGTGGTTAGATCTGCTCTCCTTTGTTCTGCTGTCTTTTTGTACATTGTATCTAGTACAGATCCTGACCTTGGATCGCTGTTACAAATTAACTGAATGTGTTAGATCTTATCTCCTTTTCGCTGTAATTTGGTAACATTGTATCTAGTACGGAGCCTAGAAATTGGATCAAATGTTACAAATGAACGAAATGTGTTAGATCTGCTCTCCTTGTTCGGCCTGTAATTTGTCACATTGTATCTAGAATGTGTTTAGATCTGATCTCCTTGTTCACTAGTAATTTGTAACCTCGATCTAGTACGGAGCCTTAACTTGGTACAATGTTACAATGAACTGAATGTGTAGTCAGGCTCTCCTTGTTCTGCTGTAATTTGTACAATTGTAATCTAGTACTGAGCCGCCTTGGATACTATTTACTGGAAATTCTACAGCAGGGAATGCTGGGAGATGTAGTTGTAGTGAACATCCCATCTCTATTCTACAGCAGGGAATGCTGGGAGATGTAGTTGTAGTGAACATCCCATCTATTCTACAGCAGGGAATGCTGGGAGATGTAGTTGTAGTGAACATCCCATCTCTATTCTACAGCAGGGAATGCTGGGAGATGTAGTTGTAGTGAACATCCCATTTCTATTCTACAGCAGGTAATGCTGGGAGATGTAGTTGTAGTGAACATCCAGTCTCTCTATTCTACAGCAGGGAATGCTGGGAGATGTAAACAATGTGAACAGGGAGGTTCACTACAAATACATGATTTTGTTGTAGGTGTGATGTCACTAGTGTGATGTCACTTTAATACCTGTAGAACCTGTTTGGGAGAGGGAGAGTACACCTGGTTATGGGGATTTTCTTGCTTAAAGGTAAACTAAGACACATTTAGGTATAATTAGCTGATAAACAGATCCATATACCAATCGGTCTATCACTGATAATTGGTATTTCAAGCAGAGATTCATGGGAAATCACAGCCGATACTCCTATTGATATATCAGGCTTTATTGTCGCGTGTGGACATCGCCAGGTCATTCCCAACCAGGGACCCCCCTATGTGATGTTAATATGATAATATAGAATATCTACGTTAATGTTAATGTGATAATATAGAATATCTACGTTAATACGGTATGTGATAATATAGAATATCTACGTTATTAAGGTGATAATATAGAATATTTACGTTAATGTTAATGTGATAAATAGAGAATATCTACGTTAATGTTAATACGATAATATAGAATATCTACGTTAATGTGATAATTAGATAGAATGATAGACAGTATAGATATCTACGTTAAGTTAATGATAATATAGAATATCTACGTTAATGTTAATGTGATAATATTACGAAATTAGGGATAATGTGATAATATAGAATATCTACGTTAATGTGATAATATAGAATATACAGTTAATGTTAATGTGATAATATAGAATATCTACGTTATTAATGTGATAATATAGAATATCTACGTTAATGTTAATGTGATAATATAGAATATCTACGTAATGTTAATACGATAAATAGAATATCTACGTTAATGTGATATAATATAGAAATTTTTTTTTTTTTTTTTTTTTTTATAGAATATCTAAGTTAATGTTAATTGATACTATAAGAATATCTACGTTATATGGTGATAACTATAGAAGTATCTCGTAATGTTAAGTGATAATATAGAAATCTACGTTAATTTAATGTGATAATATAGAAATCTACGTTATGTGATAATAGTAATATAGAATATATCGTTAATGTTAATGTGATAATATAGATATCTACGTTAAGGTTAATGTGATAATATAAGAATAACTACGTTAATGTTAAGTGTGATAACTATAGAATATCTACTTTAACGGTTAATACGATTAATATAGAAATATCTACGTTCGTTAATGTGATAATATAGAAATATCTACTTAATGTTAATGTGATAATATAGAATACTACTTTAATGTAAGTGATTATATAGAATATCTACGTTTAATGTTAATGTGAAATATAGAAATCTACGTTAATGTTAATGTGATAATATAGAATATCTACGTAAGTGATAATTTATAGAATATCTACGTTAATGTGTAATATTAGAATATCTACGTTAATGTGATTAATATAGAATATTACGTTATGTTAATGTGATAAATATAGAATATCTACGTTAATGTTAATGTGATAATATAGAATATATACGTTAAGGTTAATGGGATAATATTAGAATATCTACGTTAATGGTTAATGTGATAAAGATAGAATATCTAGTTAATGTGATAATATTAGAATGTTACGTTAATGTTAATGTGATAATAAGAATATCTACATTAACGTTAATGTGAGAATATAGAATATCTACGGAATGTTAATGTGATTATTAGAATATCTACGTAATGTGATAATATAGAATATCGCGTTAAGTGAATGTGATAATATAGAATATACGTTAATGTTAATGTGATAAATAGAATATACTGAATGTTAATGTGATAATATAGAATATCTACATTAACGTTAATGTGATAATATTAGAATATCTACGTTAATGTGTGATTAATATAGAATATCTACGTTAATGTAATGTGATAATATAGAATATCTACGTTAATGTTAATGTGATAATATAGAATATCTACGTTAATGTAATGTGAAATATAGAATATCTACGTTTGTAGTGATAATATAGAAATTAGTAAGTTAATGTGATAATATAGAATAAATCTACGTTAAGTTAATGTGAATAATATAGAATATCTACGTAATGTTAACGTGCATAATATAGAATATCTACGTTAATGTTAGTGATATATAAATTAGTAAGGATATATCGAATGCTGTTAATGTTAATGTGATATAAGAATATCTACGTTTAATGTTAATACGAAAATAGGAATATCACGTTAGTTAATGTGATAATATAGAAATCTAACGTTAATGTTACTGGTGATAATATAGAATATCTACTTAATGTTAATTGATAATATAGAATATTACGTTAAGTGATAATATAAGACTATCTTACGTTAATTTGTTAATGTGATATAAGATATCTACGTTAATATAATGTGGATAATATAGAATATATCTACGTTAATGTTAAGTGATAATATAGAATAATCTAGTTATGTTAATTAAGATAATATCGAGAAATCTCGTTAATGTTTAATGTGATAATATTAGAATATCTAGTTAATGTGTAATGTGATAATATAGAATATCTACGTTAATGTTAATGTGATAATAAGAACATCTACGTTAATGTGATAATATGATACTACGTTAATGTAATGTGATAATATAGAATATCTACGGTAATATTAATGTGATAATAAGGAATATACGTTAATATAATGTATATATAGAATATCTACGTTAATGTTAATGTGTACTGGATAATTAATCACACAATAAACGTCCCATAACCGCACGTTTGCTCTAGTCACCAGTGGCTGTTAGCGGGGACTACACATGGGAGGGGGGGGTGGTTGGGGGGGGGGAACCAATGAAATAGCGAAGGTTGTGGGGATGGAGCCAATTTAGCCAATTGAGGGTCATTTTAGGTGTGGAGGATTTGTTTGTGATGGATTGATATGTGATAGAGGATTATAGTATACCCTTGGATTGCGTGTGTACCACCTCTCCAGGGGGCTGAGGTCCTTCTATGTACTGTGGATCCATCACCGCGTGACAGCAATTGGGCCGTGATAGTTTGGGTACCAGGGTCAATTTGCATGTAGATAGACATTAAGCAAATACATGAAGTCAGGGTTGGTTGTCTGGGAGCCAAGCAAACAGGGATCATATAACAGAGATAAGGTCTATGTGGCCCTTGTGCGTGTGTCCCTAGTAAACAAAGGGAGAGTGGAACCATCTAACCGTCTCCATCTCTTTCCAACACAGGAGCCTGAAGAAGGATGTCGGAGACACAGGATACCAGGGACTCGGAGAACAACTGGGTCATTACAAACACAGAGGTAAGTAGAGAGGCAGGTTCTTTCCATTAAGTGGGTTATACAACACAGGTAAGTAGAGGGCAGGTTCTTTCCATTACTGGGTTATTACATACAAGGATAAGTGAGAGGGCAGGCATCTGGCCATTTACTGGGGTTATTACATTACAAAGGTAAGTAGAAGGGGCAGGTTCTTTCCCATTACTGGGTCATTACAAACACAGAGAGGTAAGTAAGAGAGCGGTTCTTTCCATTACTGCGGGTATTCATACACAGGTAAGTAGAGGGGAGGTTCTTTCATTACTGGTCATTACAAACACAAGAGGTAAGTAGAGAGGCAGTTCTTTCCATACTGGGTTATTACATACACAGTAGTAGAGGGGCAGGTCTTTCCATGAACTGGGTCTTACAACACAGAGGTAAGTAGAGAGGCAGGTTTTTACTGTCCTGGGTTTATTAAATACCACAGGGGTAAGTTAGAGGGGCAGGTTCTTTCCATTACGGGTCATTACAAACACCGAGGTAAGTAGAGAGGCAGGTTCTGTCCAGTACTGGGTGATTGACATACACAGGTAAGTAGAGGGGCAGGTTCTTTCCATCTTATGGGATATTTTACATACACAGGTAAGTAGAGGGGCAGGTTCTTTCCATTACTGGGTTATTACATTACACAGGTTAAGTAGAGGGGCAGGTTCTTTCCATTACTGGGTCATTACAAACACAGAGGTAAGTAGAGGGGCAGGTTCTTTCCATACTGGGTTATTACATACACAGGTAAGTAGAGGGGCAGGTTCTTGCACATTAGCCCCCCCCCTGGGTTCATACAAACAACAAGAGGTAAGAGAGGGGAGGTTCTTCTCCATTACTGGGTTATTACATACCCAGGTAAGTAGGGCAGGTTCTTTCCCATAACTGGGTCATTAACAAACACGACGGAATTAGAGAGGCGGTCTTTCCATTACGGGGTTATACATACACGAGGTCAGTAGAGAGGCAGGTCTTTCATACTGGGTCATTACAAACACAGAGGTAAGTAGGGGGCAGTTCTTTCCATTACTGGGTTATACATACACAGGTAAGTAGAGGGGCAGGTTCGTTCCATTACTGGTTTTATTACATACACAGGGTAAGTAGAGGGGCAAGGTTCTTTCCATTACTGGGTTATTACATACACAGGTAAGTAGAGGGCAGGTTCTTTCCATACTGAGGTTATTACATACAACAGGTAAGTAGGAGGCAGGTTCTTTCCTTACGGGTCATTACACAAACACAGAGGTAAGGTAGAGGGGCAGGTTTTTCCATACTGGGTTATTAATACACAGGTACGTAGAGGGGCGGTTCTTCCATTACTGTGTTATTACAACAAAGGTAAGTAGAGGGCAGGTTCTTTGCCATTACTGGGTTATTAAAATACCACAGGTAAGTAGAGGGCAGGTTCTTTCCATTTGGGTTATACATTACATCAGGTAAGGTAGGAGAGGCAGGTTCTTCCATTACTGGGTTCTACAAACACAGAGGGTAAGTAGAGGGGCAGGTTCTTTCCCTTACGGGTTTTCATACACAGGTAGTAGAGGGCAGGTTTTCACATACTGTGTATTACATACACAGGTAAAGTAGAGGGGCGGTTCTTTCCATTACTGGGTTATTACACTACACAGGTAAGTAGAGGGGCAGGTTCTTTCCATTACTGGGTTATTACACTGATATTCACAGTGTTCCATAGAACGTACAATCTATTTCTGCCACTCGCTCTGTAGAGGGGGTCCTTGAACCTACAGGAGGGAGGGGACACCAGTCAGTGTGGGGGGCCCAGTCTTGCAGCTGTTGTGACTGGGTAACTGGAGCCCTGAGCTATAAACGTCTGGACAGCTGACACCAATCCCAACATTCCACAGTGACTCAGGGAAACGTCTCGGCAAATTCTTATTGTCATCTTCAAGGATGTTGCGGGGTCAACAATTTATACCGAGTGTCCTGCCTTATACAGGGGGTCCTGCCTTATACCGTGTGTCCTGCCTTATACAGGGGGTCCTGCCTTATACCGAGTGTCCTGCCTTATACAGGGGGTCCTGCCTTATACGTCAGCTCAGTTCTGGAAACCATCAGCCCCCCAGGACCTGTTATAGAGAGGCACCAAAGTCAGACATGAGCAGTTGATTCAAGCAGTGACCTCGGGGTCCGTGGCTTTAAGGCTGGAGATTGGGAATTTCAGGGAAGATGGTTAGGTAGGTAGATCAGTAAGTAGAGACATTACTGGGTCCACTGGGGGTTTAAATCCATCTCTATTGGATTGCAAAGGGTTGGTCCTGGTTCAGTGCATTCTGGGTAAGTGCCATTTCGTACCTATTGGCAGCCATTAACCCCGTATATTTCCCTGTGCTCTGTATCTGCAGGTCTTTCCGGTGGAGACCATAGGAGCTGCACATCCAGAATCCCACCAGGCAGCAGAGGAACCTAAATCCGAAGGTAAGTACCTCCCCCATAGTAAGTGATTTCTAATCTAGAGACGGGGGTGCGTTCTATAAATACGTTTTATTTCATCCTCAGATAGAGACTTAGAAACCGATGGATCCACCGTTTCCAAGGTAAGAGATGAATTATTATTTATTATCATCATCATAAGGATAATAATAAATATAATCATAATAATCACAAGTATTATTTTTACTAATATTATTATTTATCATTATTATCATCTATCATTATTATTATCATTATCATTATCAATCATTATTATTATTATTATTATCATTATTATTATTATTATTATTATTATTATTATCATTAAACTCCACTATGGGAAAACAATAATCTTCCAGAGTTCCTTACCATACCTCAGCCCACTCAATGGTTCAATCATGGAATCTACCAATTATCACATATTATACACGAAAACACCCTGAAAACATTTAACCAACTCAAAGAAGAATTCCACCTCCCGAATCATATGTTCTTCAGATACCTGCAGGTCAGACACGCCACTCAAGCCCAGTTTCGATACCAAATACCAGAACTAATCACTAACCAGCTGCCAAAAATCTTAAGCCAGAAGACCACAACTAAATTAACATCCCAAATATACCAAGCTCTCCAGGCCCCAATCGCACAACAACAGTCACTAATTAAGAAAACAACATGGGAACACGATGTGGGACCAATGGAGGCTGAGGAGTGGGAGGAGATAATGGACTCTTGTAGGAGTGTCTCGTCTAAAGCCTCCGACAGGTTAACCCAAATATATATAATTAACAGAGCCTATTTGACACCCCAGAAAATCTCGAAATATAAAACGAATTATAGTCTGAACTGTCCTAAATGTCTGAATCTCCCCGGTACCTTTTATCATATGATGTGGTCATGCCCTAGGATACAATCCTACTGGCAACAGGTGATACAATTCCTGCATGACGAGATGGGATCCCCTGTGGGCATGGACCCCAAACTGTGTCTGCTGAGCTCTGTGGACTCACTAGCAGCCGATAAATTTTCTAAAATTTTTATAAGAGAAACACTATTTACCGCTAAGAAGCTTATTGCTAGGATGTGGATGAGTGCATCCACGCCTACTATCCAACAATGCAAACAAGAAATTAATAAAAGTTTGCCATATAAAAAACTTGCATACGCCCATAGGGGGTGCCCCCTTAAATATGATAAAGTGTGGGGCGACTGGGAGTCATCCCCCAATACAGGAAGCCAATGAAAATAAGGCCTGAGGACATGAACAATATGTGTAATAGTATCACCCAACAAATAAAACACACTGATAGAGTAAAAGGAAATAGAACAAACTCAACAAGCAAAAACGGCTTAGTGATATAAAAATGTTTATTGAACTGAATTGCAGCGTTGTTAATAATCCCCTAAATATATAAACCTTTCAATGTTATAAATTTTGAGATATATTTTGTAACAAAAGTAATGTGCTTTACCTAAAACTACTGTATGTGGAAATTTCTATATTAATTCTTTGACTGTTTTTTTTTTCTTATCTCAATAAAGTTCCTCCCTAGGGAGGGGATTTAAAAAAAAAAATCAGCATGAAAACAGAACTTCGGGTTATACTCGAGTCAATACTTCACTCAGTCTGCAATCCAGCAATCTGGCTGTGGCTTTCTCTTCATTCTTTGAACTGCCGGCTGACATCACAACTTGGAGCCTGTCTAACTTCCCAGCGCCAAGTAGTGATGTCAGGTGGCATATCAGTGGATGCGGAGCAAGGGGCACCCGGATTGCAGACTGAGTGCACAGGCAAGTTAACACTTACCAAGTCCACTCCTCCACTGAACTGGGGGGGGGCTCTGTGGAGGCTCTCAAAACAAAACAGAATCAGGAGGATGGTATCTATTGTTAAATAAAAGATTGTCCTCTGATTCTGTATTGTTTTGAGGGTTTAGTTGCCCTTTAAATGGACAGCAGAATTCCCACACAGTAGTCCCATACAGTAATTGCCATACTGGATTTGGCTATTACTGTATGGGACTATTATATAGGAATTCTGCTGAGTTGTTGAAGAGTAACTAAACCCTCAAAACAATACAGAATCAGAAGACAGTAATGGTCATAATTCCTACCCTCGACTTATAGTCAATCAGTTTTTACTCATTTTTCAGGTAAAATGGACCTCGACTTATACTTGGGTCGACTTATATTCCAGTATATACAGTACTAAAATTTTGTATTAGAAAACAGAAAATTCCTATACAAAATTTTAAAAATGCCATTAAAAAATCAAACCGCTGCCAGAACTAAACTCACCAGTTTTATCATCTCTACCCATGACATACTAAATGCATTTTTGTTTCATCATTTTTTTTGTTTGTTTCTTCTTCCAGAATTACGGACATATAACAGATGGAGTACACAGTTTTGGAAATTACCTGAACACTCACAACGCTTCCTCTTCGGCTGCTATTCTGACTCTCGGACACAGTCTGATTGCTGTAACATAAGGCATCAAATCCCAAGATTCCTCCAACACAGTCACCAACTAAACACACCTAAAATACACAGAAAGCATTCTGTTTACAGCTCTGGAAGTACAGTATAGTTGGGCAAAATAGGGAAAAAAGCATTGTTTTGGCTTCTTTAGGGACTGTAGTTATATAGCATGGGTGGGCAACTAAATCTCACAGGGGGCTGCATGAGAAACTTGGATTGTTGCAAAAGGTCGGACCAATAGGCTCAACTCATTTCTCATTAAAGATTTAATTAATATACCTATTCATCAATTGTTAATAGAAGGGGTATGATATTTTACATCCATTCCATCAAATTCAATTAATCAATTGATCAGGTCCTAATTTTATTAATTAATACAAATAATTATCCAGCCGAAGACTATCAAATAATATGAAGATATTTTTTGGTACAGGTCTAGTATTGAGGGGCCAGTTAGGGGCAGAGTCGCATGTGGCCCCCGGACCTTAATCTGCCAGGTCTGTAATATAGCATTGTCTAAAGCAGATAACCTGTCCACATTGTGAAAAATAATATAAAGTGCGGTCCACCCACACCCCGCTCAATGTAGAATCCATCAAATAGCACAGATGGGTTGCACACTAATGGCAAAATCAGGTGATTTATTCACACCCTTACAACACAACACAACATTTCCCCAAAGGCTTAAAAATACATTTTGGCCACTTTGGGGAAATCCCTTCTTTTTCTATATTGTATGAGGTATTTGTGCAAACTGTTCAGTATAAGTGACACTAACCTAAAAAAATCTTGAGAGACACATATGTGTATTACATTTAGAAAATGGCTGAATATATTAACTTGATAGCATGATGTTACCATAATATCCACAACAACACAAGCCTACTACAGTACAGTAACTTAGGGACGTATATTATCTTTTTAATCTCTTCACACTATATATTAAATACACCCACGTTCCTAATGTACGTAAACAGTGATGAATCCAAACTCAAGGGTCACATATCGGTTACACCCTGTAATTTTTATTGTCTTAGAAATAAATAATTATTTTAAAAAGAAACCTAATGCTAGAAAGCATGAAAAATGCATTAACCGTGTGGGTAATTTTATAATGGTCTAGATATATTTCATGTACTGTGCAGGGACAGGAGAGAGTAAATGCCGAAATATTGCTATTACTACCCACCCTGAAATTCCCATTGCTTAGTGGAAATTCTCCCTGCTGCACTTAGCCATTATGGTTATTATATTCAGAATAAAATACATTTTTATCTGAAATTTCATCCTGACAATATTTGAGACTTAAGGCGTTTTTAGTGTAATAAATTAGTGTCATATTTCCCATGTATATAGCATACTAAATGCTTGAAAGACTGGGTCTTGATTTATCACATAATGGATTAAATCCTGAAAGGATTTCCAGAATAATTTACGACAACTTAATTTCAGTTTTGTTTTATATATTAGAAGCCAAAGCCACTGAAAATATTTTTAGAATAAGTTACCAAGAGAAAACAGACATATGAACACAAGAAACACTGGCCACAAACTAAAAGGCTCTTTATATCTAAATTCATTCTGCTTACTATTATTATATCATTTATACCATGTGATGTATAAAATAATATGGAACAGGCAAAAGACTCTTTTTATTTAAATTATATTTTAACAATAACAAGGAGATTGTGTAGTACAGTAAGGCTAAGTTCACACTAGAAACGGAACAAAATGGACCATAACGGACAGTCCATTTTTTTGTCCATCTTTAGTGCTCTGTTTTTGCAATATTTTTAATCAAATCACGTCCATTTCTAGACAGAAATGCATACAGACAACATTAATCCAATCCGTTAAAAAAACAGCCATGAACAGAAACTGATCTAGTGTGAACAGAGCCTAAAGACAGTAAAGATCTGGGGGGTGGATATTGTCTATTATATTGTCTATTATAGGACATATTATATTCTGTAACTATATACAGTTGGCGCTCATGTGTATCTTTCAATCCCAGTGCAGTCTCTGTCGGTGGGGAACAGGTGGTAGGATAGCGCCAATGTCCATGGAATGTTCCAATACTAAAAGGAGTGTGGGAAATGTTGACAATAAGCATAATCATTAGGCTAGTATGATGGAATGGTTAATTGATTCTTCAACCATGCACAACTCTTGTTGAATTTGTTGGGGCCGCATCGTTTGAGATAAAGATCCTTATGGTAATGCTGCATTAGTGTGATTCACTGAGTGACAGTAAAGAGTTTTGGGGCCATCCATTATTTTTTGTTTTTGCGTATGTAAAAGAGCACTTCTTAAAGGAAGGAAAGCTAGTGTGTGGACCAGTAGTCTTCATCTAAGCATTCATGGGTAATTATGTGTTAAATAATCACTCTAACCTCCCCCCTCCCCTTAAAAGTACCTTTTAGGAGAGAACATCTTCCGATTTGTCAGGTTTCAAACTGAGGGAGGGGGCAGGGCCAGACCCAGAGTGTAACTTCAAGACATTGGTAAGAGGGATTTAGGCTAAGCCCATAGGTGAAGTCTGAAAGCTTTAGGTCTTCCCCTTAGGGGAAAGTTGGAAGGAGTATCATTTCCCTTTAAAGGAGAAATCCAACTTAAAACACATTTCCCTTGATTTATTCTATAAACTGCTGAATAAAACAATTGTCTTTTTTTTAATGTCATTTCTAACCAACAATATGGTGTAAAATGTTTCATTCCTGCACTTACTGCCCCCTCCTCTATCTCAGTGATGTCAGGCATATGTAGTTCATCCAGGAAGAGAGAGAATTATTATTATTATTTTTTTTTTCCAATCAGCACCATCGGAGTGTCTTGGAAAACTGTTTTGAGTGGTCCAAAAATGACTTTAGGTAAATTGCCAGGAATTGCTCTCCAGAGAATTTTTGCAATTTATGGTCATATTTTATTTTGCAAAGTTTTGAAGATATTTACATTTTTGTGTGTGATATGGCACCAGCATCACTAGCTCCCCTGCACTTCCTGCTTCCTTCTCTGAAACCATGTCAGTGAATGACAGTCAATCTGCCCTGTGTCTCCTCCTCTCCTTGCAACCCCCCTCCTTTCATGGCCCCTCCCACTCATGGACCCCATGGCCCCTCCATTTTAGAAAGAATGGCCTCTTTATAATATGTTGATATATTATACTTTGTCCTATGAATTCATTACTGTGTGCCTGCTATGCTTCTGGATGCCTCATGGAAACTGAGCAATTTAGAAACCTGTACTGAGCCTGGGCATGCTCAGAAGAGGTAGACAGGGGATTATAATTCAGTTTTTTGCATATTAATTTATTTGAAGAACGCACTCCTGAAGACGTTTCTCCTTTTAACTTGTGTTTATTTATGACATGCGTGTTTGAAAGGTTTATGACATGCATGTTTAGAAGGTTTTTAATAAATGTAAATAACACGAAAAAAAATTGTAAACACTTTTTATAGATGTGGAGAGAAACCTATCACGAAGGAGATTGTTGTAAGCAACACCCTGAGAGGGGTGGAGCATCATGTATAAAATGTTGCACCGAGTGTGTTGTGAGTATGCACCTGAGGAAGGGGACACGCCCCGAAACATTGTGCACGCATGTCATAAATAAACACAAGTTAAAAGGAGAAACGTCTTCAGGAGTGCGTTCTTCAAATAAATTAATATGCAAAAAGCTTTTATTACTGCAAGTGGTTGGCAGCAATTGAGGAACTGCACCTTGAAACAGGTGTGCGGGGATCAATCAACTTTGTGAACAAAGATTATAATTCAGTCATTGGCTGTGATGTCAACTGTCAAATCTATAACTGACAGTTACTAACTGGAAGAACCAGGAAGCAGAAACGGGAAACAGGGCATTGTGCAAGATTTCAGGTTAGAGACTTATATATTTCACACTATTACCATTTAGGGTTTTGGGGGGTGATATACCTGTATGTAAGTTTTCATTTTGGGGCTGGACTTGCCCTTTAAAGGTAGAAAACTGGCCTTTCATTTAAACTCCACCTGTTTGGAGACCACAGTTCCCCTTTAAATTTAAAAAAATGCAATTATAGACACTTCCAAAGCTAGTTACACACACAAGATATTTTTCTTTTGAAATAATCATTCCAAAAGCAATGCCTGTACAGACAAGCTGTTCTGTAGTGGCCCTGCAGCCATGCTGTTTCAATACAGGAGTATTGAAGAGCAACTACAAGATCTTCCCCCAGTACAGGAGAACAAAGGCATAATTATCTAACAATGTTAAGTGATCCACCAGGATCTTTATTATGATTTGAAGGGCATGTCCACCCTAAATATAGACTTTTTACATATTGTAGCTCCCCCTGCCCACCCCAACCGCCCAGTTATTTCTTTAAAAAAAAACAACAGAACTCTACTTACTGCCCTTCGCTCCCGCAGCGTCTGACCAGCAGCCGCGTATGTGATTGGATGAGAGGCAGGCTATGAAGACAGCTGTGTGAATGAAGGGCTGTAAGTATGATTCTGATGCTTTTTTTAAAGATATAACTGGGTGGTTAGAGGTGTGAGGGGGAGCAACAATATATAAAAAGGAATTATTGCTAGGTGGAAGGGCTTCCCTGCGCATGTCACATGTGCATGTCCATAATAAGCTGAGGAGAAAGGTAAGAATTTTTTTTTTTAAACATCACAGTGGGGCAAGTAGTGGGTTAAATTTTAGTTTTGGGGGTGGACATGCCCTTTCATGTTAGATTAAATGAATTGGTATGTTTTGGCCATTTATATTAGATTAGATTTTGTGTCCTTCGATTGGATTGCTGTTTATGATGTCACACGCTATGGTATATAATAATTTTATATTTATATATAAAGTCTAATTGTAACAGAATACTACAGATGTAATTTGTGAAACGTTTGGCCACAAAGTAAAAAGTGAGATAACAAAAGATTATGAGTCCGCAAGGTTATTGGATGAATGCTAAATAAATTGGTTCCTGTTTATTGTTCTATGCTTTCAACAGAGCATCTAATGTTTTATATCATATTGTGCAAAATAAACCTTTTTCACCACTGGCTCTGAGAAGGAACGAAATAGATGAGAAAACTTCCAAACTTAATAAGAACATTCAGTCCTCTGGGAGCTACAAAAGAACACCATTAGACAACACAACAAAAAACACATTTAAACTCTAACTTTGTGATAAAAACGATACTGTATGCCGGATGAACACGCTACATGAACAATGACTGCCTCAGCGTTGTGCTTCCCCAGTTCATTGATTTACAAATTTATAATAAAAAAAATAATACAATTTAAAAAAAAGCTTGTTTCTAAAAGGTACCTTCAAGTTTACAGTTTACACAGGATTCTCCTTAATACAGCATGGCCACTTATTATATACACTTTTTCTCAGGCTTGTTACCTGTCCTGTGAAGGACATTCCCTCTTGTGACTTGGTGAATTCAGCATAGACCTGGTTAGCCCGATGAATCACTGTGGCTACTGCCTCCAAGTACTGCGGTGATGAGGTGGCCAGTAACGGAAGTGCAGCTAAAGGAATGTGGTCCTGGCTGTTGGACAAGCAGCCTTCATCATAACTGTATGGACTCAAACTGCAGACACAAAAAAACCCACAGACATTTTACACTCAAGTACACTTTTGATTGCCTTATGAATAATAACAGTAATGGACGTTTTGTACTTAAGCCCAGACAGGAACTAAATGTACTTTAACCATTTTCATTATAAATTTATGATGGAAGGAAGCTTTGTATATTTTACTTCATATAAACAAATGTCACAACAACAATTCTACAAAAAAAAAAATCTATTGACCACTATTAAAGGGCAAGTAATGTTAACAATTCTTAATGTCATCTTCTTTATGTTCGAGTAAGATTAATTACATTTAAAAAAATTTTTAGGTGGAACACAGCACAGCAGCGCTCTAAGCCTTTGTGTCAGCTTGAAATTGTTTTTGTTTTTTGACTGTACAAGTTTTCATACGCAAGCTATTGGCAAACTGTGAAACTTAATGTATAACAACATTATGACAAAACAGATAAAAGCCCTAGATAATGCGTGAACAATAGGAGCTCATATTCCCCCTTAAAATGGTGGATCACAGATAGATTAAATGTTTGTTTTTTGTTGTTGCATTGTAATTTTCAACAGCCCTTTAAAATAGAAGGTTGTGTAAGTAAGGTAAATGATCAAATGCCATACTTCAGACCCACACCTATACAAAAACACATTTTAATAAAATTACAAATTAATTTCACTTAAATACCTAAAGGTATGTCCACTCCTCCCACAAAATTTTATAGTTACCTTGCACACCCCCGAAAACCCGGCCTTACATTATTTACTTACGGTTACAGCTTTCCACCAGTTGGTGCTACCTACTCTTACAGCTGTACAAGATTATTATGGGCACTTACACGCACAGAAAAGGTGGCCCCAATCAGCAACAGTCATTCATTGGCCACAACACTATATATCACACCTTTGATAGAATGCTGCACCAAAAGAAGGCAGAGGAAAGGCAAAAAGAACATCAAGTGCCTGCTGAATGTTGACCTATAGGTGTGCGAGGTATGGGGTTTCAGGGTTGGGAAAGGCAAGTATAAAATTTTGTGTGAAGTGTGGACATGCCCTTTAAAAAAAGGTAAACAAAAAAGTAAAGAATAGATGGGACAACAGAAAGATGGAATTTGTAAAGGTGCAGTATAAAAAAACCCAAATCAATAAATAAATAATCATTTACCTGGACACCAATGAAAAGGCTTCAGCACATATAGCTGGGCACGGGACAAGCTTGACTGCAATGTGCCCTAATGCAGCTGGGTAATGAACCCTCATTACTGTATCAAACACTGAATTGATGGTGTTGACATCGCCCTGTTTGGAATTCTGATCTCCACAACCTGTATCCAGGATATTACCCCCATGAAGCACCAAAATCAGCGCATGAATTTTACATGGCTGCATGGAGGCCTGCACCGATTCATCCTGAAAAAACAAAACAAGACAAAAAATGATGTACTGAACAGCAACCGTGCACCAAAACATACATTCCCTGTTTATTTTGTTTATACCACTGGGAAATTCTGTTACTTTTCTAATTTGTTGCAAGTTATTTTATTTGAACTTGTACCATTTTATTTTTTTTTTTGTTATTTAGCCTATGGAACTTTGCAAAAGTGTCTTACAGTACACTGTAGATGTATCGTTGTATTCAATTAGATCAACTGGACTTGAAATGTAGTTCTTGAAGATGTTTCGCTAGTCATCCGACTGGCTTCTCAATTCAGAATGACTTGTACAAGAATCTGTGGCAATTATGTACCCTGGAAAATCCCAATTGCATAATCACAGCCAGGTGTTAAGGGTGTGATTAGATAGTGGCTAAGAGGTGTTATAGGAACGCCAGAGTAAGGTTTTAAAACAGCATGTACATGGCAGACAGTTGGTGTCGAACCCCCCCACCTTATTTAGGCTTGGTTTCTTATTTTCACATAAATGGCCTGTGAAGGTTCTTATTCATCCAGGTCATGTATATCTGTTGTATTCAATTAGATCAACTGGACTTGAAAGTAGTTCTTGAAGACGTTTCGCTAGTCATACCGACTGGCTTGCCACAGATTCTGTACACAGTCATTCTGAATTGAGAAAGCCAGTCGGATGCATAGCGAAACGTCTCAAGAACTAATTTCAAGTCCAGTTGATCTAATTGAATACAACAGATATAAATGGCATCCTTAACACACTCTCTGAACAGTCACGTTCTTCGCCAGTCATTGTTAACATTACAATCTTCACAGAGTATGTTCCTTTACCTTAAAGATGCAGATACCAACGCTGCGTCCTGACCCGAGGAATTGGCTCTTGCTGTGCTGGGGGGCCATACGGGATGCAGTTGCTGTTGGTCTCTCCCCACCCCCATACAATCCAACTCAGAAGATTTCATCTTCACTGCACCTGACACTGCAATATGATGTCGCTGTTCTTGTGTTTTTTGGTATGGGGTCATTCGGATGTACCAATTGATCATCAGGTGTTTGTTCGGTTGAAAGATCAGACAGGGATACGATGTTTTTTGAAAACTTCTTCTTAATTTTCGGAGACCCCTGTTACTATGGATGACCATGTTCTTCCTCCTGTCTGCTTTTTTCTTTTTCCCCTTCTCACTGTTGGTATTGTTGTGTTTCTTTTCTCTTCCTTCTATCTTTCTTTTGACACAAGGCCCCGTCTGGATATCCACAGTTTTAGGGCTTCCCTGAGATGTTTCATGTCTTTAGGCCTTCGCCTCTGTGCTAGTGGGGATGTTCTCCTCTCGGCTCTGTGTTGCAGGGTTCTGAGGATCCCCCTCTACTATCATAATAGAGTGGGGGGTTTCGACACCAACTGTCCTGCCCATTACAATGCGTTTTAACACCACCTTACTCTGGGCTTCCTATAAACACCTCTTAGCCACTATCAATCACACCTTAACACACTGGCTGTGAATATGTAATTGGGATTTTCAGGGTACCAAATTGCACAGATCTCCTGTAAGTCATTCTGAATTGAGAAAAGCCAGTCGGATGAACTAGCGAAACATCTTCAAGAACTACACTTCAGTCCAAGGATCTAATTGATACAACAGATACCATGACCTGGATGAATGAAACCTTCAAAGCTTAGCCTATGGAACTTTGCAAAAGTGTCTACAGTACACTGTAATGCTGGAAAACCAAAGCAAAAAAATGCATAGTACACTGGTAAAAAGATAACCTGTCTTTTCCATTAAAAAAAAGGTAACCTGTCTTCAGCCTTATAAAACATAAAACTAGCAGTGATCTAGTACCCTAGGCCCCTATAAGTATTGTAATACAAATAACAGAAATACAAACTATATAGATTGTGGTAGGACTTTGCTCTTCAGAATGTGTTTTTATCAGATAACATTTGGAAGAATGCAAAACCATCAGCTCTATATTTTGTAAGAAGTTTGATTGGGCAAGCAGGCTGCTTTGTTTATATTGCCTGTAATTTGTAATTCACGTAGGACCCTTTTTGAAAAAGCAACAGGGAGATGCAATATTGGGAACTACTGCCTACGGTAAATCAGAGAAAACCAGAGGTTTCTCAATGTACTATCAAATTGCACTTTGCAACGCCAAGATTTTTCCAAAAATGTTTGTAAAAGTGTTTTATTAATATGGAGAGAGGGATCTGGTTTAAAAAAAAAATACTGAATCTGATAGCAGATCAATTTTGATATACAAAAATTATCTGGACCAAAAACCCTTGCAATGCCACCATACAGTATGTTCTTTAAGATAAAGGATGAAACATACGGTAATCAAATGTTTGTATGTCTGGGTTGTCAGTTGTGATACATTCCAACACATTCATAAATAAAGCAGTGGGTAACTATAGAGCACACACAAATATAAACAAATATATATAATATTTATATATGATTAAAATGTGAGCTGATCTTCATCTGAGTCACAATTATAGACAATCACAGTCTCCTAAACTAATACCACACAAATCTTAAAGGATAAGTGCACTGTAAAATCAAGTTATGTTTATTTGGAAGCTGCAGCTTTAAAATAATGTTGCCATATTTTTTTTTTTTTTACCTATGCCCCTCCAGAGCCTAGCTTTGTGCCTTGAAAGTTGCTGATCTTGTTACTGGTTTGCTGAATGTTAAGCTCCCACCCCTCTGAGATTTCCTCTACTTTCTCCTGCTTGAGCCTCTAAGATAATGCCTTTGAGTTCCGTGCACTCTCCTGCTTGAGCCTCTAAGAGTAATGCCTGTGAGTTCCGTGCACTTTCCTGCTTGAGCCTCTAAGAGTAATGCCTGTGAGTTCCGTGCACTCTCCTGCTTGAGCCTCAAACAGCAATGCATGTGAGTTCCGTGCATGTGCACGGAACTCACAGCATTATCATTTGAGGCTCAAGCAGGAGAGTGCACGGAATCACAGGCATTATCGTTTGAGGCTCAGAGGAGAAAGCAGAGGAAATCTCAGAGGGGCGGAGCTAACATTCAGCAAACCAGAAACAAGATGTCAGCAACTTCCATGGCACAAAGGTAGGCTCGGAGGGGCAGAGGTAAAAAAAAAAATATGGCAACGGTCTTTTAAAGCTGCAGCTTCCAAATGAACAAACTTGATTTTACAGTACACTTATCCTTTAAATGTTATCATGTTTTTATTGAATGAACACACCATGTAAACATTCACAGTGCAGGTGGGAAAAGTATGTGAACCCCAAGACTAATGACATCTCCAAGAGCTATTTGGAGTGAGGTGTCAGACACTGGAGTCCAATCAATGAGATGAGATTGGAGGTGTTGGTTACAGCTGCCCTGCACTATAAAAAACACCCACCAGTTTTGGGTTTGTTTATACCAAGAAGCATTGCCTGATGTGAATGATGCCTCGCACAAAAGAGCTCTCAGAAGACCATTATGAATTGTCGACTTGCATAAAGCTTGCAAGGGTTATAAAAGTATCTCCAAAAGCCTTGCTGTTCAACAGTCCATGGTAAGACAAACTGTTTATAAAAGGAGAAAGTTCAGCACTGCTGCTACTCTCCCTAGGAGGGCCGTCCTGTAAGATGACTGCAAAAGCACAGCGCAGAATGGTCAATAGGTGAAAAAAATCCTAGAGTGTTAGCTAAAGACATACAAAGTGTCTGAATCTGCTAACATCCTGTTAGCAAATCTATGATATGTAAACACTAAACGAGAATGGATTTCATGGGAGGATACCACAGAGGAAGCCGCTGCTGTCCAAAAACAATCATTGCTGCATGTTTAAAGTTTGCAAGGTAGCACCTGGATGTTCCATGGCAGTACTGGCAAATATTCGGTAGACAGTGAAACCAAAGTTGAGATGTGGAAGAAACACAATATTGTGTGTGGAGAAAAACAGGCACAGCACGACCAACATCCAAACCTCATCCCAACTATGAAGTATGGTGGGGGGGGGGCATCATGGTTGGGGCAGCTTGCTACGTCAGGGCCTGGATGGATTGTTATCATCGAAGGTAAAATGAATTCCCAAGTTTATTAAGACATTTTGCAGAGAGAACTTAAGACCATCTGTTCACCAGCTGAAGTTCAGCAGAAGATGGGTTTTGCAACAGGATGACACTTAAAGCATAGATGTAAATCAACAACAAGAATGCTTAAACTGAAGAAAATATGCCTTTGGAGTGGCCCATTCAAGAGTCCTGACTTCAGGACTCAATCTCTCGATTGAGATCTTGTGGCATGACCTCAAAAAAAGCATTTACACCAGACATCCCAAGAATATTGCTGAACTGAACATTTCTGTAAAGAGGTAATGGTCAAGAATTACTCTGACACGTTGTGCATGTCTGATCTGCAATACAGGAAACGTTTGGTTGAAGTTTTTGAGTTTGCTGCCAAAGGAGGTTTAATCCGTATTTAAAGGCATCTATAGTGGGAAAATTAAATTTTTTTCTTCTTTCTATGTGTTCTATACATCCCCCCCAACCCCCAGAGTACCTTTATTTTCTTCAGATTCCACCTCTGTCCTGGGATAAACAAGTTAAAAGAAGTGAAGATTTCAATACAAAACTCCTGCTTGAGCTGTCAATCAAATCCCCTAACAGCATGCCTGTATATAGTTGGACGTACAGCAAGTCTCCAATGACTCCTTCCTTCTCAAAATGCTTGCAAATACTGGGTTAAAACAAGAAATAAAGTGAGAAGGAAAAGTCCCCCTCCTCCTGTCAAGATTTCAACCGATTTATTGCCTGTAAGGAGACCAGGCTGCAGTGATTCAGGACTCTCCAAACTCCCCCCTTCCATTCCTTACATGCACGATCTTCGAACAACAGAGAAGAAGAAACTTCCTCTCAAAGCTTACATACCGAGTTTTTTTTTTGGTTGTTACAAAGGTTAGAGTGATGTGTCCTGTGTAGGAGGATTAATGCGCATGAGCGGCTGTTTCACAGGCTTAATTTACAGCCGGACTAAATGAACGGAGAATGACCAGAGAGAGGGGAGGGGGTGGGGAGCCCTGCCAGTAAATAGACAGTGTGCAAACACGGAGCCACAGAGGAAGGTAAGAATAATGCTGACATGACATGTTTTCATGTCTGGGATTGGAGCAATGTATAAATTTCACATAGATGCCCTTTAAATCCAAGGGTTCACATACTTTTCCTATCTGCGAGTGTGAATCTTTAATGGTGTGTTCAATAAAAACATGTAAACATTTAATGATTTGTGTGTATTAGTTTAGCAGACTGTGATTGTCTATTGTGTGACTTAGATGAAGATCAGATCACATTTTATGACCAATTCTGCAGAAATCCATTAATTCACAAGGTTTTTAAGTACTTTTACTTGCAACTGTATATAGAAACACTAAACAGTCACATGCACAAACATAATAACCAACCAGGGGTATGTCTCCCAAAGTACAAGGAAAAAGACAGCACACCGTTGTCATTTGGTAAATGAGTTTTAGGAGTGGTGGTGGGTACACAAGTGGAAGACACGGCAGCGTTTCAGAAACAAGCATCCCAAAGAATTAATAAAGGACTAGCCAGTGCCAAGTGCTACCATTACATTTATCTAACTATATTTGTAACATCTCCTATTAATTATCATGCTATGATGCAAAGAGTACATTTAGAACAAATTCAAACTGATAACTGGGTGCAATAAAGCAGAACTCACACCTTTTCTCAGAAGCCAATAGATTGTAATGTACCATCACATCAATCTGATTTACTTTTTATTGTGTGCAGTTTAATGTATCAAGGAAATGTTTCAAAGTATACACTTTTGTCAACATAAGCGTGATCACACGCTCACCATGGCTGTTTTTTTCATGTGACATGCATATTGTCACTTTAAACAGGTACTTGCAATTTATGCTGTGTATATGTGGGTCCTTGTAAATTATTCTGTGTATATCTGGGGGCTACGCATTTGCTTGACTAACTTAGCCTTCCCATGGGTATTAAGAGACCACTTTTATATACAAATCATGATAAGTCAAAGCTCTTATTATTTCTGCCAACAACACAATCAGGGTTATTCAATAAAGTTCTTATCATTTAAAATGGTGCTAATTTTGCCCCAACCAATCAGATGTTAGCTTTCAAATGTAAATAAGATCTGATTGCAACCATTTTAAACGATAAGAACTTTATTGAATGTATAGTATTCGTATTGGAGGTTGAAATAAACGGACATAGTCCATCCAGTCCAACCCATCTAGCGATATCCCTTCATTTCTGCCTAAATGTTGTCCAGAGGAGGCAAAAAACCCCCACCAAATTTATGAAGGGGGAAAAAAATTCCCTTCCTGACTCACAGTGGCAATCGGAAATTTCTGGATCACTCTATTTATGATCAAATACCGTAAACTTGGAACCATTCCTTGTTCGCCCGAAGAAACTCCATTCCAGCTTTTTTTGAAACTGACCAATGAACCTGCCCATTTACAACCGCCACTGGAAGACAGTTCCACAGCCCTTACCGTTATCACAGTGGAAAAACCCTTTCCGAGCTTGAAGCCTAAAAACCTTTTTTCTTCAAGTCGTAAGGGATGTCCTCCGATGTCCTTTGGACATGTTCTCTTGGTGCAACCAATGCCCAGATAGTTTATTGTATGGCCCCGTTAATGTAGTTATACACGAGTAATCATATCCACGCAAGCGCCTTTTCTCCAGCGTTACATAATTGTAACTTTTCAGGTCTCTATCATATTCAAGCCCCCAATCCCTTATTAATTTAGTGCCCTTCTCTGAACCCTTTCCATTTCAAAAGATGTTCCTTGTTGCATCACAGGATTCCAAAATTGCAATGCATATTCCAAATGAGGGCCTTACCATGCCTTTGTAAGAGGAGAGAATTACATTTCCCTCCCCTTGAATCCATAACCTCGGCTTTTATACAAGACAAAATACCATGGCTGGCCTCTGGATGTTGCCTCCTGGCACTGACTTGCACCTTAAGTTTGTTACCACCAAAACTCCAAGATCCCTTTCCAACAGGATTCAATTAACCAGAGCAATTTATTGTATAAGTCGCACAAGTATTTTTAAGTCCAAAAATGCTCACCTTACATTTATCAACATTGAATTTCATCTGCCACTAGCAGCCCAAATGGGATAATCTATTAGATCCCCTTGCAACGATTCAACATCCTTTGACAGTTTTAATGGTCGACCAAAGTTTTTTGTGTCTCAGCAAAACACAGAAACCTTGCTGACAATACCCACTTCCAAATCATTATAAATAGATTAAATGAAGCGGCCCCAACACAGAACCCGGTGGCCACCCCACTTACCTTTAGTCAATAATGATGAAGCCCCATAAAAAATACTCTACCTGAATCCCTATTCTTTAACAATTTTCTATCATGTTACAAATTGACTCCCAGACCAACAGACCTTAGCTTTATTCATTAGCGCTATGGGGGCTGTATCAAAAGCCTGCAAAATCCAAGTAAAAACTACATCTAAATGACTACACCAGAGTCTAAATTTCTACTTATTCCTCATAAAAGCCAACAAGTTAGTTGACAAGATCTATTCCTCTAAATCATGCTGGTACTACTTTAATGTCTTCAGATGTGGCGAGAAATATTGATGCTCGCAGTATTTGTTTTTCGATTACGTATGCCAAATATAAACAGGATTTATATTACTTAGTCTTGCTAGCAAAATACAAATTTAGCGTAAATTCATTTTGCCCAAATATTATTCGCAGTTTTGTTCTTTTTGCTCCAGTTTGGATTCGCCAACATAAATTCTTACTCAGAAAACAAAAAAGAAAGTTTCATAAGGAAAAAAAATATTGCTCGCTATTCCAATATGATGTCACTTTAACAAATGAACATGACCAGATTTAACATATATGTTTCTTTTTAACAAACATCCAATCTGCTCCCCAAGGCAATAAAATTTATTTGCACAAAACTTTGCTATCCTTTTGTCGCCTTAATATAAATGTCCACAATGCTGTGTTTGGTATGGAAGTTAGAAGTATAGAAGTTTAGAATTAACCACATGACCTGTGTCATTCAGTGTGGTTTAGGGAAAAGACACCCCAAAACATGCAGCAGCTGATGCTTTAAAAAGGTACAATCTTCAAGCAGCATTTTTTGAGCATATGCTTATTCTTCTGGCTTTTTTCCACTGCAAAAACATATTATGTTTTGCAAATCAAAGCAATCAAGGCTGATCTTTAGCAGCTGTGCCTTCTGTACTTACTGCTGCCAGGTTGTGGGAACTCGTAATGACATTTGTGAAAGTTATAGTTGGAATTCTGGGAACAACTTGTGAGTGAAAAACAGCAGTATGAGTCTGAATGGAAAAATAAAAAATGCAAACTTTGGTTGTTTTACAAAAGAGAAGAAAAATAATATTCCCAAAATAACGTTCCACTTCTATTAAAAATTGCATTACCGACCTACTGCATTTAACACACACATGATCCAACATAAAGATTGCTTCAACTAATCCTGGCCATCCATTCTTAATATTGGACAGATTCCAACATTTGGAATGTTAATTCTATCAGTATCACATGCAGTTTATATCCCGCGTCCCTTTCTCAACAGTATGATTTTCCCGTTAAACGATGGCTGCGAACGTCAGCTTGGGTGATAAACACCAGGCAGATCAACAAATGCTGCCTGCTGAATGCATACACACACAGGCTCCACACCACAAAGCGGCTGTACATCGACATCGTTATCAGAGTTGAGGCAAAATCATCCGTGTGTGCAAAACATTACACAAGAGCACAAACAAAATCCTTGGAGTGAGAACAACCTGTAAGCAAATCACAAATCCTGTTCTTCTGTTTGCAAAAAATGTAAATCATTGTGTCAGGAAAGTGGGTAGTGATTGGCAAGAATGGGTTAACTATGTGATTAGTTCTTGCAAAGACCAATAAAAATACATTCACCCTGGAACAGTCTATTGTTTATTATACGATTAGTGAAGCATGGAAACCAGATCTCCTTTTCCAGACAAAGTGGGGCCGAACCGTGTATCTGGAATCTCTTCAGCTAAGGGGTTGGGGGCACCCTTAAGAGGTCATTTTAAGGACAGTCATACATGGAAAATAAAGGTATTTCGGTATTGGATAGTAAGACAGAAACCAATTATTATTGTGAATGGGAAGTTAGGCCCATTAAAATGATAAAGGCACCTAATAAAGATTAATGACTTTGGAGTGCGACCCTCACTGTTTTTCTTGCTTTGAACTTTATCCATGGAGGGTGGGTTTTTGAGGAGTGAGCACTGCAGAGGCTGGACAAGAGTGCATTGGACCCTTTTACATTAAGAAATGATACCCAAACATGTAGACTCTATTCCTTGCACAAGGCGAGTTTAATATCTTGGGAATAGTATTATCACACAGGTTATGTTTGGTATTGGAGGATTGAATGCTTTGGCTAGTCAGGAAAAATGGGACATTCTAGACTCTCCCCTAAGGCAAGCCCAGGAGGGGGGTGGTTCATCAAGGGGTTTATAAAATCCTTGTAGCCCCTATAACTGTGTCATACTGAGGGGACATGCTAAAAACGTGTGAATGGACCCCATGTTCTTCCCGCCCCGGGTACAGGACTTCTTATAGTGAGTAGGGTCTGTGAATATTTTTATCCTTTTATTTTATATAATGTTGTACCTATTGTATGTCTTTTATTGTAACACCATTTTTATTTCCTTTTTGGTATTATTGCAATGTCTACTTTTGGGAATATTAAATCTAAAAAATTTTGTCTTTGATGCTCTAAAAGAACTCAGTTAGCCTCTGATTAGTTTATATGTGGTTGAATGGATGTTTTGCAGTGTTAATGCTAATTAACTCACTGCTTGTGAAGGAATGATGCTAATTAACCAGTTAGTTGCTGGAGTAAATGGTGTGTGTAGCCATTAGCTGCCAGGACAGGGGTTGTGTGTACATAGTCAGTGAGAGTCAAGAGTGTTTTGGGGGCGTCTTAAGGCCATAACTTAAAGTGGTGGCAGCTTGTACCGATTGATTGGTCAGATCATGTGCCCAGCGAAACTGGCGTTTGTGACAATTGTGATGGAAAAAATACATTTTCTGTTTCAGGAAACTCTGTGAGCTAATACTACTGGTTTCCCAATCAGCATTAAGATATGTAGCTACAGATTCTTAAAACAAGCAAAAGGGGTGTTTGAAAGTTTCCAATTAGCATATGAAACCAGGTGGGATTTCAAGGGTACTAATATTGCCAACAGATTCTTGTACAAGTCATTTTGAATGAGAAACCAAATCTCAATATCATTTAATTACCTTCCCCACAGATGCCTCTAAGATACTACAAGACCCGGTCCCTCGCCCCCTGCAAGGGTTTAATGCAAAGCAGCCAGTGAGTCATTAATGGTTGCGGCTGTCAGCTATGGCTGTGAATTCACTGGTTGCGCCTTAGCTGACAGTCGAGAACAGTAAGCAGAGGCAGAGAAGCCCAGGTACTGGGTATTGTAAGTATCTCCAGAGGTGTCTTTGGGGAAGGTAAATAAAATAAAAGTAGGGTTGTGGGGGGGTTTAAACCTATAGGTAAATTTTCATTTTATGGCAGGACATTGCCTTTAGCATGCTCTCCCCCGTAGCGGAGGAGCAAAGGTTAGGTAATGTCATCAACCAACTGAAGCGAGAAAATTTGGACATTTACATCATGCAGCCAGAGAGTGATGATCCGGGCTTAGTTTTGAAGGAGCTATTCGAAGAAAACCAGTTCCCTTTAAAACAAGGGCAGTAGTTATTACTGCAGATTGGACAGTTAATGGAGGATTAATGGAAGGCATCAGTTGCAAAAGACTCTGAGTTAATTTCTGCAATAGCTGCATAACAAATTTCTTGAGAAAATCCTCAAACAGGAGGGCCCAACCATATTGCTGCACATAATTACTTGAAATGAAATGTTTCCCAGACTCATTGTTTTGCTAACCACTTTTAAAAGCTGATTTTTGGGGTGACATTTTTATCCTTATTTACTGAAAGCTATAATAGATACCCTTTCCCCAAACATTAATGTTTTCTCTTCCTGCACCTCCCCTTCTCACACACTCAACAAACCCTAGCATGCCTTTATAGTTTGTATTCTTCTTAAGAGTTTATTTTATTTTAAATGATAGTGCTGCTTGTAACAGTGGAATAGGTTTAGAAAAGTTCTTGGGCTACTTCTCAAAACTCAACTTCCTTCAGTAGTTATTAGTGTAAACTATCCATTTCCGCTACGTATACATCTTTCTATGAGCAGTGGATTATTTCCTATTATTGTCATAAGCTGGAAATTTAGATGGGGATGGCTGAAACAAGCATCATAAAACACACTATTTTAGGTGTTTCTAATTACAGCTTTCAAGTAAGTACTCACCCCTTTAAAAAAAAGGAAAAAAAAAAAAAAAGGGATAGTTTACATCTGCATGCTGGTGACAGGCAGATATGTGCTAAACTATACTGACACACGTGAGACAATTACTTATTTTTTTCTGCCCTGTCCATGCTGGCACAGCCCTATGCAATGACTTGGTGTGGCAAGGGGAGGCATTTGAGTATCTAATTGTCAGTGCAAGATAATGTTAGAGTTATTCAATAAAAGTTAGTTATTGTTAAAATGGTTCTAATTTTGCCCCAAACAATCAGATGTTAGCTTTCAAAATGTTAAATTATATTGATTAGTTGGGGCAAAATTAGCACCATTTTTAACAATAAGAACTTTTATTAAATCTCCCTGATGTGTGCACTGTGTCAGGCACAAATACCTCTGGGATTGATAAACTAAAGTTTATAGTGATATTTCCTTCAATCAGTTCCTTCTTTTTAATCAATGTATTTTCATCGGTCTGGTTTTACAGTGTATTCAGCAGTTTATAACAATACTGAAACTATAACAATTAAGAGAGGAATGTTTAAGAAAGAGGGGGAATAAAATGTCGCGGGGTAGGTTTTTTAGGCCTTGGTGTTCTTTGCAGAGCTAGTCTTCCCACAGGTTAGGTCACAGACTCTAATTAAGCTGGACAAGATCACCAATTAAGGTTAGTATTACAGACTACTTAAATATTACAGATTACCTGGGTTGTCGCCGTTTTTATGCCCCAAACTCAAATACATTATATAATATAGTGGACTAAAGTGACAGCAGTGAGGTTTAAATCAGGTAATAATAATAGAATGTTGTAGAGGGGGGACAAACTTAGACTGTAGAGTTTGATTTGGAAATTGCTTACAAGCTCAGTCTTCCAACATACATTTTTTTAATCCCTCTATACAGAGGATTTTTTTTATTTAAAACGTGAACAATATACCATGCAGTGTTTTAAAGGGCATGTCCACCCCCAAAACTATGATCCCCCCCATACTGGCCCCATCATGTAGTGTAGTTAATACCTTACCTCAACATCCCAGCTCCTATAAGGTTCTCCTGTAGTCCCCCCCCAAAACTCCCAAAAACTGCCCCACCAGGGGATAGCAGAGTCCATATAGGACTCTGCCTCCTACTGGCCTCCGGGAGAAGTTTGGCATGCATACGAGCCCTTCTCCCCCTCCTCCCCTCCCACCTCTCCCTCCCCGTTTTGATATCCCTCCACACCTACCTAAAAACCCCTGGCATGTAATAAAAATGTTCCCCAGCCCCAAAGCATAAAAATAATTTTAAGAAAGTCCCAGAAAACTGTACTACCTCCCTCTTCCACCGGCATTCTGAGAAGCCGGCAGCCGCAGTCCGTGGATTGGCGCCTCTCGCCTGCCAGTCCCGCCCCTGCTTGCAGTGTCTTGCAAGCAGAAGGCCAGGCCGGGGCTCGGAGGAGAGAGGGAAGGGAAGTAAAGCTTGGTCACTTTCTTAAAACTTTTTTTTTGCGGTTGGGGCTGGGGGAACAATACTATCATATACCAAAAGTTTAAATAAGGGTGGACCTGCCCCTTTAAGTTTTTACAAACACTGTTTACAGAGGGTTTTGATTGTTGGCTGCAAGCACTGCGTTATCAAAATACTTGCATGGATCATAACTTTAATAAATTAAAAAATTTAAGAAATGTATGCTTTATCTTATATTGCATTCTTAAGTAAATTTTCTGTCAATGGTCATAGTTACACAAAGTAGTATGTTACATTTGATGTGATAGGAGGGGTGCAGATAGCATCGTAAGGGGAGGTCTATGTTCAGAGTTGTCAACTTGTCTGGAGATTCTTTCGATTTGGGCCCATATTTGTTATACTTAGCATGGACATACTCGGTGAGTATTATAATAATCTTTTCTATGGTAAGAGTAGTATTCACGGGCGGTTTCCAGGAGTCTAATTGTGGAGGAACAGGTTGGATACACGGGTGGTATTGGCAATTTGTTTTCTGGCCAGAAAAAAAATTCCCTTAAGAATATTTTAAAGTGTATTTGTCAGCGGGGGGAATTTCGGACAATGATACATAGGATGGCAGCTTAGGGCCAGGATTCAATGGCGATCATGCAGTTGTGGAGAGAAGAAAATGAATTATGTCGTTGCCAGAAAGCCTGAATTTGTGGGCAAGCCCACAGGATGTCGGTCGAAGGTTGCCTGGGTTAGTTGATATTTGGGATGTGATTGCTGGTCTGCTTATTTTGTTTGTAAGTTTGTACCAGTGTGCTCTGTTTATAATGAAGATTTGGGTGAGTCTATCTGAAGCTTTAGGAGACACCAATTTACAGGACCCCAGGTCCTCCCCCCACTCCTCACCATTTAAGAGGCCAACACTGTCCTCCCAGGATGTTGTTTTGGCTTCTGTTCTGGCTCTGACCATTGGGGTTCGTAATGCTTGATAAATGCGTGATATCAATTTGGTAGAGTTGTTAGGAGTGGGGCTGGGTTGGAGGCAGGGGAAGGTATAAAGTGTAATTGAATGGGGCTCTGATTTGTAACTACTTGAAAATACATGGAATTAGGGGAGTTGGTTCAAAGGATTTAGAGTAGTGCATCTATGAGGTGTGAAGGGTTTTTTTGTTGCTGCCCAGGGGCGAGTGCTTTCGTTGAGGTGTGTATGGCTAGGTGTTTGAGGCCAAATGTACCGATTTTGAGGAGGCTTGATGAGGAAGTGGTGCGAGGTGTTGAGCGGAGGTTGTGTCCCACTATTTTTTTCCCTCCAAAAGGAGGGAAACATTTATTAGAATAAAAGCTATAATATGCCATATCTCAAGGAAAGAAAAATGCTACAGGTACAGTTTTTAAGGGGTGACTAAGCACATAACATTTTCAAGGAGGAGTTAC
Source organism: Hymenochirus boettgeri (assembly GCA_019447015.1). Taxonomy (NCBI): domain Eukaryota; kingdom Metazoa; phylum Chordata; class Amphibia; order Anura; family Pipidae; genus Hymenochirus; species Hymenochirus boettgeri. The sequence goes on from JAACNH010000084.1 coordinate 143,817, forward strand.
GAAATATGTCTGTAAAAGAGGTTTAAAGAAAACAGAACAATACAAACAAAACTTGTGTGCCTGTGTTGTGAATTTCTTTGAAAACGATTGGGTCAGGTTGCTGGGGGAGGGGGAGGGGAATAAATTAATGGTGGTCTTCCCTTTTTCTTCATGCCCCGATCCTTTATGATTTAGGTTTGTATACCTGTGTGTCTGGGGGATAGTGTGCATCTATCCCAAAGTTTCCACATTCCTTAAAGTGCATCCCTGACTATCTTTATATCAGTTATTAGATGGGAGATTTGTTTGTGATACTTTCCACTCGTGCCATGGTGGGAGGAGGGGACATCTTTTTTAGCAGTGTATTTAGTTTGTATTCACATAGGAAGATTTTTTTAAAAACTCCAGGTTTAGGTACCGTATATACTCGAGTATTAAAGACCCGAGTATATATAAACCCGACGGGTACCCAATTTAACCTCTCTAAAAATCTAATAAAGAGTTGTTGACTCGAGTATACCCGAGTGGATAGAAAACTGTGGATTCAAGATGTTTGGAAACTTACAAACTCCAAGCTAATAAAGCTATTTTTTTTTTTTGCGTGGGGAGTTGTAGTTTCCAAAAATCTTGAATGCCACCATCACTGGGCATTAAGATGTTTGGAATTACAACTCCCAGCAGCGTTATTAGCGGGAGTTGTCGTTTCCAAACCCATCGTGATGATAACTTTGAGGGTGGCATTCAAGATGTTTGGAAAACTAACAAGGGGACAGATTGTCAGGTCCGGGGACAGATTGTCAGGTCTGGGGACAGATTGTCAGGTCCGGGGACAGATTGTCAGGTCCGGGGACAGATTGTCAGGTCCGGGGACAGATTGTCAGGTCCGGGGACAGCAGGGTTCTCCTACTAGATTAATGTGAATCAGGATAACGTATATCAACCCTGGGGAGGGATTTCTAAGGAGCTGCAGAGATGTCAGTGCGCTCCTACTATATTAAGTGAATCAGATACATATATCAACCCTCTTGGGGAGGGATTTCTAGGAGCTCAGAGATGTCAGTGGCTTCTACTATATTGTGAATCAAATCAGGATCCTATATCACCCTCTGGTGAGGGATTTCTAGGAGCTGCAGAGATTCAGGTGCTCCTACTATATTAAGTGATCAGGATACTATACTCAACCCTCTGGTGAGGATTTCTAAGGAGCTGCAGAGATGTCAGGCACGCTCCTACTATATTATGAATCAGGATACGTATATCAACACCTCTGGGTGGAGGGATTTCTAAGGAGCTTCAGAGATGTCAGGCGCGCCCTACTATATTAAGTGAATCAGGATCCTTATCAACGCCTCTGGGGGAGGGATTTCTAAGGAGCTGCAGAATGTCAGGCGCTCCTACTATATTAAGTGCTCAAGGATAGCATATATCAAAACCCTCTGGTGAGGGATTTCTAAGAGCTGCAGAATGGTCAGGCCTCCTACTATATTAAGTGAATCATGAATACTTATATCAACCCTCTGGGTGAGGGATTTCTAAGGAGCTGCAAGATGTCAGGCGCTCCTACTTATTATTAAGTGAATCAGATACGTATATAACCCTCTGGTTGAGGGATTTCTAAGGAGCTGCTGCAGAGATGTCAGGGCTCCTACTATATTAAGTGAATCAGGATACATATATCAACCTCTGGGTGAGGTTTTCTAAGGGCTGCGAGAGGACAGGCTCTCCTACTATATTAAGTGATAGGATACATATATCAACCCTCTGGGGAGGGATTTCTAAGGAGCTGCAGAGATGTCACGGCCTCCTACTATATTAAGTGAATCAGGATACATATAATCAACCCTCTGGGTGAGGGATTTCTAAGGACTGCAGAGATGTCAGGCGCTCCTACTATATTAAGTGAATCAGGATCATATATCAACCCTCTGGGGAGGGATTTCTAAGGAGCTGAATAGATGTCAGGCGCTCCTACATAATATAAGTGAATCAGGATACTATATCAACCCTCTGGGTGAGGGATTTCTAAGGAGCTGAGAGATGTCAGGTGCTCGCCTACTATATTAAGTGAATCAGATACATATATCAACCCCTGGGTGAAGGGATTTCTAAGGAGCTGCAGAGATGTCCAGGCTCTCCTACATATAAGTGAATCAGGATACTAATATCAACCCTCTGGGTGAGGGATTTCTCAGGAGCGCAGAGATGTCAGGCGCTCCACTATATAATTGAATCAGGATACATATATCAACCTCTGGGTGGGATTTCTAAGGAGCTGCGAATGTCAGGTCTCCTACTATATTAAGTGAATCAGGATACATATATCAACCGCTGGTGGAGGGATTTCTAAGGAGCTGCAGAGATGTCATGCCTCCTACTATATTAAGTGAATCAGATACATATTTCAACCCTCTGGGTGAGGGATTTCTAAGGAGCTGCAGAGATGTCAGGTGCTCTCCCTATCATTAAGTGAATCAGGATACATATATCAACCCTCTGGGTGAGGGATTTCTAAGGAGCTGCAGAGATGTCAGTGCTCCTACTAATTAAGTGATCAGATACATATATCAACCCTCTGGGGAGGGATTCTAAGGAGCTGCAGAGATGTCAGGCGCTCCTACTATATTAAGTGAATCGGATACTATATCAACCCTCGGGGAGGGATTTCAAGGAGTGCAGAGACGTCAGCGCTCCTACTATATTACGTGATCAGGATACAGATATCAACCCTCTGGGAGGGAATTTCTAAGAGCTGCAAGATGTCAGGTGCTCCTACTATATTAAGTGAATCGGATACATATATCAACCCTCTGGGGGAGGGATTTCTAAGGAGCTGCAGAGATGTCAGGCACTCCTACTATATAAGTGAATCAGATACATATATCAACCCTCTGGTGAGGGATTTCTAAGGAGCTGCAGAGATGTCCAGGTTCTCCTACTATATTAAGTGAATCAGGATACATATATCACCCTCGGGGGGAGGGATTTCTAAGGACTGCAGAGATGTCAGGCGCTCCTACTATATTAAGTGAATCAGGATACTAATCACCCTCTGGGTGAGGTGATTCTAAGGGGCTGCCGAGATGTCAGGCGGCTCTCTACTATAATTAAGTGAATCAGGATACATATATCAACCCTCTGGTGGAGGGATTTCTAAGGAGCTGCAGAGATGTCCGGTGCTCCTACTATATTAAGTGAATCAGGATACATATCACAACCCTCTGGGTGAGGGATTTCTCAGGAGCTGCAGAGATGTCGGCGCTCCTACTATATTAAGTGAATCAGGATACATCTATCAACCCTCTGGGGGAGGTTTCTAAGGAGCTGCAGAGATCGGTGCTCCTACTATATAAGTTAATCAGATACGTATATCAACCCTCTGGGAGGGATTTCTAGGAGCTGCAGAGATGTCTCGCTCCTACTATATTAATTGAATCAGGATACATATATCAACCCTCTGGGTGAGGGATTTGCTAAGGAGCTGCAGAGATGTCCGGGCGCTCCTACTATATTAATAATCAAGGATACATATATCAACCCTCTGGGTAGGGATTTCTAAGAGCTGCAAGAGATGTCAGGCGCTCCTCTATATAAGTGAATCAGGAACATATATCAACCCTCTGGGGGAGGGATTTCTAAGGAGCTGCAGAGTTCAGGCCCTCCTACTATATTAAGTGAATCAGATACTATATCAACCCTCTGGTGAGGGATTTCTAGGAGCTGCGAGATGGTCAGGCACTCCTACTAATTAAGTGAATCAGGATACATATATCAACCCTCTGGAGGGATTTCTAAGGAGCTGCAGAGATGTCAGGCGTCCTACTATTTAAGTGAATCAGGATACATATATCAACCCTCTGGTGAGGGATTTCTAAGGAGCTGCAGAGATGTCAGGGCTCCTACTATTTTAAGTGATCTGTCATACTAATATCAACCCTCTGGGAGGGATTTCTCAAAGCTGCAAGATGTCAGGCTGCTCCTACTATATTAAGTGAATCAGGATCACATATATCAACCCTCTGGGGGAGGGATTTCTAAGGAGCTGCAGAGAGTTCCAGGCGCTCCTACTATATTAAGTGATCAGGGACATATATCAACCCTCTGGGTGAGGATTTCTAAGGAGCTGCAGAGATGCAGGTGCTCCTACTATATAGTGAACTCAGGATACATATATCAACCCTCTGGGGGAGGATTTTCCTAAGGAGCTGCAGAGATGTCAGGCGCTCCTCACTATATTAAGTAATCAGATACTCTATCAACCCTCTGGGTGAGGGATTCTAAGGAGCTGCAGAGATGTCAGGCGCTCCTACTATATTAAGTGAATCAGGATACATATATCAACCTCTGGTGAGGATTTCTAAGGAGCTGCAGATTTCAGGTGCTCCTACTATAATTAAGTGAATCAGGATACTATATCACCCTCTGGGTGAGGGATTTCTAAGGACTGCAGAGATGTCAGGTGCTCCTACTATATTAAGTGAATCAGGATACGTATATCAACCCTCTGGGTGAGGGATTTCTAAGGAGCTGCAGAGATGTCAGGCGCTCCTACTATATTAAGTGAATCAGGATACATATATCAACCCTCTGGGGGAGGGATTTCTAAGGAGCTGCAGAATGTTCAGGCGCTCCTACTATATTAAGTGAATCAGGATACATATATCAACCCTCTGGGGGAGGGATTTCTAGGAGCTGCGAGATGTCAGGTGCTCCTACTATTTAAGTGAATCAGGATACATATATCAACACCTCTGGGTGAGGGATTTCTTAATGGAGCTGCAGAGATGTCAGTGCTCCCTACTATATTAAGTGAATCAGGATACATATATCAACCCTCTGGGTGAGGGATTTCTAGGAGCTGCAGAGATGTCAGGCGCTCCTACTTATAAGTGAATCAGGATCATATATCACCCTCTGGGTGAGGATTTCTAAGGAGCTGCAGAGTGTCAGTGCTCCTACTATATTAAGTGAATCAGGATACATATATCAACCCTCTGGGAGGGATTTCTAAGGAGCTGCAGAGATGTCAGGTGCTCCACTATATTAAGTGAATCAGGATACTATATCACCCCTCTGGGTGAGGATTTCTCAAGGAGCTGCAGAGATTCAGGTCTCCTACTATATTAAGTGAATCAGGATCATATATCAACCCTCTGGGTGAGGGATTTCTAAGGAGCTGCAGATAGATGTCAGGCGCCCCTACTATATTAAGTGATCAGGATACATATATCAACCCTCTGGGGAGGGATTTCTAAGGAGCTGCAGAGATGCTAGCGCTCCTACTATATTAAGTGAATCAGGATCCTATATCAAACCTCTGGGGGAGGGATTTCTAAGGACTTGCAGATGATTCAGGTGCTCCTACTATATTAAGTGAATCAGGATACATATACACCCTCTGGGAGGGATTTCTAGAGGCTGCAGAGAGTCAGGCGCTCCTACTAGATTAAGTGAATCAGGATCATATATCCAACCCTTGGGGAGGGATTTCCTAAGGAGCTGCAGAGATGTCAGCGCTCCTACTATATTAAGTGAATCATGAACATATATCAACCCTCTGGGGGAGGGATTTCTAAGTACCTGCAGAGATGTCAGGCGCTCCTACTATATTAAGTGAATCAGACATATATCAACCCTCTGGGTGAGGGATTTCTAAGACTGTCAGAGATGTCAGGCGCTCCTACTATATTAAGTGAATCAGGATACTATATCAACCCTCTGGGGGAGGGATTTCTAAGAGCTGCAGAGATGTCAGTGCTCCTACTATATTAGTGAATCAGGATACATATATCAACCCTCTGGGTGAGGGATTTCTAAGGAGCTGCGAGATTCAGGGCTCCTACTATTTAAGTGAATCAGGATACATATATCAACCCTCTGGGGAGGAGTTTTCTAAAGGAGCTGCAGAGATGTCAAGGCGCTCCTACTATATAAGTGAATCATGATACTATATCAACCCTCTGGGGGGGGTTTCTCAGACTCGCAGAGATTGTCAGGCGCTCCTACTATATTAAGTATCATGGATACTATATCAACCCTCTGGGTAGGGATTTTCTAAGGGCTGCAGAATGTTCCAGGTGCTCCCGACTATATGAAGTGAATCAGGAATACGTCATCAACACCCTCTGGGGGAGGGATTTCTAGGAGCTGCAGCGATGTCATGCTCCTACTATATAAGTGAATCAGGATACTATATTCAACCCTCTGGTGAGGATTTCTAAGGAGCTGCAGAGATGTCCAGGCACTCCTACATATAAGTACACCGGATACCTATCTCAACCCTCTGGGTGAGGGATTTCTAGGAGCTCAGAGATGTCAGGTGCTCCCGACTATTATTAAGTGAATCAGGAATACATATATCAAACCCTCTGGGTGAGTGATTTCTAAGGACTGCATAGATGTCAGGCCGCCGACTATATTAGTGAATCAGGATACATATATCAACACCCTGGGGGAGGGAATTTTTTCTAAGGAGCTGCAAGATTTCGGTGGCTCCTATATTTACAGTGAATCAGGATACAATATCAACCCTCTGGTGTAGGGATGTTCTAAGAGCTGCAGAGATGTCAAGGCGCTCCACTATATTAATGAATCAGGATACATATATCACCCTCTGGGTGCGGATTTCTAAGGAGCTGCGAATGGTCAGGTCGCCCTCTATATTAAGTGAATCGAGATACATATATCAACCCTCTGGGGGAGGGATTTCTAATAGGATCTGCAGAGATTCAGTGCGCTCCTACTATATTAAGGAATCAGGATAACATATATTCAACGCCTCTGGGGTGAGGGTGATGTCTTTCTAAGGAGCTTGCTAGAATGTCAGCGCTCCTACTATAATTAAGTGAATCAGGATACATATATCACCCAATCACCCCTGGGTTGAGGGATTTTTCTAAGGAGCTGCAGAGATGTCGGGCTCCTACTATATTAAGTGAATCAGGATACGATATATCAACCCCCTGGGGTGAGGGATGTTAAGGAGCTGCAGAGATGTCAGCAGTCGCTCCTACTATATTAAGTGAATCAGATAACATATATCAACCCTCTGGGGAGGGATTTCTAAGGAGCTGCAGAGATGTCAGGGTTGCTCCTACTATATTAATTGAATCAGGATACGTATATCAACCCTCTGGGTGGAGACTTTTCTAAGGAGCCTGCAAATGTTCAGGCTGCTCCTACTATATTAAGGTGAATCATTATACATAATCAACCCTGCTGGTTGAGGCTTTCTAAGGAGCTGCAAGATTTGTCAAGGCGCTCCTACTCTATATTAAGTGATCAGATACATATATCAAACCCTCCTGGGTGAGGGATTTCTAAGGAGCTGCAGAGATGTCAGGCTGCTCCTACTAATAAGTGAATCAGGTACGTATATTCAACCCTCTGTGTGTGATTTCTCAAGTGAGCTCGCATAGTGTCAGGCGCTCCTACATATTAAGTTGAATCAGATACCTATATCAACCCTCTGGGGAGGATTTTCTTTTAAGGAGCTGCAGAGATGTCAAGGACTCCTACTTATTTAGTGAATCAGAATACATATATCAACCCTCGTGGGAGGTTTCTAAGGAGGCTGCGCAGATGTCAGTGCTCCTACTATATTAAGTGAATAGGATACTATATCAACCCTCTGGGGAGGGATTTCTAAGGGCTGCAGAGTATGTCAGGTGGCATCCTACTATATTAAGTGAATCAGGATACTTATAACCCTCTGGGTAGGATTTCTAAGGAGCTGCAGAGATGTCAGCGCTCCTACTATATAAGTGACATCAGGATACATCTTCAACCCTCTGGGTGAGGGATTTTCTAGAGAGCTGCAGAGATGTCGCCTCCTACTATATTATTGAATCAGGATACGATATCAACCCTCTGGGGGATGGGATTTTCTAAGATCTGCAGAGACTGTCATGCGCTCCTACTATATTAAGTGAATCGGATACATAATCAACCTCTCGGGGCGGGATTTCTAAGGCTGCCAGAGATGTCAGGCTCTCCTATGACTATACTTAAGTGAATCAGGATACATATATCAACCCCTGGTAGGGATTTCTAGGAGCTGCAGAATTCAGGGCTCCTCACGATATTAAGTGAATCAGGAACGATAGATCAACCCTCTGGGGGAGGATTTCTAAGAGCTGCAGAGATGTCAGGCTGCTCCTACTATATTAAGTGAATCAAGAACATATATCACCCCTTGGGAGGGATTTCTAAGGAGCTGCAGAGATGTCAGGGCTCCTACTATATTAAGTTTGAATCAGATACGTATATCAACCCTCTGGGTGAGGGGATTTCTTAAGGAGTCTGCAGAGATGTCAGGTGCCCTACTGATATAAGTGATCAGGATACGTATATCAACCCTCTGGGGGAGGGATTTCTAAGAGCTGCAGAGATGTCAGGCGCTCCTACTATATGTAAGTGAATCATGATACATATACAACCCTCTGGGGGAGGGATCTAAGGAGCTGCAGAAGATGTCAGCTGGCGCTCCTACTATATTAAGTGGAATCAGAGATCATATATCAACCTCTGGGTGAGGGATTTCTAAGGAGCTGCAAAGATTCCGGCGGCTCCTACTATATCAGTGAACAGGTACAATATCAACCCTCTGGGGAGGAGGTTTTTCTAAGGAGCTGCCAGAGATGTCAGGTGGCTCCTAACTATATTAAGTGAATCGTATACATTATCACCCCTCTGGGAGGGATTTCTAGGAGCTGCAGAATGTCAGGCGCCCTACTATATTAAGTGAATCAGGATACATATATCAACCCTCTGGGTGGGGATGCTAAGGAGCTGCAGAGATGTCAGGCGCTCCTACTATATTAAGTGAATCAGGAGTAACGTATAGTCAACCCTCTGGGTGAGGTATTCTTAAGGAGCTTGCAGAGATTCAGGCGCTCCTACTCTATCTAACGTGAATCAGAACATATATCAACCCTCTGGTGAGAGTGATTTCTAACGGAGCTGCATGAGATGTCAGCGCTCCTACTATATTAGTGAATCCGGATCGTATATCACCCTCTGGGGGAGGGGATTTCTAAGGAGCTTGCAGAATGTCAAGTGTGCTCCTACTATATAAGGATCAGGATCAATATCAACCCTCTGGGGAGGGATTTCTAAGGAGCTTGCAGAGATGTCAGGGCATCCTACTATATTAAGTGAAATCACAGGATAATATATCAACCCTCTGGGTGAGGGATTTCTAAGGAGCTGCAGAGATTCAGGCAGCTCCTACTATATAAGTAATCAGGATACTGTATCATTCCACCCCTGGGGGAGGGATTTCTAAGGAGCTGCAGAGATGTCAGGTCCTCCTACTATATAAGTGAATCAGTGATACATATACAACCCTCTGGGGGGTATTTCAAGGAGGCTGGCAGAGATTGTCGGTGCTCCTACTATAGTAAGTGAATCAGGATACATATATCACCCTCTGGGTGAGGGATTTCTAAGGAGGCTGCAGAGATGTTCAGGCGCTCCTACTATATTAAGATGAATCAGGATGATCGTTACTATCAACCCTCTGTTGAGGGATTTTTCTTAAGGAGAGCTGCAGAGATGTCCCTCACTATTAAGTGGAATCGGTAACTATATCACTCTGTGAGGGATTTCTAGATCGCTCGCAGAGTTCGGCTCATTATAACTAACAGGACGTAATATACCTCTGGATGAGGATTTCCAGTAGGCATGCTAGAGATTCTATTGTTCCCTACTATTGGATCAGTCCATTATCTTGTAGGGACTTTCTAAGGAGCTGCGGGGTTATTGATCAAGGGTCTACTATATTAAGTGATCTCTGATGCCTATCTTCGAACCGGGAGGTTTCAAGGTCCCCAGACTCGCACAGTGTGGCCTCCTACCATATAAGGAACAGGATCTATGATCGCACCTCTGGGTAGGGACTCTTCCCGTAAGCCGAGATCGTCTGGCCAATCAATCATAGTAACTGATCAGCAACAGTGGAGTATCCTGGGGTGGTGGGGAGGTTTTCTAGGAGCCTGCTTAGTGCTCTGTGCTCCTACTAATTAGCAGTGACTCAGAACCTATATCCCCTGGTGAGGTACTTTGCTAGCTGTGTGTTTTACCTTTCCGGAAGGTGCGCCTAGTGTATTTCGCAGCTCTACTATCTAATGACCAGGATACAACACGCGCCTTGATGGGATTTTCTAGGAGTGCCAGGTTCGGCGCCCAATAAGTGAATAGATTCTGAACTTGTGACGGTTCTACTAGGCACTGCAATGTATCCTTCCTCATTCAGTGAATCAGTCTCTATCCAACTTGCTGGTGAGGATGTTCTAGGGACTCGGGTCCAGCTCTCACTAATTAGTGATCCTATACTATATTACACCTCGGCGCGGGCGGTTCTAGAGCTGCGGAGTCACGTGCTCCATAATAATTATCGGTAACTTTATTAACCCCTGGGAGGACAGGAGCTTCAATATCAGGGCTTATTTTAAGTTGATATCTGATACTCACAACGCATTGGTGCGGATTTCAGGGGGGCACGCATGGAGTCAGACTCGGGACTATTTCCTAAGTGTCGGATGTATCACTTGCGGAGTGGGATTGCAGGGTGGGGATATCGGCGCCCTTGTATTGGTCGATGAAGTATTGATCACCCTCTGTGTGAGGAGTTCATGGTAGCTGGCAAGAGTCATGTCGCACCTACCTATTTATGTGTCAATCTATTCACTCTGTATCAAGGGCTGGCAGGTGTCGGGTCGGTCCTACTATTAGACAGTACGCTTCGACCCTTGGTGATATTTCTGACTGCAGGATGTAAATTAAGTGCTCGAACCGATATTCCCTTACGATCCTTAGTGCAATGTTTCCATTAACCCCGATTGATTGTCCGCTTGTTCTGATTCCGATCTGTCTACTTGACTCTGACCGGACGGTTGGCGGCCCGTTAATGCTGTGAGTCAGGAAACTGCTCTGCAGTCTTCAGGTCAACCGGTTCATCCCAACGCCACCGGGGCCTCTCCCCACCATAGCGTTGGTATGCCGTGAGAGCCGGATACCATCGCCCCTAACGAAATCCTCGCCGGCAATACAAGCAGAGTATCTTAACTCCAACAAGTGTTAGATCCTGCGGAAGGTGTGGAGGTGCCTGCTTTGCTAGGTCCTGGAGTCATTAGTGGTAAGACGAATTGGGGGCTCCTGGTGTTAACTCCAAGCCCATCTACAGAGCGTTAAGCCTCACCGCGTTTATACGGTCTGCTACTGATTTCTGTGTGACCGTTTAAGTGGCGCCATTATATCCCCCTCCCCTCCTCCATGCACTTAAGGCAGCACACATTTTCAGCTAGTCATTCCATACACCTTGCGCTGGTCGCTAGATGACTTATGAGGTAAGGGTGTCTAAGATCTAGGACAAGCAATGGGTTTCGTTAATTCCTTTATGGTTTTAGTATATGTGGGCCGACCATGATATCTATCAATCTAGCATGTATAGATGGGATGAACCGCCCCATGGAGTATTCATCTAGCAGTTAATTCTGTGCGGGACCCTGTACTGCGAATGGAGTAGTTCATATCTACAGGCGGCCGTGATTCAGTGATGCTAGGGTCATCGCCTGCTCCCTATCTGGTTATCTTGTCAGTGCATTCATTTTTCCGCGCTGTTAGTATTACTAATGGGAGTATCCCTGCTCCCCTAATTGGATCTGTATCATTCTGTTGCGGGTTCTGGCATAACCTGGAGAGTACTGCTCACATGAGGGACGGTCTCATGAATACAAGGTCATCAAGGGGCTATACTAATAGAAATGGAACCCACTGACCAGGATCGAGACCACTGCACAACATACTCGTAAGATAAGATCGAGGGGCTTCAGATCAAACATCATGTGGTGGACAATATGGTCGGCCCTGGTAGCTCAGTTTGATTAGTGATGAACTGATTGGAGTTACACCACATCTAATGTTAGACTAGATAGAGACTCTACATTGACTAGGTACGAGTTATAACCCCCCCAGCAGCACACATTTGGGGGGGGTAGCCATCAATGCCGACGGGGGTGCCAAGGGTGGGGTTGTGGGAGTTTGCAAACCCCTTGTCGATTCCCCCCCTGGGCCGTCCCCGACAGCGCTGCTCCCCCTCTTTCTTAAGGTGTTTCTCCCTCCCATACCCCCCGCCCGAACACGCCCCTTGCCCCCTTCCCGACCCCTCCCCTCCCTATTTCTCTACCTCCACCTTCCTCAGCCCCGCCCCCCCTATCCCCCCCTTACTCCCTCTCTTTAATGTCCCTTGTGTCGCTCGTGTCTCACTTCCTCCCCATGTCTCTGCATTTTTTCCTGCTCCGCACCCTCTCGCCCTCCTACCCCCTCCTGTACCCCTTTCCAGGCATAGTTACAATCTAAAGCAGCTATAAATAATGGGAGAATGGGAGACCCTGTCCCATGGATATTACAATCTAGCGTATAATGGGAGACCCTGTCCCATGGATATTACAATCTAGCGGTAATAATTGAGACCCTGTCTCATGATATTACAATCTAGCGGTATAATGGGAGACCCTGTCCCATGGATATTACCAATCTAGCGGTATAATGGGAGACCCTGTACCAGGATATTACAATCTAGCAGATAATGGGAGACCCTGTCCCAAGAGATTACAATCTAAGCGGTATAAATGGGAGAACCCTGTCCCTGGATATTACAATCTAGCGGTATAATGGGAGACCCTGTACAAGGATATTTACAATCTAGCAGTATAAAATGGGAGACCCTGTCCCATGGATATTAACAATCCGTGGTATAATGGGAGACCCTGTTCCAAGGGATATTACAATCTCTAGCTGGTATAAGGGAGACCCTGTACCATGGAGATTACAATCTACGGTATAATGGGAGACCCTGTCCCATGGATATTACATCTACGTGGATAATGAGACCCTGTCCCATGGATATTACATCTATCGCGTTCTGGGAGATCCTGTCCCCTGGATATACAATCAGCAGGTATAATGGGAGACCTGTTTCCCAAGGATATTACAATCTAGCGGTATAATGGAGACCCTGTCCCATGGATAGATTAATCAATCTAGCGGTTAGTGGGAGACCTGTCCCATGGATATTACAATCCTACGGTATTGGGAGACCCTGTCCCATGGATATTACAATCTAGCGGTATAATGGGAGACCCTGTCCCATGATATTACAATCTAGCGGTATAATGGAGACTCCTGTCCAAGGATAACAATCTAGCGGTATAATGGGAGACCCTGTCCCATGGATATTACAATCTACGGTATAATGGGATGGGAGACCCGTGTCCCAAGGATATTACAATCTAGCGGTATTGGGAACCCTTCCCAGGATATTACATCTAGCGGTATAATGGGAGACCCTGTCCCAAGGAAATTACAATCAAGTGGGTATAAGGGAGACCCTGTCCGCATGATATACACTAGCGGTATAATTTGGGAGACCTGTCCCATGGATATTACCATACTAGCGGTGATAATGGGCAGACCCTGTCCCATGAAATTACATCTACAGCGTGTATAATGGGGACCCCTGTCCCTAAGGAGTTTACATCTAGCGGTATAATGGGAGACCCTGTACCATGGTATATAATCTAGCGGTATAATGGGAGACCCTGTTCCCATGGATATTCAATCTAGCGGTATAATGGGAGACCACCCTGTCCCATGGAAATTACAATCTAGCGGTTAATGGGACCCTGTCCCCAAGGAGAATTACAACTAGCGGTTAATGGGAACCCTGTCCCATGGATATTACAATCTATCAGGTATAATGGGAGACCCTGTCCCATGGATATTACCAATCTAGCGTATAATGGAGACCCTGTCCCATGGATATTACAATCTAGTGGTATAATGGGAGACCCTGTCCCATGGATATTATAATCTAGCGGTATAATGGGAGACCCTGTACCATGGACATTACAATCTAGCAGTATAATGGGAGACCCTGTCCTATGGAAATTACCATCTCAATCTAGGGGTGTATTTAGTGGCTTTTAAAAAAATATCTTCTTTCTAATTTCAGTGTTTTCCTTTTCAGGTGGTGGATTCAGTGTTGAGGATGGTAAGTGAATGTTATTTTGCTGGTAGACAGTCTCTATTGTATATCTGTAATATTCATCCATCCAGGTCACGGTATATCTGTAATATTCATCCATCCAGGTCACGGTATATCTGTAATATTCATTCATCCAGGTCACGTATATCTGTAATATTCATCCATCCAGGTCACGGTATATCTGTAATATTCATCCATCCAGGTCACGGTATATCTTTATATTCATCCATCCAGGTCATGGTATATCTGTAATATTCATCCATCCAGGCACGGTATATCTGTCATATTCAGCCATCCAGGTCCGGTAATCTGTAATATTCATCCATCAGGTCTGGTTATATCTGTAATATTCATTCATCCAGGTCACGGTATATCTGTAATATCCATCCATCCAGGTCACGGTATATCTGTAATATTCATCCATCCAGGTCACGGGTAATATCTGTAATATTCATCCATCCAGGTCACGTATATCTGTAATATTCAATCCATCCAGGTCACGGTATATCTGTATATTCTCCTCCAGGTCACGGTATATCTGTAATATCCATCCATCCAGGTCACGGTATATCTGTAATTCATCATCCAGGTCATGGTATATCGTAATATTCATTCATCCAGGTCATGGTATTCTGTAATATTCATCCCATCCAGATCGTGTATAATCTGTAATATCATCCATCAGGTCACGTAATATCTGTAATATTCTTCATCCGGTCATGGTATATCTGTAATATTCATTCATCCAGGTCATGTAATCTGTAATATTCATCCATCCATCACGGTATATCTGTAATATTTCATCATCCAGGTCATGGTATATTCTGTTGATTCATTAGATCAACTGGCCTGAAGTTTGTTCTTGAGACGTTTCGCTAGTCATCCGACTGGATTTTCTCAATTCAGAATGACTTGTACAAGAATCTGTGGGCAATTATGTACCCGAAATCCAATAGCATTCACGCCAGGTGTTAAGGTTGTGATTGGATAGTGGCTAAGAGGTGTTATAGGAACGCCCAGAGTAAGGTGTTAAAACAGCATGTACATTGGCAGACAGTGGTGTCGAACCCCCCCACCTCTATTTAGGCTTGGTTTTCTTTATTTTCACATAATGGCCTCCTTAACACCTCCTCTTGAACCAGTCACGTTCCTTGTGCCAGTTATGTACATACAACTTCAAAGGTATGTCCTTTATCCTTAAGATGCAGATACACGGCTGAGTCCTACCCGGGAATTGGCTCTTCGTGCTGGGCCATCGTTGATGCAGTTTCTGTTTGTTCTCCCCCACATACAAATCAGAGCATCTTCACTGCACTGCACTGCATATAGATGTCGCTTTTCTTGTGTTTTGGTATTGGGTCTTTCGGATGTACCAATTGCTGCTCGTGTGTTGTTCGGTTAAAGCAGACAGGGATACGGTGTTTTGAAATATTCTTCTTAATTTCTCGGAGACCCCTGCTACATATGGTGATACCATGTTCTTCTCCTGTCTTGCTTTTCCCCTTCACGTTGGTATCGTGTCTTTTCTCTCCTTCTACTTCTTTTGACAAGGCCCAGTCTGGATATCCACAAGGTTTAAGGGCTCCTCTGAGAGTTTCCATTCTTAGCCTTCGCCTCTGTGCGGACTTTCCAGGGTACATAATTGCCACAGATTCTTGTACAAGTCATTCTGAATTGAAGAAAGCCAGTGCTGATGAGCGAAACGTCTTCAGAACTAAACTTCAAGTCAGTTGATCTAACAAAAACACATAGATATTTGGGTATAAGTAAAAAAAAAGGACCAAATTGATCACATATTGATAAATATTAATGCATGTCCGGGGTGCATACACAATGACTACACCTGAGGAGGCAGGTAGGTAGGGGAGGTTGGTAGGTAGGGGAGGCAGGTAGGTAGGGGAGGCAGGTAAGGTGGGGGAGGCAGGTAGGTGGGGGAAGCAGGAGGTAGGGGAAGCAGGAAGGTAGGGGGAAAGCAGGAAGGTGGGGGAAGAAGGTAGGTAGGGGAGGCAGGAAGGTGGGGGGAAGCATGAGGTAGGGGAGGCAGGTAGGGGGGGGAAGCAGGTAGGTAGGGGAGGCAGGAAGGTGGGGAAGCAGGAAGGTGGGAGGCAGGTAGGTGGGGGAAGCAGGTAAGGGAGGCAGGAACATGGGGGAAGCAGGTATGTGGGGGAGGCAGGAAGGTGGGGGAAGCAGGTAGGTAGGGGAGGCAGGATGGGGGGGAAGCAGGTAGAGTAGGGAGGCACGAAGGTGGGGGAAGCAGGAGTGTAGGGGAGGCAGAAGGTGGGGGAAGCAGGTAGGAGCAGGTAGGTGGGGGAAGCAGGTAGGTAGGGGAGGCAGGAAGGTGGGGGGAAGCAGGTAGGTGGGGGAAGCAGGTAGGTAGGGGAGGCGGGAAGGTGGGGAAGCAGGTAGGTAAGAGGCAGGAAGGTGGGGGGAAGCAGGTAGGTAGAGGAGGCAGGTAGGTGGGTAAGCAGATAGGTAGGGGAGGCAGGTAGGTATGGGGCAGGAAGGTGGGGGAAGCAGTAGGTAGAGGAGGCAGGTAGGTGGGGGAAGCAGGTAGGTGGGGAGCAGAAAATGTGGGGGAAGCAGGTAGGTAGGGGGGAGCAGGTAGGTAGGGAGGCAGGAAGGTAGGGGAGCAGGAAGGTGGGGGAAGCGGTAGGTAGGGGCGGCAGGTAGGTGGGGAGGCAGGTAGGTAGAGGAGGCAGGAAGGTGGGGAAGCAGTGGGGTGGGGGAGGCAGGTAGGTGGGGGAGGCGGTAGGTAGGGGAGGCAGGAAGGTGGGGGAGGCAGGAAGGTGGGGGAAGCAGGTAGGTAGGGAGGCGGTAGGTGGGAGGCAGGAAGGTGGGGGAAGCAGGTAGGTGGGGGAGGCAGGTAGGTGGGGGAGGCAGGTAGGTAGAGAGGCAGGAAGTGGGGGAGGCAGTAGGTAGAGGAGGCAGGAAGGTGGGGGAAGCAGGTAGGTGGGAGCAGGTGGGTGGGGGAGGCAGGTAGTTAGAGGAGGCAGGAAGGTGGGGGAGCAGGTAGTAGAGGAGGCAGGTAGGTGGGGGAGGCAGGTAGTTAGAGGAGGCAGAAGGTGGGGAGGCAGGTAGGTAGAGAGGCGGAAGGTGGGGAAGCAGGTAGGTGGGGGAGGCAGGTGGGTGGGGGAGGCAGGAAGGTATGCGAGGCAGGTAGGTAGGGGAGGCAGGTAGGTAGGGTCGTGCTCGTGTGTTTGGAGGAGTTGTGGTTCAGTCTGTTCCTCTCCCTGCAGATCTATATGACACGGTTGAGGTTCGCAGTGTCAGTGATGGGGACTCCCACCCTCAGGCCATTTGGCCGTACAGTTAAGTCCCGACCTGGTGAGAAGTGTAGTTATGGAGACAGTGGGTGGAGGATTTACCCTAATGGACGGGCTTTCTGCTTAGGATTGGATTCAGAAACACGCAGACGATTTCACAGGGGATCCTGGGAGTTTACAGGTCATGCACAGCCTTCTGGACAAAGTGGCCAAGGAAAACCAGGAGATCCGCCACATGCAGGCCAGATTGCAGGTAACACGGGGCAGATTGTCACTGACTCCTCCCACCATACCTTCCAGTCATTACTGCCCCACTAACCAGGATAATAGTGTCAGGTCCGGGGACAGATTGTCAGGTCTAGGGACAGATTGTCAGGTCCGGGGACAGAGTCAGGTCCGGGGACAGATTGTCAGGTCCGGGGACAGATTGTGGTCCGGGTCAGGTCTAGGGACAGATTGTCAGGTCCGGGACAGATTGTCAGGTCTAGGGACAGGTAACACGGGGCAGATTGTCACTGACTCCTCCCACCATACCTTCCAGTCATTACTGCCCCACTAACCAGGATAATAGTGTCAGGTCCGGGGACAGATTGTCAGGTCTAGGGACAGATTGTCAGGTCCGGGGACAGATTGTCAGGTCCGGGGACAGATTGTCAGGTCCAGGGACAGATTGTCAGGTCCGGGGACAGATTGTCAGGTTCTGGGGACAGATTGTCAGTCCGGGGACAGATTGTCAGGTCTAGGGACAGTTGTCAGTCTAGGAGATGTAGCGGACGATTGTCAGGTCCGGGACAGATTGTCGATCTAGGGACAGATTGTCAGGTCCGGGGACAGATTGTCAGGGTCCGGGACAGATTGTCAGATCTAGGGACAGATTGTCAGATCTAGGGACAGATTGTCAGGTCCGGGGACAGATTGTCAGGTCCGGGGACAGATTGTCAGATCTAGGGACAGATTGTCAGATCTAGGGACAGATTGTCAGGTCCGGGGACAGATTGTCAGGTCCGGGGACAGATTGTCAGGTCCGGGGACAGATTGTCAGGTCTAGGGACAGATTGTCAGGTCCGGGGACAGATTGTCAGGTCCGGGGACAGATTGTCAGGTCCGGGGACAGATTGTCAGATCTAGGGACAGATTGTCAGGTCCGGGGACAGATTGTCAGGTCCGGGGACAGATTGTCAGATCTGGGGACAGATTGTCAGATCTGGGGACAGATTGTCAGATCTAGGGACAGATTGTCAGGTCCGGGACAGATTGTCAGGTCCAGGGACAGATTGTCAGGTCCGGGACAGATTGTCAGGTCGGGGACAGATTGTCAGGTCCAGGGACAGATTGTCAGGTCCAGGACAGATTGTCAGGTCCGTGGACAGATTGTCAGGTCCGGGGACAGATTGTCATGTCGGGGACAGATTGTCATGTCCGGGGACACGATTGTCCGGTCCGGGGACAGATTGTCAGGTCCGTGGACAGATTGTCAGGTCGGGACAGATTGTCAATTCCGGGACAGTATTGTCCAGGTCCGGGGACAGATTGTCAGGTCCGGGACAGATTTTCAGGTCCCAGTGGGACAGATGTCAGGTCCGGGGACAGATTGTCAGTCCGGATAGATGCAGATCTAGGGACAGATTGTCAGATCTGGGACAGATTGTCAGGTCTGTGGACAGATTGTCAGGTCTGTGACAGATTGTCAGGTCTGTGGACAGATTGTCAGATCCAGGGACAGATTGTCAGATCTAGGGCAGATTTTCATACCGGGGACAGATTGTCAGTCCGGGGACAGATTGTCAGGTCCGGGGACAGATGTCAGGTTCCGGGACAGATTGTCAGATCCGGGGACAGATTGTCAGATCCAGGGACAGATTGTCAGGTCCGGGGACAGATTGTCAGATCTAGGGACAGATTGTCAGATCTAGGGACAGATTGTCAGGTCGGGGACAGATTGTCAGGTCCGGGGACAGATTGTCAGGTCTGGGGACAGATTGTCAGGTCCGGGGACAGATTGTCAGGTCTGGGACAGATTGTCGTCCGGGGACAGATTGTCAGGTCCGGGGACAGATTGTCAGGTCCGGGGACAGATTGTCAGGTCCGGGACAGATTGCCAATCTAGGGACGATTGTCAGGTCCGGGACAGATTGTCAGGTCCGGGACAGATTGTCAGATCTGGGGACAGATTGTCAGATCTGGGGACAGATTGTCAGATCTAGGGACAGATTGTCAGATCTAGGGACAGATTGTCAGGTCTGTGACAGATTGTCAGGTCTGTGGACAGATTGTCAGATCCAGGGACAGATTGTCAGATCCAGGGACAGATTGTCAGATCTAGGGACAGATTGTCAGATCCAAGGACAGATTGTCAGGTCTGTGGGCAGATTGTCAGGTCTTTACGTAATCCTGTGAATAAAGGTCCGGTCTGTCGCCACAGCCAGATATTGACAGTGTATAACCATGTGTATTTAAACCTGAATCCGAACGCTACCATACTGATCCTAGTTTCCACCGTGGGACATAATATATAAAATATAACAAGCCATATTTCTCCCATGTTACTAATATTACAACATATATTGAGCCCAGTACACACGGGAGGACATTTTGGAGGGTGCAATATTTGTTTTAAATGGAAGAAATATACAGGGAATTTTGGGCACAAACAATCCTTTTCTTTTAATATCAAATGTCATATTTGTCCAATCAGACGAAAGGTTAAATAGGTGTAAGATCGCTCATTATTTTCCTTCCCTATACGATACACAGAGACAATGTTCCTCTAATTGGAAATTCTATGTGTGCACAGACCTAAACTTTCTTTGCGCATACAAAATTAAATTGTTGGGCTGCACACCGCAGCAAAAGATTTTTGTGTACGCGCTACTTTAACACTGTGGTGCACATGCATGAGAGCACACCTTAGAGGGAACACTGCACAGAGCCCCATTCCAGAAGGATGGCCATGTCATGGTTTACGGCGCCAGGTTCTGACATTGAGTTGACTTCGTCGGGCTCAGCCAACATTCTGTCATTGATCGTTAATTCACAGTTTTTGTATCTAACAGCAGGTGTTATCTAACGTGCAAGTCTAGTTTAGTATATTAGAGTTAGTATAGTAGAGTAGTATATAGAGTTAGGTATATAGAGTTAAGTATGATAGTGTAGTATATAGCGTTAGATATAGCGTTAGTATGCGTTAGTATATAGTGTAGGATTTTAGTTTTTTTTATATAGGAGTGGTTTTTATACCCAACGAGTCAACGTCTAGTTGAGATGTAGTATATAGGTAGTATATAGAGTAGATATAGAGGAGTATATGAGTTAGTATATAGAGTGAGATAGTGAGTATATAAGAGTTAGTATATAGAGTATATAGAGTTAGTATATAGAGTAGTATATAGAGTTAGGTTAGAGTTATATATAGAGGTTAGTGATATAGTAGGTATAGTGATAAGTTAGTATATAGTGTTAGTTATACGTGTTAGTATATAGCGTTAGTCTATGAGTAGGTTAGAGTAGTATATAATTAGACGTTAGTATATAGAGTTAGTATATAGAGTTAGATATATATGAGTTAGTATATAGTGTTTAGTAATAAGTGTATATATAGTGGTATATAGCATTTGACGTATATAGCTGTATGCGTATATAGCGTTAGATATAGTGTTGTTTAATGTTTAAAAGTACGTGTATATAGTGTATGGTTTATATATGAGTAGTATAGAGTGTTGATATAGAGTAGTATATAGGTTAGTATTATAGCGTTAGTATAGCTAGGATATAGTGTTAGTATAGGTTGCGTATAGTGTTAGTAGATGATTAGTATTGAGTTAGTATATAGAGTTAGTATATTAGGTTAGTATATAGTGTAGTTATGTAGTAGATAGAGTTGTGGTATTGATGTATATAGTTGGTGTAGTGTGGTATATAGTGTGGATATATTAGTCGGAGGTTTAGTTGTTTAGAGTATAGAGGTTAGTGAATAGTGTTGTATAGTAGGTGTATATAGTGTTCGTATATAGTGTTGTACTAGTGTTGTTATTAGGTTAGGTATATAGGTTAGTATATAGTAGTTAGTATATAGTGTTAGTATATAGGTTAGTTATAATAGTATATAGTGTTTAGTATATAGAGTTAGTATATGTTAGTTATAAGTTAGTATATAGTGTTAGTATTAGAGTTAGTATATAGAGTTAGTAATAGAGTGTAGTATATGAGTTAGTATAAGAGGTTAGTATATAGGTTAGTATATAGAGTTAGTATGATGTATAGTGTAGTATATAGTGTTTAGATATATAGGTAGTATATAGTGTTAGTAGATAGATTAGTATATAGTGTTGATGTATATCGAGTATAATAGGTTTAGTATATAGGTTAGTATATAGCTGTTAGTATATAGTGTTAGTAATAGTGTGTTTTAGTTTAAAGTAGAACGTCTAGTATATAGACTGTTGTATATAGGTTCGTATATAGAGTTAGTATATAGTGTTAGTTATAGTTTACCCAGTACGTAGTTGAGTTAGATAAGTGTTCAGTATATGTGTTAGTATATAGGTTAGGATATAGTGTAGTATATAGTGTTAGATATAGTGTGTAAATGGTAGTATGAGAGTTAGTATATTAGTGTTGGTAGTTATTTAGAGTGTTAGTATATAGATATATATGTGTTTAGATATAGTGTTAGTAATGTTAGTATATTAGTAGATGAGTTAGTTTAGTGTGATTATGTGTTAGTATATAGAGTTAGGACATAATATATAAAATATAACAAGCCATATTTCTCCCATGTTACTAATATTACAACATATATTGAGCCCAGTACACACGGGAGGACATTTTGGACTGGTGCAATATTTTGTTTAAATGGAGAAGAAATATACAGGGAAATTTTGGGCACAAACAATCCTTTTCTTTTAATATCAAATGTCATATTTGTCCAATCAGACGAAAGGTTAAATAAGGTGTAAGATCGCTCATTATCTTTCCTTCCCTATACGATACACAGAGACAATGTTCCCTCTAATTGGAAATTCTATGTGTGCACAGACCTAAACTTTCTTTGCGCATACAAAATTAAATTGTGTGGGCTGCACACCGCAGCACAAGATTTTTGTGTGCGCGCTACTTTAACCTGTGTGCACATGCATGAGAGCACACCTTAGAGGGAACACTGCACAGAGCCCCATTCCAGAAGGATGCCATGTCATGGTTTACTGGCGCCAGGTCTGACATTGATTGACTTTCGGGGCTCAGCCAACATTCTGTCATTGATCGTTAATTCACAGTTTGTGTATCTAACAGCAGGTGTTACTCTAACGTGCAACGTCTAGTTTAGATATTAGTATATAGTGTTAGTATATAGTGTTAGTATATAGAGTTAGTATATAGTGTTAGTATATAGTGTTAGTATATAGTGTTAGGAATATAGTGTTAGTATATAGTGTTAGTATATAGTGTTAGTATATACTGTTAGTATATAGCTTTAGTATATAGCGTTAGTATATAGTGTTTAGTATATAGAGTTAGTATATAGAGTTAGTATATAGAGTTAGTATATAGAGTTAGTATATAGTGTTAGTATATAGTGTTAGTATATACTGTTAGTATATAGTGTTAGTATATAGAGTTAGTATATAGTGTTAGTATATAGTGTGTTTTAACCAAGTGCAACGTTGTTAGATGTTAGTGTATAGTGTAGATATAGAGTTAGTATATAGATTAGTATATAGAGTTAGTATATAGAGTTAGTATATAGTGTTAGTATATAGGTTAGTATATAGTTAGATATACTGTTAGATATAGCGTTAGTAATAGGTTAGTTATAGAGTTAGTAGTATATAGTGTTAGTATATAGAGTTAGTATATAGAGTTAGTATATAGAGTTAGTATATAGAGTTAGTATATAGAGTTAGATATAGAGTTAGTATATAGAGTTAGTATATAGTGTTAGTATATAGAGTTAGTATATAGTGTTAGTATATAGAGTTAGTATATAGAGTTAGTATATAGAGTTAGTTATATGAGTTAGTATATAGAGTTAGTATTAGTGTTAGAGTATATACTGTTAGTATATAGCGTTAGTATATAGAGTTAGTATATAGAGTTAGTATATAGAGTTAGTATATAGAGTTAGTATATAGAGTTAGTATATAGAGTTAGTATATAGAGTTAGTATATAGTGTTAGTATATACTGTTAGTATATAGCGTTAGTATATAGCGTTAGTATATAGCGTTAGTGAATAGTGTTGTTTTAACCCAACGTGCAACGTCTAGTTTAGATGTTAGTATATAGTGTTAGTATATAGAGTTAGTATATAGAGTTAGTATATAGAGTTAGTATATAGAGTTAGTATATAGAGTTAGTATATAGAGTTGTATATAGTGTAGTTATAGTGTTAGTATATAGTGTTAGTATATAGGTTAGTATATAGAGTTAGTATATGATTGATGTTAGTATATAGTGTTAGTTATATAGTGTTAGTAAATAGTGTTAGATATAGAGTTGTATATAGAGTGGTATATAGTTGGTATATAGTGTTGGTATATAGGTTGGTATATGAGGTAGTAATAGTGTTAGTATATAGTGTTAGTATATAGAGTTAGTATATAGAGTTAGTATATAGTGTTGAGTATATATGTGTGGTATATAGAGTTAGTATATAGTGTTGGTATATAGTGTTGGTATATAGAGTTAGTATATAGAGTTAGTATATAGTGTTAGTATATAGTGTTAGTATATAGTGTTGATATAGAGTTGTATATAGTGTTAGTATATAGAGTTAGTATATAGAGTTAGTATATAGAGTAGTATAGTTATAAGAGTTAGTATATAGTGATGTTAGTATATAGAGTGTTAGTATATAGGTGTTAGTATATGTTAGTATATAGTGTAGTATATAGATGTTAGTATATAGAGTTAGTATATAGTGTTGTAGTAGATTAGTGTTAGTATATTAGTGTTAGTATATAGTGTAGTTATTAGAGGTTAGTATATAGAGTTAGTATATAGTGTTAGTATATAGTGTTAGTATATAGTGTTAGTATATAGTGTTAGTATATAGTGTTAGTATATAGAGTTAGTATATAGAGTTAGATATAGCGTTAGTATATAGCGGTAGTATATAGTGTTAGTATATAGTGTTGTTTTAACCCAACGTGCAACGTCTAGTTTAGATGTTAGTATATAGTGTTAGTATATAGTGTTAGTATATAGGGTTAGTATATAGAGTTAGTATATAGTGTTAGTATATAGTGTTAGTAAATAGTGTTGATATAGAGTTTGTAATAGGTGTTAGTATATAGTGTAGTATATAGTGTTAGTATATGTTAGTAATATAGGTGTTAGTATATAGTGTTAGTATATAGTGTTAGTATATAGTGTTGATATAGTGTTAGTATATAGTGTTAGTATATAGTGTTAGTATATAGTTAGTATAGGTTAGTATAGTGTTTAGTATATAGTGGTTAGGATATAGTGTTAGTATAGAGTAGATATAGGTTAGATAAGTTAGTATATAGTGTTAGTATATAGTGTTAGTATATAGTGTTAGTATATGAGTTAGTATATAGTGTTAGTATATGAGTAGTATATAGGGTTAGTTATTAGTGTTAGTATATAGTGTTAGTATATAGTGTTAGTATTAGGTATAGTATATATGTTAGTAATAGGTAGTAATAGTTGTTAGTATATAGTGTTAGTATATAGTGTTAGTAAATAGTGTTAGTATATAGAGTTAGTATATAGTGTTTAGTATATAGTGTTAGTATATAGAGTTAGGACATAATATATAAAATATAACAAGCCATATTTCTCCCATGTTACTAATATTACAACATATATTGAGCCCAGTACACACGGGAGGACATTTTGGACTGGGTGCAATTTTTGTTTAAATGGAGAAGAAATATACAGGGAAATTTTGGGCACAAACAATCCTTTTCTTTTAATATCAAATGTCATATTTGTCCAATCAGACGAAAGGTTAAATAAGGTGTAAGATCGCTCATTATCTTTCCTTCCCTATACGATACACAGAGAAATGTTCCCTCTAATTGGAAATTCTATGTGTGCACAGACCTAAACTTTTTCTTGCACATACAAATTAAATTGTGTGGGCTGCACACCGCAGCACAAGATTTTTGTGTGCGCGCTACTTAACCTGTGTGCACATGCATGAGAGCACACCTTAGAGGGAACACTGCACAGAGCCCCATTCCAGAAGGATGCCATGTCATGGTTTACTGGCGCCAGGTCTGACATTGATTGACTTTCGGGGCTCAGCCAACATTCTGTCATTGATCGTTAATTCACAGTTTGTGTATCTAACAGCAGGTGTTACTCTAACGTGCAACGTCAGTTAGATATTAGTTATGAGTGTTAGTATATGTGTTAGTATATAGAGTTAGTATATAGTGTTAGTATATAGTGTTTAGATAGTGTTAGTATATAGTGTTAGTATATAGTGTTAGTATATAGGTAGTATATTAGGTTAGTATATAGCGTGTAGTATATAGCGTTAGTATATAGTGTTAGTAATAGAGTTAGTATATAGAGTTAGTATATAGAGTTAGTATATAGAGTTAGTATATAGTTAGTATATTAGTGTTAGTATATATGTTAGTGTATATAGCGTTAGTATATAGCGTTAGTATATAGTGTTAGTATATAGTGTTGTTTTTACCCAACGTGCAACGTCTAGTTTAGATGTTGTAATTGTTAGTATATAGAGTTAGTATATAGAGTTAGTATATAGAGTTAGTATATAGAGTTAGTATATAGTGTTAGTATATAGAGTTAGTATATAGTGTTAGTATATACTGTTAGTATATAGCGTTAGTATATAGAGTTAGTATATAGAGTTAGTATATAGAGTTAGTATATAGAGTGTAGATAGAGTTAGTAATAGAGTTAGTATTATGTGTTAGTATATAGTAGTTAGTATATAGAGTTAGTATATAGTGATATAGAGTAGATATAGGGTTAGTATATAAGTTAGTATATAAGTTAGTATTACGTAGTATAGCGGTAGTAATAGGTTAGTATATAGAGTTAGTATATAGAGTTAGTATATAGAGTTAGTATATAGAGTTAGTATATAGAGTTAGTATATAGAGTTAGTATATAGTGTTAGTATATACTGTTAGTATATAGCGTTAGTATATAGCGTTAGTATATAGCGTTAGTATATAGTGTTGTTTTAACCCAACGTGCAACGTCTAGTTTAGATGTTAGTATATAGTGTTAGTATTATAGAGTTAGTATATAGAGGTATATAGAGTTAGTATATAGAGTTAGTATATAGAGTAGTATATGAGTTAGTAGATAGGTGAGTTATAGTGTTAGTATATAGTGTTAGTATATAGTGTTAGTATAGAGTTGTATATAGAGTTAGTATATAGAGTTAGTATATAGTGTTAGTATATAGTGTTAGTAAATAGTGTTAGTATATAGAGTTAGGTATATAGAGTTGGTATATAGAGTTGGTATATAGAGTTGGTTATAGTTTATATAGTGTTGGTATATAGTGTTTGGTATATAGAGTTAGTATATAGAGTTAGTATATGTGTTAGTATATAGTGTTGGTATATAGAGTTAGTATATAGAGTTAGTATATAGTGTTGGTATATAGTGTTTGGTATATAGAGTTAGTATATAGTGTTGGTATATAGTGTTGGTATATAGAGTTAGTATATAGAGTTAGTATAGTGTTAGATATGTTAGTATATAGGTAGTAGATAGGTTAGTATATAGTGTTATATATAGAGTTAGTATATAGTGGTAGTATATAGAGTTAGTATATAGTGTAGTATATAGAGTTAGTATATAGTGTTAGTATATAGAGTTAGTATATAGTGTTTAGTATATAGGTTGTTAGTATATAGTGTTAGTATATAGAGTTAGTATATAGAGTTAGTATATAGTGTTTAGTATATAGTTTAGTATATAGTATGTTAGTAGTTATAGAGTTAGTATATAGTGTTAGTATATAGAGTTAGTATATAGTGTTTAGTATATAGTGTTAGTATATAGTGTTAGTATATAGGTTAGTATATAGTGTTAGTGATATAGAGTTAGTATATAGAGTTAGTATATAGGTTAGTATATAGTGTTTGTATATAGTGTTGTTTTAACCCAACGTGCAACGTCTTAGTTTAGATGTTAGTATATAGTGTTAGTATATAGAGTTAGTATATAGTGTTAGTATATAGAGTTAGTATATAGTGTTAGTATATAGTGTTAGTAAATAGTGTTAGTATATAGAGTAGTATATAGTGTTAGTATATAGTGTTAGTATATAGTGTTAGTATATAGAGTGTAGTTAGTATATAGTGTTAGTATTAGTGTTAGTAATAGTGTTAGTATATAGTTAGTATATAGGTTAGTATATAGTGTTTAGTTATATAGGTTAGTATTATTTTAAAGAGTTAGTAAAGTGTTGTATATAGTGTTAGTATATAGTGTTAGTATATAGAGTTAGTATATAGTGTTTAGTATATAGTGTTAGTATATAGTGTTAGTATATAGTGTTAGTATATAGAGTTAGGATATAGTGTTAGTATATAGTGTTAGTATATAGAGTTAGTATATAGAGTTAGTATATAGAGTTAGTATATAGAGTTAGTATATAGTGTTAGTATATAGAGTTAGTATATAGTGTTAGTATATAGTGTTAGTATATAGTGTTAGTATATAGAGTTAGTATATAGGTTAGTATATAGTGTTAGTATATAGTGTTAGTATATAGAGTTAGTATATAGTGGTTAGTATATAGAGTTAGTATATAGTGTTTAGTATATGTAGTATAAGTTAGTATATAGGGTGTAGTATATAGTGTAGTATATAGAGTTAGTATATGTGTTAGTATATAGTGTTAGTATATAGTGTTAGTATATAGTGTTATAGATATTAGTGTTAGTATATAGTGTTAGTATATAGTTGTTAGTATATAGTGTAGTATATAGTGTTAGTGATATGGTTAGTATATAGTGTTAGTATATAGTGTAGTATATAGTGTTAGTATATAGTGTTAGTATATAGTGTTAGTATATAGTGTTAGTATATAGAGTTAGTATATAGTGTTTAGTTATATAGTGTTAGTATATAGAGTTAGTATATAGTGTTTAGTATATAGTGTTAGTATATAGTGTTAGTATATAGTGTTAGTAATAGAGTTAGTATATAGTGTTTAGTATTAGTGTTTATATAGAGTTAGTATATAGTGTTTAGTATATAGTGTTAGTATATAGTGTTAGTATATAGAGTTAGTATATAGAGTTAGTATATAGTGTAGATTAGAGTTAGTATATAGTGTTAGTATATAGGTGTAGTATATAGTGTTAGTAATAGAGTTATATAGTGTGTAGTATAGTGTTTAGTATATAGTGTTAGTATATAGAGTTAGTATATAGTGTTTAGTATATAGTGTTAGTATATAGTGTTAGTATATAGAGTGTAGTATATAGTGTTAGTATATAGTGTTAGTAAATAGTGTTAGTATATAGTGTTAGTATATAGTGTTTAGTATATAGTGGTTAGTATATAGTGTAGTATATAGTGTTAGTATATGTGTTAGTATATAGTGTTAGTATATAGAGTTAATATTATAGTGTTAGTATATAGGGGGCGATGCAATATTGGGCGCAAAATGCCCAAGTCAGTGTAAAACCCACGCAATCCGATGTATCATCAGGTTACCGTGGGTTTTACACTGAGTTTGCATTGCCTGCGCCATTTCCGAGAATGCTCGGAAATAGCGTGGCGCAGGCGATGCAAAACCGCCCTTAGTAAAGTTTTGCGCTACCATGTAGCGCGAAACTTTACGCCACTGAATAGGAGGCGTTAGCCGGCGCACTTACCTGGCAGAGATCCCGCGATGTACAAAACCTCGCACAGGGATTTTTGCATCGCGGGAACTCGGGCAGGTAAGCTGCGTCGGAAAAAAATATTGCATCGCCCCCAGTGTGTTAGTATATAGTGTTAGTATATAGTGTTAGTGTATAGTGTTAGTGTATAGTGTTAGTATATAGTGTTATTAGTATATAGTGTTAGTATATAGTGTTAGTATATAGAGTTAGTATATAGAGTTAGTATATAGTGTTAGTGTATATAGTGCTAGTATATAGTGTCATTTTAACCCATTTCTGTGTCCTTCAGGACCAGAAAGAAGAGCTTGAAGCAATGTTAAATACCAGTGCGGATGGAAAGGTCACGGCTGCTCCTCAGGACCACAGGGTCACGGATGAGAATGTGAGGCTGAAAGACGCTCTTCTAAAGGAGGAGACGGCCCACCTGTCTGCACGCGAAGAGCTACAAGACCTGAGAGAGAAGGTGGCCGTAATGGAGAAGAATAGTTTGGAGAATGAGGATCTGGTAACTGAGAACACCCAGTTAAAATCAGAACTTGGTTCCTCCAAAAGCCACATCGAAAGCTTCCTGTCCCAGAAAGAGACCCTGGTGGCCGAGTCACAAATGCTTCGTCAAGAGTTGGACAAGCAGAGATTGCTAGTAGCCGCTATCAGACGAGACCTGGAGAATCTGAATACACAAATGACCACCGGTGAAGCTGTGGATGAAGGAGACCTGCAAGGCAGGGTGTCAGACATGGCAAGCAGGCTTGCCATGGAACTGCAAAGGTCAGAGACCTGGGAGAAAAAGTATGATGAACATACACAGAAGAGAAAGGATCAGGTCAAAGATGTAAGGAAAGAACATGGCCATAAAGACTGGAAGAATGGGGAGAAGTTTAGGATTCCCAATACTTCCACCTCTGCTCGAGAGTTTCATAAACACAAACACGAGTCCAAGCACTGGAAGGAACATGATAAGAAATGGAAGGAAGAAGAACCAAGAGAATCTCAGCATGAAGAGTGGAAAAGAAAGAAGGTGGAACAGCAAGATGAAAGGAGGGAGGACAAGAAGCACAGTCATTGGGAGAAAGAGCAAAAATGGAAAGACAGAGAAATGGAATCAAAGCCCCATCAACACAATAACCCAGAGAGAAGCTGGAAAGAGAAACACAACCGCCATGACGAGACAGAGGGCGAGTTCCACCCTCGAAAAGGGCAGAAAGACTTCTACCGAGCCAAGAAGGATGAGGAGAAGTTTCAAAGGAAGGAGCAAGGAGATAAATCACATGGCAAAGACTCCCACCATAGGCACCATGACCACAATAAGTTCTGGAAGAAACTATCTGATCATCAATACCGTATCCCTGAGGGTTGTTCTGGTGTAGAAGACTGTGCCAGGAAGGACGGCATTGATCTCTTTAATGTTCAACTGAAGCCTGTTCAGAGGAAGCAATTTGAAGAGATTCTTAGAAGTTACTTGGCCAAATCCGAGCTCTCCAAAAACCTTCCCGAGCTTCTTCCATTGTTGGATGGCTTCTTTGATGGACCCATCTTCTCCCACCAGAAGATCCGATTTCGGGACTTTGTGGATGATGTGGAAGATTTCCTAGAGGATCTAGCAAAGAAAGAAACGGGAAGCGATGATATTGTAGATGATTTCGAGACATATGTCTACACCAACT
This sequence comes from Hymenochirus boettgeri, assembly GCA_019447015.1. Taxonomy (NCBI): domain Eukaryota; kingdom Metazoa; phylum Chordata; class Amphibia; order Anura; family Pipidae; genus Hymenochirus; species Hymenochirus boettgeri. Next base: position 174,621 of record JAACNH010000084.1, read on the forward strand.
TCTTTGGAGAAGCTGCTGTTGGCAAAAAAAGGTATGTTTAATCATGTCCAAATGTCAAATTTACCGAAAGTTTTTTAGTTGTATTTCCAGCATTAGAAAATTGTTGGGGCTGTAAATTTTAGCATTTGCTGGGGGGGGGCATAGTCTTTAATTTCAGAAAGGTTTATCAGTTGGGGTAAAAGTAAATATCAGAACATGTGTCTGTATTTTGGCAGTTCCTCTAATAACATGTTGTAGGACTCAATAAATTCCTTTTGTAGATCAGTTCAGAAGGATCGCAAGTGGAGTCGGCAAAACCCAGAACGCAATTTGACATCTGTAGAGAAAACCAAGAGGCCCCCCAATTACAGATACCCAGAGAATAACCCTAAACCAAGACAACCAGAACCACACGAACCTTATTACAAAACCCAAGCCAAAAGCCACCACAAACCACAGAATTCACGGGGTGCTAAAGGGAATACTAAGTATTACCGTAACCACGACAGGGAGAAAAACCACAGCGACCAGAAATCTACAGATCACAATTATCATGTTGATAAACCCAAACTGGGTGATATGCACCATAATGGTAACCAAGAGTTGGCCAACCCTTACGGATACAAAAGACATTATGACAAGCCACACTATGAAAGGCAGGACAAGTCCTCCTATTACTCCTCCAACCAGGAGTACAACAAGCACCATCACCGTGATGACAAGTACGGCAAAGGGAATGACCAGGAGAAATACTCAAAATACGATAAACGAAAGTGGAACCGTGGACAGAAATATCAATCCATTGGCCTACACAATCAGGAAGAACCACTGTTCCTCCAACGAGATGAAGCCAACCAGATTTACCATCCTTCTCAGCCCCAGTACAAGAAGTACCAGGAATACGTCCCCCGACAAGACCATAACCCTCATAGACCATGGAAAGATAATAAACAAGGACCCCCAGTATCTTACTACGTGAAGGACGAACGTCCCAAACACAAGTCTGAGAGAGAAGATCCAGGGTGGAACCAAGAATGGCAGAAGGAAAGTCAATATCGGGATCATCACCACTTTAAAGACAAGAAACCGCGTCACCGGCACTTTGAACACGAGAAGATGCAGGACAGGGATAGGTCCAGGGAGGGGACCCACTGGTAGGACTTCAGACCCAATGCCTTATTATGGTCCAACCTGACTGAGTAATGTGTAAACCTGAAGGGTGGGAGGGGAGTTTTCTCTGTTTTAGATTAGGGGGGAAATATTGTACTTTCCGTTAATACCCGGCCTGTTCTTCACTTGTCACATCCTGAATTTATCTTTAAATGGAAAAAGAAAATAGTTTGGGTCCTGCTGTGTCTGTGACGTGGGATGTCCTCTCCTCCCACCAGACCTAATAAGTACTCCTAGACATCGGCAGGACATGAGTGTAAGCTCTGCAGCCCAGTCCCTACTCTGCCCAATGGAGAGAAATCTTATTCACCTTCCAGTGCCTTGGACATAACGTGCAAATAATAGACTTTATACTCCATTGGATAATCCCAGGTCTGACCCATAGCCTCTGACCTCCACTGTGGTTTTATTGAAGTACCAGGAGATGGCGCCATGACTGATCTGTTTGTATGGACTGGAATCTTCCTGCTTTTCTACTGGGGGGTGGCAGCAATCTTCTTTTTAAGGTTCCGGGACTCCAAGGTGCCAACTTGTAAGGTGTCCCTCTATCTATCTATAGTCCATGGAGATAATAGCACTATGGTTATTATAAATATGTTTATTGAAACCCTTAAACAGACATGAACTAACTTTATTTGTCCAATACCTGGTAATAATAATGAATTGTGCCTTATAACCGTCTACCTGCTGTAGGGGGTCCCTATGATGTAAACACTGTCCAATCACCCACCTGCACATCACTCACAGACCCTGTCTAGCTCCTAGTGGGCCCCTGGTTCCCTTCCAACTATTGGGCCCCTCAGACTGGGCGAAGCCACAAACTGCTTTACTAACCGTTTTTTTCCTCTGTCCGTGTGTTCGCGATGTACAGACTACACTTAGTTTGCTGCTGTGACATTGAGATTGTTGTGTTGTTGTTTTAGTTTGTTTAAAAAAATATTTAAATCTAAATCACTTCTAGGAAACTGCTAATAAAGAGGGAAAGGTGACACGTGTGTCTTCGTGCTTTGTTCACACCTGCAGAACCTTACTGGTATTAATACATATACTGTAGTTCTGGTTGGTACAGGGATACTATATAATATTGAGAATTACTGGTATTAATACATATACTGTAGTTCTGGTTGGTACAACGGTGATAGTGACAGTGATGGTGATAGTGACAGTGATGGTGATAGTGACAATGATGGTGATAGTGACAGTAATGGTAATAGTGATGATGATAGTGTCAGTGATAGTGACAGTAATGGTTATGTGACAGTGATGGGGACAGTGACAGTGATGGTGATAGTGACAGTAATGGTAATAGTGATAGTGAAATTCTGTGTAGGGTGGGATTATAGAATTCTGTGTAGGGTGGGATTAGTAGACAATGTCCGTCCTGTTCCTGTAGATAGTCAGTGACGCTCGGCGATTGTCAGACCTGGATTGGTTCCGATCTTCCTATGGTGACGTCCTGCAGACAGTCCGTGTGGTGGCGTCAGAGCAGACCAGGAAAGCGCGAGGTTGGGTGTACACTCCAGGTGAGGGCCGTGTGTACATATGGATATGGCACAGCATGTGTGTTAAATGTGTTTAATGACGTGTGTGTGTGTGTCAGGGTGGTTACACCAGACTGATTGTTGTTGATTGTGTAGTGACGTCTTTCCTCATTCCAGAGGTGGATGATGCGGTGTCAGAGTGCGGCCTGGACCAAGGGGTGAGTTTCGATTGGATCATCCCCAATGACGGCGACGATGATTCGCTGCAGCAGCAGTTGGACAAACTGACGGACTTTATTTATGGCCAATTAAATCTGTCCAAGGGATAAGAAGGAACATGAAGCTAAATGTGGTTCCCAAGCACCATCGATGGTTCCAGTGATGTCTAGGAGCTCACTACTATGGTGAAAACTTCATTTATTGGTGCAATTGTGTCCCGAAACGTTGTGTGTTATGTTTTCACCATAGTAGTGTGCTCCTGTACTCTATATTCCACTTGAATTGTGTAGCCCTGGAAGTAGGGGGCTGAGAGCATTGCACCTACCAACGTTACTGGCTAACCAGCCACCAGCACCTGGAACTTCTACACCGACCCGGCGCCCAGGGTGGGAGATGGTAAAGCTGTAGCCATATTCACTGGACAATGTTTGATGGAATTGGTATAGATTGCGGGCAGTGTCCTTGTGGATTAATACAGTTGATTGATTACAATCAGATCCTTGTACAATGAAGGGAAATCCGCTGTGACCAATTCATCTACAGATCGAATGCAAGAAATAAATTGATACATAAAAGGGCCGGCGCTGTCCCTTTAACACGGGAGAAATCGGTCCCCACCTCCTAGCCGGGAGTATAAAGGACCGTATCCCTTTAATAAACATTTAGCAGAGTTGGTTGTTGTATCATTACATAATGGTCAATAGAGCTACATCTATGTGGGTAAAGTTCTAAATGGGGCCCCTCAGGGTTCCGTACTGGGGCCACTTCTGTTTATTCTGTGACAGGCCAGAGTTGAGTGATAAAACAAAGTGTCTGATAAACCCCCCAAAGTAACATAATTGTCCTGATCAATTGGAAAGTTTCCCAGGTGTATAAAGCCGGGAGCTAATAGCTTAACGTCAATGTGAAAGGCATAAGTGGGGGGGGGGGTTGCACACACAGTTTGGACTGGGTACTGTCCGCGCCGGACCCCTCGCTAGATCCGATACTGGAACTCAATAATTTGGCGGTTCTGCACCTTGTTCGGCGCAGGAACGTTGCGGACACCTGGGTAAAGTTTAGAACGTAACTTTTATTCCAAAGCTACCATATAGAAACAATGCCTGCGGCGTTCCGCACGTATATCCCATGGGCCGCGCCGTGTCTTATCCGCCTTAGTGGGAGGTAGGAATATTTGGGCTTGTTAATAGACACTAGGTTAGTGGGACATATATATCCTATGAGTAAGGATGTGATAGACGTCGATACGCGGCAGGCGTTCTGTCTATGGTTTTACTGGCAGCTTTACCTGGATCGTTCCTGCGTCGAGTGAGGTGCAGAGATTCTGATTTAAACCAACATATTACATCATCCTTTAAAGGGTATCGCCACTCTAAACGTATACTTCCCTTTTCTAGTTTTATTGGAGAACGGGAGGTAATGGAGCTGAGTCCTACCTCCCGTTCTTCAATAAAACCTGCAGGAGCCGGGAGAGAAGGTAATGCACTTACCCGACCGCTCGCTCCTCTGCCACATAGACTGACAGGTCCCCACGGACTCAGTGTTCTATGAGCAAGTGCGATGCGCGTAGAGTGCAGAGTCTGTCGGGACCTGTCAGAGGACGCGGCGGAGGAACGAGCGGTCGGGTAAGTACCTTACCTTCTCTCCCAGGCTCCTGCAGGTTTTATTGAAGGACGGGAGGTAGGACACAGCTCCGTTACCTCCCGTTCTCCAATAAAACTGAATAGCAAAAACCTTTTTAAGCAGAGGAGATTCCCGTCGAAGTCGCTGCTTTAACCTCCATACGCACAAAACAATTTGAAGACAGCGCTGGTGCTGAACGGTTCCGGCAGTCCTGGTTGCACCCAGCACTAGTTTAATCCAAATGCGAGGTGTGCAGGGTCCCTACCCCATTTGTTCTATGGTTGGGATTTCCTGGACTGGACCCATTGGAAAATCATCCAACATGAAGCAGCTGGAGCAGTTCTACCTTAAGGAATGGGAATCGGTCCCAGTGGGGAGGTCACAGAGACTGATCCAAGGCAGTCGACTTGCAGCTGAACTTTCCATAAAGGGGCCGAATAAAGTACTGGGGGGTGAACAGTTACGCTGTGTACGGACCATGTGGTTATTTGGCCCAATCGACCAATAGTTCAGTGTGACGCAAAAATATAATGTTATTATCACCTGTAATGGCAGCACGGTGACCATTATAATGTTATTATCACCTGTAATGGCAGCATGGTGACCATTATAATGTTATTATCACCTGTAATGGCAGCACGGTGACCATTATAATGTTATTATCACCTGTAATGGCAGCACGGTGACCATTATAATGTTATCACCTGTAATGGCAGCGCGGTGACCATTATAATGTTATTATCACCTGTAATGGTAGCATGGTGACCATTATAATGTTGTTAACAGACACTTTGGTTTAAATCTTTCCCACTGTCTTGTCCCCATTGACTGGACAGAAGGAAGACAGTAAGCATAATGGGTAAATCATTTCTGGCTCCTTATTGGTTAAGGTCTCATTCCCACGTGACTTAGGGCGAGTCACGTGGTGTCGCTGTGACTGACATTAGACTTTGCCCCACGTGACGAGGCTGAAGCGGAAAAGAATTCTCACGGGTCACGTGGGGCGCGTCCCCGCGCTTGTGGTTTGACGTCACCCGGCCCCGCCTTTCGTTTTACGCATGCGCGTTGTGAGGCGTCCACCGCGAGATTGATTGTTTGTGTGAGACACCGGGAAACCGGCAACGTCCTGACTGAGCGGATCGTTAGAGCCTCGGGAAATCTTCCAACAGCAACACTGATATCCAGAGTGTGGCCCTGTCAGCAGGATAGAGTGAGGGTCCCAAAGACACAATAAAGCCAACACAGGGGCCCTAATAAGGACAACACACTACATGGGCCCCTGGTAGTGTAGGGCCCAACACTGGGTCACCGTAACAACCATAACCGACGAGTATGAGGGAATTGGTTAATGTGGCCAGAGATCTGACGGCTACCGACAACGGGTTCAATTAGAGACGGAACCAGAACCGCCGGGATAAGGAACCCCCAGAACCAGAACTGCGGGGATAAGGAACCACCAGAAACGCCGGGATAAGAAACTACCAGAACCGCCAGGATAAGGAACCCCCAGAACCGCGGGGATAAACAACCCCCAGAACCAGAACCGCGGGGATAACAAGACCACCAGAACCACGGTTATTAAGAGACATAGAACCAGAACCACGGTTATAAAGAGACCACCAGAACCACGGTTATTAAGAGACACACAGAACCACGGTTATAAAGAGACCACAAGAACCACGGTTATAAGGAACCCCCAGAACCGCGGGGATAAACAACCCCCAGAACCAGAACCGCGGGGATAACAAGACCACCAAAAACCACGGTTATTAAGAGACATAGAACCCAGAACCACGGTTATAAGAACCACCATAACCACGGTTTATTAAGAGCACACAGAACCACGGTTATAAAGAGACCACAAGAACCACGGTTATAAGGAAACCCACAGAACCAGAACCACGGTTATAAAGAGACCACAAGAACCACGGTTATAAGGAAACCCACAGAACCAGAACCACGGTTATAAGAACCACGGTTATAAGGAAACCCACAGAACCAGAAACCACGGTTTATAAGAAGAACCACAGGTTATAAGGAGAACCCTAAACCACGGTTATAAGGAGAACCACGGTTATAAGAGAACCACAACCAAGGTTATAAGGAGACACCTAGAACCAAAACCTTGGTTATAAGGAGACCCCCAAGACTGTGGTTATAAGGGGACTCACACAACCAGAACCCATATTATAAGGAGACCCCAGAACCAGACTCCGGGTTATAAGGAGACCCCCAGAACCCAGGTTAAAAGGAGATCACCAGAACCAGACCCCGGGTTATAAGGAGCCCATAATCCAGAATCCCACTATAAGAGTCCCACAGAACCGTTAATGAGTCAATTCTAACTGGTAAAGGGTCCCTGTTCCAATCTGTTATTAAGAGACCCACTAAACTTATCGTGAGATTTCTACACGACTCGGAATCGTCTGTAATAAGCCCGGATAGTCCACAGACTGTGTTCTGTCACCACCGTTTATTGTAAGTGAATATAAATTCTCTGTGGTAAATAGGAAACCTAAAGTATTGATAAGGAGAAGTGGAGGCCAAGCTAATGTTCAGGAGACCCAGAAGCTGGATTGTGTACAGCCCCACTGACCGCTAAACTACAAAGTAATTATTGGTACCAGGGGCTAATGGTCAAAGCTGGATGAAAATAGGAAGTAGATTATATGGAATATATAACTGAAAGCCGTCATGCAGGCTGCACAAGTATCTCCGTGTCTTTATTATTTACTGTTTACTTTAGGTGATGCCTGGAGGCCGGAGGCACCTGAATTTCGTTTCAAAGCACAACCCGGGCGTTTGGATTAGAACTTTCTGCATCCGACACTAAACCGATATCGAAAGTCACTATCTACCGCAGGTCACAATGGCTTCAGCAGCTGGCGAGCCGATTGGTGGAACAAGTCAAGTAGTAATTTTAACTCTTGTCACCTTTACACACCGTTGCATTGTTGAAAGTGAAGCAGCTCATGGTGTAGGTTTAGCTGTGGGGGTTTTTGGGTTAATTGGAAGTGGCCTTCACGTTTTATTTACACAATGGATCGTAACATTTTTGGACTACCATATATCAACAAAGGCCTTTCTAACCGACAACTACTGTTCATTGATAGGTTGGTCGGGGTCAGGGCCTAGTTTTGTACCACCGATAGATTCATCCACACTCCACTTTCGAACTGCACATCAAATAAATTTACCAACATTACACAAGAGTCCGATCTTTTGAACCATTTTTGTGAATAATTTGTTAAATATGATTGTCTCTTTGGATCGTCTCATTTTCAGCCCAGTGCTGTCTCTCAGGGTAAATATCGTCCCTTATGGACGCACACCTTGTAGAGGCTAAAATATCCTTTTGGTTCCGTCCAACACCCCAAAGCCAAACAACCCAGAGGCAGTACTGTGCTCAATCAGGTTTTTACTGCTTGCTAACATACAGTTTATCATTTGCCCAGAATCCCAAGGTTTCTACACTGACCTGAACTGTTGTGCTGTAATGTTAAAAACCCCAAAAATAAATGTGATTGTGGCCACTGCTCCACTTCCTGATAGGTGAAACAGGGGTGATGTCACCAACTGCAAGGGGTTATGGGAAACAGGAAGATTGACAGCATTAATAATTTTTAAAGGGCAAAAGCAAGACCCCTCAAACCCAAGACCATGTTACTTACATCTTTCCAATATTGGAGTGTCTGGTCTGGGGGTGGGGCCCTGCTGCTATAATTATTTGACGGGGGGGGGGGCAGTTTAATTTAAAGGTATACATACATTGGTGTATTAACATTGATAGTGGTTTATTTTCAATGCTTAATTAGTACAAGAGAAAATAGGGATTCTCCAAACTGTATGTTAATCCCAATGGGAGGTCTTGTTCTCTGGGGGAGGGACACTGTTGTAAACAAAGAATCTAGATCCCAACTGCACACAAGGAGCAGGGATACAGCATCATTCCACGAATCAGGACATCAAGTATCACAATTCATAAAGCCTGGGCTTTAGCGGAGTGTAGCCTTTAACCCTGATAGAATTCTGTCCAACATGTAATACACACAAACACATAACATAGGCAACGTAGCTTTCAGTTTACTACTAAGTGGACTCCACGGGAGATTTTATAATGAACACCAGGACCCTGTGTCTGCTGTGCTTTAACAAGTACTATTAAGATTCCATTAGATCAACGTTATCACTAGAAAACCTGCAAACAGGAAGAACATCTCCCTAATCAAAGGAAGGGGTAATATCGCTAATATACAGGGAGGAAATGACCTTTAATCTGGGTACAAGGCTGCTGTCTCGTGGGGGTGTTAGAGTTCAGCAAGAGGTGAAGACATCTTTTTGGTCCCCTTTTGTTAAAGTTGTGTAACTAATTGTAAGCTCTACGGGGCAGGGACCTCCTCTTGTGGCAAGGCTCTAGCACTTCTATTTATAATTTATGTGCTGAACTATTTGTGTTTACTTTTTTGTATTTTGCTATTGTACAGCGCTGCGTCACCAAGCGGCGCTAATATAAATAACTATAATACTACAGTGAATGAGTGAGGTTGTCAGCCTGGGAATAGGATGTCTCCCTAGCTGTGGTCTGTTCTCAGGTAATCCAGTAATGTGGATACTCCCTAGCAGAACTGCTACAGTCTTGCAAGCAGTTCCACGTGCCTTATACGCCCCATTGTCGAGAGCAGCAGAGATGTTATTTTTGCAGATTCAATGAATAGGGTTATTATATTGCAGTTCCCTCATCTGTTATTACAGGTTTATTTCATCTCTCTGATCTGATGTTTCGTCATTGTTGCTTTTACCCTCAAACTATAATAAGATAAAGATCTTGTTCTCTCTGGGGCCTGCCCTGCATTTTCTCCTCTTGTTTGAACAATAATGTAAAGAATCTCCCCAGGCAGCGCTGTCTCAAACTGCAGGTTTGTTTAGTTTTTCTCCTAGAACTGTAGCCAAGGTAGAGCCAACACGGGCTGCTCTGTGTGGTCCCCTGACGTGTTGTGTCAAATGTGAATAATGGGAGACCCTGTCCCTGGATATTACAATCTAGCGGTATAATGGGAGACCCTGTCCCTAGATATTACAATCTAGCTGTATATGGGAGACCCTGTACCATGGATATTACAATCTAGCAGTATAATGGGACCCTGTACCAGGATATTACAATCTAGCAGTATAATGGGAGACCCTGTCCCATGGATATTACAATCTAGGGTATAATGGGAGACCCTGTCCCATGGATATTACAATCTAGCGGTATAATGGGAGACCCTGTCCATGGATATACAATCTAGCGGTATAATGGGAGACCCTGTCCCATGGATATTACAATCTACGATAAATGGGAGACCCTGTCCCATGGATATTACAATCTAGCGGTATAATGGGAGACCCTGTCCCATGATATTACAATCTAGCGTATAATGGGAGACCCTGTCCCATGGATATTACAATCTAGCGTGTAATGGAGACCCTGTCCCATGGATATTACAATCTACGGTGTAATGGGAGCCCTGTCCCATGGATATTACAATCTAGCGGTATAATGGGAGGCCCTGTCCCATGGAATCACAATCTAGCGGTATAATGGGAGCCCTGTCCCATGGATTTACAATCTAGCGGTATAATGGAGACCCTGTCCCATGGATATTACAATCTAGCGGTATAATGGGAGACCCTGTCCCAGGATATTACAATCTAGCGGTATAATGGGAGACCCTGTCCCATGGATATTACATCTAGCGGTATAATGGGAGACCCTGTACCATGGATATTACAATCTAGCGTATAATGGGAGACCCCTGTCCCAGGGAGATTACAATCTAGCGGTATAATGGGAACCCTGTCCCAGGAATTACAATCTAGCGTATAATGGGAGACCCTGTCCCAAGGATATCACATCTAGCTGTATAATGGGAGACCCTGTCCATGGATATTACAATCTAGCGGTGTAATGGGAGACCCTGTCCCATGGATATTACAATCTAGCGTATAATGGGAGCCCTGTCCCATGGATATTACAATTAGCTGCGGTGTAATGGGAGGCCCTGTCCCAATGGATATCACAATCTAGCGTATATGGAGGCTGTCCCGCATGATTTACAATCTAGCGGTATAATGGGAGACCCTGTCCCATGGATATTACAATCTAGCGGTATAAATGGGAGACCCTGTCCCAGGATATTACAATCTAGCGGTATAATGGGAGACCTGTCCCATGATATTACAATCTACAGCGTATAATGGGAGACCCTGTACATGGATATTACAATCTGCGGTATAATGGGAGACCCTGTCCCATGGAATTACAATCTAGCGTATATAATGGGAGACCCTGTCCCAGGATATTACAATCTAGCGGTATAATGGGAGACCCCTGTCCCAGGATATCACATCTAGCGGTATAATGGGAGACCCTGTCCCAAGGATATTACAATCTAGGGGTATAATGGAGGCCCCCTGTCCCATGGATATTACAATCTAGCGGTATAATGGGAGACCCTGTCCCATGGATCTTCCACTAGCGGTATAATGGGAGACCCTGTCCCATGGATATTACAATCTAGCGGTATAATGGGAGACCCTGTACCATGGATATTACAATCTAGCAGTATAATGGGAGACCCTGTACCATGGATATTACAATCTAGCAGTATAATGGGAGACCCTGTCCCATGGATATTACAATCTAGCGGTATAATGGGAGACCCTGTCCCATGGATATTACAATCTAGCGGTATAATGGGAGACCCTGTCCCATGGATATTACAATCTAGCGGTATAATGGGAGACCCTGTCCCATGGATATTACAATCTAGCGGTATAATGGGAGGCCCTGTCCCATGGATATTACAATCTAGCGGTATAATGGGAGACCCTGTACCAAGAATCTTAAAGTGCCAGGAAAGATCCGTGTGGATTAAAGGACATCTATAGTGGGAAAATGAACTTTTTTCCCTTTCTTTCCATGTGTTCTATAATTCCCTACAACCCCCAGAGTGTCCTCACTTTGTTCAGATTCCCTCTCTGTCCTGAGATACACCAGTTAGAAGAATACGTGATTGCATTCCTCTACTCCTACTTGGACTGTCAATCAAATCCCTATCCCCCCTCCCTGCTCTGTAATAAACATAGAGATAAGAGCATTAGCAGGGGGAGAGAGGTAGTTTTGATGGTAGATATAAGGCTGCACTTGACCCCCCTTCTTAATGGCTTTCACTGATTGATGATGGGTCACAAAGTGAGAGATCATAAACGGTACTGTTCTCCTTCTTCTTCCGTGTCTCCAGGACAGCTTGCTTTCTATTGGCCACTGTGCGTGGGTGTGTTTTTCAGGATGTTGAACTTTTAACTCCTACTGCACATGATAAGCTTGTCGGTTAGCCGAAGTTGAGACACGGAGGAGGTAACAGAGGGGAGGGGGAAGGGGGGAGTGCTGCACAGAGATCTGACACGATGGTTAAACAGAGTCACTGACAGAGATAGGATTAAGGCAGCACAGAGTACATGAATTTAACTTTGCAAAGGGGCAATGTGTTTTTTTCACTATAGATGCCCTTTAAAGAGGATCCAGGCTGTAGATAAAGGAAATATAGTTTTGCCCTTTTGATTTCCTTTAACAGAATTGATGTGATGTTTCTTACATGTGGTTTTGTTTATTCACCTTTAATGGTTCTGGTTAATTGCACCTTCACGTGTTTTTCTCTCTGACTCCACTGCCCTTAGTCATTGACAGGTGATTGCAGTGAGTGACTCCAGGGGGATTGGCTCTGTACAGAGATGAGGGCTATGAATAGTTCTAATGATCTCAATCGTCTGCTACTGACCAGAAACTCAGACTGTTCATATTCTGTGCGTAGCAGTCGCCAGTGGAACTGTCCCAGGGAATGGTTCCATCTGAGAACGAAACTTATTTATCCCTTTAATTCTTTACTTGATTCCAAACAGACTTTATACCCCACCCATTCCCCCCTTCCATGAAGTGCCCAATCCCTAGCCACACCCACTCGTAGGCGCCACAAGTTAAAATGTTTCCCACATGTGGCCTATGGGTCAGGTACCACTGCTGTGATACTAGGATCGACAACACATAGAATATTTATTAAATGTTGTTTGTTATTTGAAATATAATACGCAAGAGCCATTAATAGTTTGTATACTATATCCTTATACATCTGGTGGTGTTATCTTATGAAATTGGCGCTGGATCCCATTCTTTATTCATTCATTACATGATAGAACAAGGACCCTTTTAAGATCACGTCCCAAATAGCTTACGATCTAGTGTTCTAATGGGAGGCCCTGCCCCAATCTAGCGGGATAATGATAATCTCTTCACCGGTATACAGTCTGGTCATGTGAGTGCTGACGGTATAGCTGTGTATTGTGAGACCCTAGTCTGAGCTGGTTGTATAACAGGAATCACATTGCTATACAGTATGGTATGTGTTGTATTTAATACATGGCTTAGTAATCCATGGATGATCCTCATTGATTCAGTCTTGGAATAAGAAGGGCGGGATCATTTAATAACCTGTTATACTCCTGTTGTTGTGGTTGTCACTTTTACAATGTAAATTCCCCCGGGTGGAACCTCCCACTTCAGGGCCAATGAAGATTCCCCTGCGTCTCCAGACTGTGGGTCGATTGCTGTAAATCTACTCGTCAGACAAACATGTTCTGACATGTGACTTGTTTATTTTTTTTGCTCAGTGGATCTGAAGCACACGTGTGTATTATATGTAACGTGTTTAGAGTCGGATGGACCAATGAAATCGCCTCTCGGGCGTAATTTAGAAATGAATCGGCGTTTCCATTGTAGCAGTTGAAAAATTCTTACTCCATGTTTCCTTATAAGGGACAATTCTCATAGAAATCCCACTGCAAGTTCGATATAACGTCCAATGGGCACGTGGAGAGTTTGAGGTACAAGTAGGACATGTTGATATCTTGTTGGTGTTTTTTCTGCAGCCACGTTGAGTTTTCTTTGCTGCGGTCGGGGTAGACGAATCTCCCGCACAGGTATCAGGCTTGTGTCTGGTGTCTGCATGGTGCTCCCTTTAATAACATTGGGACATTGGGTTGTGTTTGATTGATTTAAATGAATTTGATTTGGTGTCTGAAATATTCTCTTTACCTGGCAAAGTCATTTAAATGTTTTATCTCATTTCTGACTGGCATGTTACCTGCATGAGGCTTTAAGAACAAAACACATAGGGGGTCGTGACCTTTAGGCAAACTCTAAACCAGGTCAATTTTTCTACCGAGTCCACAGATTTGAATGAATCCGTCAAAAATTCAGATGGTTTGCTGATTGACCCTATCGTATGATTGATCTTGAAAACAACAATTTTACATTGAACCGATCTTCAGTAGATTGACAGCAAAATGTAATAACAATAGCCCTTGTAGTGTTTTCAGCATCCAGAACATTTGCTATTAAAATGACAGGAGACCGATAGATACAGACCGAAATAGAGAGCCTACACTCAACAGAGGGTAATGCAATTTCATTCATTCATTACATAGTACAAGGGCCCTTTACAATCTAGCGGTATAATGGGAGACCCTGTCCCAAGGAGATTACAATCTAGCGGTATAATGGGAGACCCTGTACCAAGGATGATTAAATCCCTAAAGTCCGTCTGGAGGTAAGTTTAAGGTACGTTACGTTTCTGTGTCGCCTTAAAGCTACGTTACAACGTACAGTAATTCCGACATTTCAGTGTTTGCCCGTCGGTAGGGCCGAATAATTGTCTGGCGGCTTTATGGGCCAGCGACCCGTTGCCCACCGTCGTGTCATCCATATCGGCAACCCCCGGACGAATCTCGGACGGCCGCACCTGTCATCCTTTCCTCTGTCCTCCCGTTTTGAATCCTCTCCATTAAAAGGGCAAGTCAACGAAAAAAAAAAAACTTTAGCTAAAAATGGGATCTAACACCCCCCCCGAACCTGAATTTCGCATTACTCATCTGATGATCCCAGAAACTTCCTTCCCTTGACCCCTGCCCCTCGCTGTCTGGGTGCCGCCCCTGCTCATTTCAATCTCGTACGGTACTCCAGGAGCAGTGGGCTTCTTCTCGCTGACAGCCGTCTATTTCCTGGTCTCGTCGACAGGTGTGGGCGTGACATCACATCACGCCTTGTGCGCACCAGAAGTTTGGGGGCTTCAAGCAGTAGGAGTCATTAGGGGACCGGGGACAGGTCGGAAGTTGCATCTTTTTGGCACAATAATGTGGAAACGAGTTTTTTAGTAGGGGGGTGACTCGGATTTTTTAATCTGTCACTGCACACTGACATGGGACCCAATGGGGAATAATGGACGGCCACGGACCAAATCTCCAGCAGCAAGGTGAAATATTACAGAGAATTTAACAACCTTCTCCCCCCCCTGAACAGGAGCTTGAATATCAGACCGAAGATTAATGGCTAAACCCTAACCTCTATAGGAGGTCACCCAGCAGAAGCACATAGCGAGAGAGAGAGCCAGAGAGAGGACGAGATAGAAGAGGGGAGAGAGAGGGAGAAGCATAGTAGAGAAGACAGAGAGAGCGAGAAGAGAGTGAGAGGAGACAGATAGAGACGAGATAGGGGGTCTCTAGCGAGCTTTTTTTCTCGCTCTTATGGCTCTCTTTTCTCTCTTTTATTCTCTCGTATCCATATGTTCATTATCTCTATACATTAATCTCTATTTTATAAGTTGCTTTTTTTTAATCTCTCTCTAGTTCTATATATTTATAGAAATTATTGTATCTTCTCTCCCTTAATATATATCCTATCTCTGCATTTTTGTTTTAATCTCTATTCTCTTTTGCTCTCTCCCACTTCTCTATCAATCTATTTGTTCTCATTATATATCCATATTATAATTATATATACATATATGATATCTTATATTTATACGATTATTTAGATCATTATAAACTATATAAGAACATTATATATTATATTTATATATATACAGCGCCCAATATATTTTTTCTAATATATATCTCATTTATGCATCTATTTTATATATAACGATATTTTTTTATATATACATCTACTCGAATCTTTTTTTTTTATAACTCTCTCTCTCTCTTTCTCTATCCTTTTAAATAGATAACCAGAGATTTGGGGGTGAATATATGATAGACATATGAAATATACCTTATGTATTTTTTTTCATCATCTCTAGGTGATATATATCCAGTACCTTGACCTTTATCTATCACCTCTCTTTTCTCTCATACAGATTGCTGTCTTTTTTTTTTTCTCTCTCTCTCCCTCGTATATCATTCCACCATACTCTCTATTTTACTTTTTTGTTTCTTTCAATGATTGTTTTCCTCTCTATCTCCTTTTCCTCATATTTCTCTCTCCCCTCTATTTTATAATATTTATCCATATGATATATATACATATATTTATAATTTTTTTTTTATTTGTTAATAATAAGTATATAAATTTAATTTATTTTGTTAAATGTGTAGTATAGTTATATATAATGTATAATCATAATGTATTCTTTTTTCTCTTCTGCCCTATCTACCCTCTCTACCCTCTCTCCTATCTCGTTTTTTTTCCTCCTCCTACTCTTTCCTTTCTCTCCCCTCTCTCTGCTCTCCGCTCTCTTTTTTTCGCTCTATTTTGCGCCCTCTCTCTCTCTCAGCAGACGATAGTGATTCAACTTTTGCTTCGTCTATTTATCTCTATTTCTGGTCATATATCTTCAACTCATTTTTATCTCTCTAATCTCTGGGCATTTACTTCATCTATTTATTCTAATCGCTGGTCATATTATTCATCTATTTATCTCTAATCTCCTGGTCATAATTATGCAATCTATTTATCTCTATCTCTGGTCATATATTCATCTCTTTATCTCTATTCTCATGGTCATATTATTTCTCTATGTTATCTCTAACTACTGGTCATATTATTCATCTATTTATCTCAATATCTCATGATTTTTCATCTATTTATTCTACCCCTCCTCTATCTCGCGTCATATTATTCAATCTATTTATCTCTAATCCTCTGGTCATATTATTCATCTATTATCTCTATTTCTGGTCATCTTATTCATCTATTTATCTCTAATCACTGGTCATAGTTCTCTTTTATCTCTAATCTCTCATTATAATTATTCATCTATTTATCTCTAATCTCTGGTCCTATATTATTCATCTATTTATCTCTAATCTCTGGTCATAATTATTTCAATCGTATTTATCTCTAACTCTGGTCATTTATTCATCATTTATCTCTAATCGCTGGTCATATTATTCTACTAGTTATCCTAATCTTGCTGTCATATGTATTCAATCTATTTTCTCTAACTCTCTGGTCATATTATTCTCTATTTATCTCTAATCTGGTCTATTATTCGTCTATTTATCTCTTTCTGTATATTTCTCTTCTTTCTCGGTCATATTTTTATTTCTAATCTCGGTACTTATTCTTCTAATCTCTGGTCATATTATTCATCTCGTTAATCTCTAATCCTCGGTCATTTATTCGATCTATTTATCCTCTAAATCTCTGGTCATATTATTCATCGATCTTATCTCTAATCTTTCTTCTGCATTTCAGCTATTTATTCAATCCTGATTATTCAATCTATTTATCTCAATCTCTCATTATATTATTCATCTATTTATCTCTAATCTCTCGGTATATTATTCTCTATTTATCTCGTAATCTCTGGTCATTTATTCATCTATTTATCTCTAATCTCTGGTCATATTTTCGATCGTATTTATCTCTAATCCTGGTCATATTATTTCTCTATTTAATCTCTAATCTCTGGTCATATTACTCATACTATTTATCATCTCTATATATCTCTATATTTATCTCTATGATCTCATTATGCTTATTTTAATCTCTTAATCTCTCGTCATATTTTCATCTATTTCTCTAATCTCTGGTCATATTTTCTCTATTTATCTCTAATTTCTGGTCATATTATCATCTATTTATCTCGATCTCTGGTCTATTATTCAATCTATTATCTCTAATCTCTGGTCATATTTTCATTATTTAATCTCTAATCGTCTGGTCATATTATTCTACTATTTATCTCTAATCTCTGTCTATTTTCATCTATTTATCCTCAATCTCTGGTCATATTTTCATCTATTTATCTCTAATCTCTGTTCATAATTATTCGTCTAATTTGATCTCTATTTCGGGTCCTATTATTCATCCTATTTATCTCTAATCTCTGGTCATATTATTCATCTATTTTCTCTAATCTCGGGTCAATATTATTCGTCTATTTATCTCTATCTCACCTGGGTGCATATTATTCTCCTATTTTCCTAATTTCTGGTCATATATTCATCTATTTCTCCTTATCTCTGGTCATATTATTTCGTTCTATTTATCTCTAATCTCTCATATTATTCTCTATTTCTCTAATCTCTCATATTATTCATTATTTATCTCTAATCTCTGTCAACTATTATTCTCTATTTATCTCTATCTCTCGTCATATTAGTTTCATTATTTATCTATCTAATCTCGGGTCATATTATTCTTCTATTATCTCTAGATCTCTGGTCATACTATATCATCTATTTTCTCTTAATTTCTGGTGTCATCTGATTCATCTATTTATCTCCCTAATTCTCTGGTCATATTATTCGTCTATTATCCGCTAATCTCTCATATTATTCATCTAGTTATCTCTTCTCTGTCATCTTATTCATCTATTTATCTCTAATATCAATCCTGGGTCATATTATTCGTCTATTTATCTCTAATCTCTGGTCATATTATTCGTCTATTTATCTCTAATTTCTGGTCATATTATTCGTCTATTTATCGCTAATCTCTCATATTATTCATCTATTTATCTCTAATCTCTCATATTATTCATCTATTTATCGCTACTCTCTGGTCATATTATTCACTATTGTATCTTAATCCTCTGGTCTATTAATTCTGTCTATTTAATCTCTAATTTCGGTCATATAATTCGTCTATTTTCGCGACATCTCTGGTCAATTATTCATTATTATGCTCATCTCTGGGTCATATTAATTCATCTTTTATCTCTAATCTCGGGGTCATGATTAATTCGTCTATTTATCTCTAACTCCAATTATTCCATCATTTAATCCTAATCTCTGGTCTATTATTCAGTCTATTTATCTCTAGTCTCTGGTCAATATTATTCACTATTTATCTCTAATCACTCGGGGTCATATTATTCGTCTATTATCTCTCATCTCTGGGTGCATCATTAGTCACTCTATTATCATTCTAATCTCTGGTCATTTATTCGTCAGTATCTTATCTCTGTCATTATCATCTAGTGTCATATATCATTTCTCTATTTATCTCTAATCTCTGTCATTTATCTTCGATCTATTTTATCTCTAATCTCGGTCATATTCTTCATCTTTACAAAACTTCATAATCTGTCTAATTCATCTATTACCTACTCTGGTCATATTATTCATTTATTTTATCTCTAATTCTCTGGTCATAATTATTCATCTATTATCTCTAATATCTCATCATATTATTCATCTATTTATCTCTAGTCTCTGGTCATATTAAGTCATCTATTTATCTCCAATCTCTCATTATATTTATTCATCTATTTATCTCTACATCTCCTGGTCATATTATTCCTTATTTATCTCTAATCTCTGGTCATATTAATTCATCTATTTATCTCTAATCTCTGTTCATATAATTCATCTATTTATCTCTAATCTCTGGTCTATTATTCATCTATTTTCTCTATCTCTCATTATATTTCATGCTATTTATCTCTATGCTCTCATTATATTCTTCATCTATTTAATCTCTATCTCTGGTCATATTATTCATCTATTTCTCTACATCTACTCATTATATTATTCATCTATGTATCTCTAATCTCTGGTCATATTATTCATCGTATTTATCTCTAATCTCTCATTATATTATTTCCCTATTAATCTCTAGTACTCTGGTCCTTTATTCATCTATTTATCTCTAATCTCTGGTCATATTATCATACTATTGTCTCATAATCTCTCATAATTTATATCATCATTTAAATAATTTATATTTAATCTAATATTTTATATATTATATTCTTACTTGGATATGACTGTACATGACAGTATACCCCAACCCCAATGTTTTAAGTATATAAATGGTAAAAAAATGAGGACTGAGAATGTGGAAATTAAATAATGGAGCTGAGGTGGTTGTAGAGGATGCCAAAAGGCTATCTGCTAAACCGTTTTTTTTACATGGTTTTTTACTGTTGAGATCCTTACAGTAGGGATTGAAACAATGTGCAGGGAGAATGAAGAGTTTTCACATTGGATAACAGAGGATATGGTACGGAATCAATTAGACAAAGTTAATATCAATAAAGCGCCAGGACCATGGATTGCATCCTAGGATTTTAAGAGCTAGTCATTTCTTTCTAGCAAGACCACTGTGTCTCATCTTTTCAGATTCGCTTTTGTCTGGGATGTGCCCTGGATTGAAAAAAGCCAATGTAATACCAATATTCAAAAAAGGTAGTCGTTCACAGCCTGGTAACTATAGACCTGTAAGCCTAACATCAGTGGTAGGAAGGTATGGAAACTTTGTTAAGGGATCTAATCCTGACTTTGTCTCCAGAGATCCACTTATTAGTAGTAGTCAGCATGATTTATGAGAAATAGATCATGCCAGACAAATTTAATTGGTTTTTATGAAGAAGTGAGTAAAGAGTTAGATTCAGACACAGCTGTGGATGTGGTATATGGGATTTTGCAAAGCCTTTGATACTGTGCCACATAGGCGACTAATGTATAAACTGAGGACTGTTGGCCTTGAAGAAAACATTTGTTCATGGATAGAGAACTGGTTATTGGACCGCAAACAGAGAGTGTGGTTTAATGGAGCTACATCTATGTGGATAAAGTTCTAAGCGGAGTTCCTCAGGGTTCTGTACTGGGGCCGCTTCTGTTTAATCTGTTTATAAATGACTTAGAAGGGGACTTGAGAGCAAGGTCTCTGTGTTTGCTGATGACACTAAATATAGCAGAGCTTTGGAAACTTCCAATGATGTGCAAGTGCTGCAAGCAGACCTAGATGATTAACAAATGGGCAGCAGAATGGCAGATGGATTCAATGTTGATAAATGTAAGGTGATGCATTTGGGATTTAATAATCCCTGTCCCCCTACACCATAAATAACTGTGTTAAGTGCATCTGAAATGGAAAAGATCTGGGGGTTCTGGTAGATAAGCACTTAGCTGTAGCAACAATGCCAGTAGCAACAGCTAGAGCTAGAAGATATTGTCTTGTATAAAGAGGGGAATGGAATCAAGAGAGAAAATATTATCTCCCTCTTTACAAGGCACTGGTAAGGCCCATTTGGAATATGCGGTGCAGTTTTGGATCCCATATCACAAGGGACATCTTGGAAATGGAGCAGTTCAGAGAAGGGCAACTAAATTAATAAGGGGAATGGAGGGGCTTGAAATTGCAGGCAGATTAACTTTAGGGCTGTTTACATTGGAGAAGCGGCGGTTGCGTGGGGACATGATAACTTATACAAATTATTAATGGCCCATACAGTGAACCTCTGGTGCATTGTTCACTAATAGGTCATATCAGAGACCGTGACATCCTTTAAGGTTGGAAGAAAAGAAGTTTCATCTCTTCAAGTTAGGAAGGTTTCTTTACAGTGAGAACGTGAAACTGTGGAACTGTCTTCCAGCGGAGGTGGTAATGGCAAGTTCATTGAATAACTTAAAAAAAGGCCTGGATAAGTTTCTAAAACTAAAAAATATTGAGAATTACTGGTATTAATGCATATAGATCTGGTTGATCCAGGGATACTTTCCGATTGCCGTTTGGAGTCAGGAAGGAATTTTCCCCCCCCTTTTTTAGCTGGGGTTTTTTGCCTTCCTCTGGATCAACTGTTAGGTAGGGTTAAAAAAAAAAAAAAAAAAAAAAAAAGTGAATAGGTTGGACTTGAGGATGAATGTCTTTTTCAACCTTAATTACTTGTTACTATGTTACTATGTTACTATGTCCCTATTGGATGGGGATGGAGACCTAGGGTTCAATCCTATGTCCCTATTGGATGGGGATGGAGACCTAGGGTTCAATCCTATGTCCCTATTGGATGGGGATGGAGACCTAGGGTTCAATCCTATGTCCCTATTGGATGGGGATTATATGTATCCTGATTACTTAATATAGTAGGAGCACCTGACATCTCTGCAGCTCTTAGAAATCCCTCCCCCAGAGGGTTGATATATGTATCCTGATTCACTTATATATAGTAGGAGCACCTGACATCTCTGCAGCTCCTTAGAAATCCCTCACCAGAGGGTTGATATATGTATCCTGATTCACTTTAATATAGAGGAGCACCTGACATCTCTGCAGCTCCTTAGAAATCCCTCCCCGAGGTTGATATATGTATCCTGATTCACTTAATATAGTAGGAGCGCCTGACATCTCTGCAGCTCCTTAGAAATCCTCACCCAGAGGGTTGATAATGTATCCTGATTCACTTAATATAGTAGGAGCGCCTGACATCTCTGCAGCTCCTTAGAAATCCCCCCAGAGGGTTGATATATGTATCCTGATTCATTAATAGTAGGAGCACCTGACATCTCTGCAGCTCCTTAGAAATCCTCACCCCAGAGGGTTGATATATGTATCCTGATTATATTATATAGTAGGAGCCCTGACATCTCTGCAGCTCCTTAGAAATCCCTCCCCAGAGGGGTGATATATGTATCCTGATTCACTTAATATAGTAGGAGCCGCACCTGACATCTCTGCAGCTCACTTAGAAATCCTCACCCAGAGGGTTGATATATGTATCCTGATTCACTTAATATAGTAGGAGCACCTGACATCTCTGCAGCTCCTTAGAAATCCTCCCCAGAGGGTTGATATGTATCCTGATTCACTTAATATGTAGGAGGCACCTGACATCTCTGCAGCTCCTTAGAAATCCCTCCCCCAGAGGGTGATATGTATCCATGATTCACTTAAATAGTAGGAGCACCTGACCTCTGCAGCTCCTTAGAAATCCCTCCCAGAGGGTTGATATATGTATCCTGATTCACTTAATTAGTAGGAAGCACTGACATCTCGACAGCTCCTTAGAAATCCCTCACCCAGAGGGTTGATATATAGTATCCTGATTCACTTAATATAGTAGGAGCGCCTGAATCTCTGCAGCTCCTTAGAAATCCCTCCCCAGAGGGTGTGAGTAATACCTGATTCACTTAATATAGGTAGGCGCACCTGACATCTCTGCAGCTCCTTAGAAATCCCTCACCCAGAGGGTTGATATATGTATCCTGATTCACATTAATTAGTAGGAGCACCTGACATCTCTGCAGCTCCTTAGAAATCCCTCACCAGAGGGTGATATAGTATCCTGATCACTTAATATAGTAGGAGCGCCTGACATCTCTGCAGCTCCCTAGAAATCCCTCACCCAGAGGGTTGATATAGTATCCTGATTCACTTAATAGTGTAGGACCCGCGACATCTCTGCAGCTCCTTGAAATCCCTCACCCAGAGGGTTGATATATGTATCCTGATTCACTAATATAGTAGGAGCGCCTGACATCTCTGCAGATCCTTAGAAATCCCTTCACCAAGGGTGATATATGTATCCTGATTCACTTAATATAGTAGGAGCACCTGACATCTCTGCAAGTCCTTAGAAATCCCTCACCCAGAGGGTTGATATACGTATCCTGATTCACTTAATATAGTAGGAGCCCTGACATCTCTGCAGCTCCTTAGAAATCCTCCCCCAGAGGGTTGATATAGTATCCTGATTCACTAATATAGTAGGAGCCCTGACATCTCTGACAGCTCCTTAGAAATCCCTCACCCAGAGGGTTGTTGATATATGTATCTGATCACTTAATATAGTAGGAGCACCTGACATCTCGCAGCAGCTCCTTAGAAATCCCTCCCCAGAGGGTTGATATACGTATCCTGATTCACTTAATATAGTAGGAGCGCCTGACATTCTGCAGTCCTTAGAAATCCCTCACCAGAGGGTTGATATATGTATCCTGATTCATTTATAGTAGGAGCCCCTGAATCTCTGCAGCTCCTTAGAAATCCCTCCCCAGAGGGTTGAATATGTATCCTGATTCATTAATATAGTAGGAGCCCTGACATTCTGCAGCTCCTTAGAAATCCCTCCCAGAGGGGTTGATATATGTATCCTGATTCACTAATATAGTAGGAGCACCTGACATCTCTGCGCTCCTTAGAAATCCCTCCCCAGAGGGTTGATATAGTATCCTGATTCACAAATATAGTAGGAGCGCCTGACATCCTTCGCAGCTCCTTAGAAATCCCTCCCCCAGAGGGTTGATATAGTATCTGATTCACTTAATATAGTAGGAGCGCCTGACATCTCTGCAGCTCCTTAGAAATCCCTCCCCAGAGGGTTGATATATGTATCTGATTCACTTAATATAGTAGGAGCACCTGACATCTCTGCAGACTTAGAAATCCCTCACAGAGGGTTGATATACGTATCCGATTCACTTAATATAGTAGGAGCGACTGACATCTCTGCCGCTCCTTAGAAATCCCTCCCCCAGAGGGTTGATATATGTATCCTGATTCACTTAATATAGTAGGAGCACCTGACATCTCTGCAGCTCCTTAGAAATCCCTCCCCAGAGGGTTGATATATGTATCCTGATTCACTTAATATAGTAGGAGCCTGACTTCTGCAGCTCCTTAGAAATCCCTCACCCAGAGGGTTGATATATGATCCTGATTCACTTAATATAGTAGGGAGCCTGACATCTCTGCAGCTCCTTAGAAATCCCTCACCCAGAGGGTGATTATGTATCCTGATTCACTTAATATAGTAGGAGCGCCTGACATCTCTGCAGCTCCTTAGAAATCCCTCACCCAGAGGGTTGATATATGTATCCTGATTCACTTAATATAGTAGGAGCGCTGACAATCTCTGCAGCTCCTTAGAAATCCCTCACCCAGAGGGTTGATATATGTATAGATTCACTAATATAGTAGGAGCGCCTGACCCTGACATTCTGCAGCTCCTTAGAAATCCCTCCCCAGAGGGTTGATATAGTATCCTGATTCACTTAATATAGGAGGAGCGCCTGACCATCTCTCAGCTCCTTAGAAATCCCTCACCCAGAGGGTTGATATATGTATCCTGATTCACTTAATATAGTAGGAGCCCTGACATCTCTGCAGCTCCTTAGAAATCCCTCCCCAGAGGGTTGATATACGTATCCTGATTCACTTAATATAGTAGGAGCGCCTGACATCTCTGCAGCTCCTTAGAAATCCCTCCCCCAGAGGGTTGATATATGTATCCTGATTCACTTAATATAGTAGGAGCGCCCTGACATCTCTGCAGCTCCTTAGAAATCCCTCCCCAGAGGTTGATATAGTATCCTGATTCATCTTAATATAGTAGGACTGACATCTCTGCAGCTCCTTAGAAATCCTCCCCCAGAGGGGTGATACGTATCCGATTCACTTATATAGTAGGAGCCTGACATCTCTGCAGCTCCTTAGAAATCCCTCACCCAGGGGTTGATATATGTATCCTGATTCACTTAATATAGTAGGAGCCTGACATCTCTGCAGCTCCTTAGAAATCCCTCACCAGAGGGTTGATATATGTATCCTGATTCACTTAATATAGTAGGAGGCTGACATCTGCAGCTCCTTAGAAATCCCTCACCCAGAGGTTGATAGACGTATCCTGATTCACTTAATATAGTAGGAGCGCTGACATCTCTGCAGCTCCTTAGAATCCCTCACCAAGGGTGAATAGTATCCTGATTCACTTATATAGTAGGAGCGCCTGAATCTCTGCAGCCCTTAGAAATCCCTCACCCAGAGGGTTGATATACGTATCCTGATTCACTTAATATAGTAGGAGCGCCTGACATCTCGCAGCTCCTTAGAAATCCCTCACCCAGAGGGTTGATATATTGTATCCTGATTCACTTAATATAGTAGGAGCGCCTGACATCTCTGCAGCTCCTTAGAAATCCTCCCCAGAGGGTTGAATATGATCCTGATTCACTTAATATAGTAGGAGCCTTGACATCTCTGCAGCTCCTTAGAAATCCCTCACCCAGAGGGTGATACTATGTATCCTGATTCACTTAATATAGTGGAGGCCTGAATCTCTGCAGCTCCTTAGAAATCCCTCACCCAGAGGGTTGATATATTATCCTGATTCACTTAATATAGTAGGACCGCCTGACATCTCTGCAGCTCCTTAGAAATCCCTCACCCAGAGGGTGATATATGTATCTGATTCACTTATATAGTAGGAGGCCTGACATCTCTGCAGCCCTAGAAACCATCCCCCGAGGGTTGATATACGTATCCTGATTCACTAATATAGTAGGAGCGCCTGACACATCTCTGCAGCTCCTAGAAATCCCTCCCCCAGAGGGTTGATATATGTATCCTGATTCACTTAATATAGTAGGAGCGCCTGACATCTCTGCAGCTCCTTAGAAAATCCCTCCCCCAGAGGGGTTGATATATGTATCCTGATTCACTTAATATAGTAGGAGACCTGACATCTCTGCAGCTCTTAGAAATCCCTCCCCCAGAGGGTTGATATAGTATCCTGATTCACTTAATATAGTAGGAGCGCCTACCGATCTCTGCAGCAGCTCCTTAGAAATCCCTACCCAGAGGGTTGATATAGTATCTCTGATTCATTAATATAGTAGGAGCGCCTGAATCATCTGCAGCTCTTAGAAATCCCTCACCCAGAGGGTTGAATAGTATCCTGATTCACTTAATATAGTAGGAGCACCTGACATCTCTGCAAGCTCCTAGAAATCCCCACCCGAGGTTGATATAGTATCCTGATCACTTAATATAGTAGGAGCACCTGACATCTCTGCAGCTCCTTAGAAATCCCTCACCCAGAGGGTTGATATAGTATCATGATTCACTTATATATAGTAGGAGGCCGACATTCTGCAGCCTCCTTAGAAATCCCTCACCAGAGGGTTTTGATATACGTATCCTGATCACTTAATTAGTAGGAGCCCTGACATCTCTGCAGCTCCTTAGAAATCCTCACCCAGAGGGTTGATATATGTATCCTGATTCACTTAATATAGTAGGAGCGCCGAACATCTCTGCAGTCCTTAGAAACCCTCCCCAGAGGGTTGATATATGTGATCCTGATTCACATTAAATATAGTAGGAGCCCTGACATCTCTGCAGCCCTTAGAAAATCCCTCACCCAGAGGGTTGATATACGTATCCTGATTCCCTTAATATAGTAGGAGCGCTGACATCTCTGCAGCTCCTTAGAAATCCCTCACCAGAGGGTTGATATACTGTATCCTGATTCACTTAATATAGTAGGACGCCGCCGTGCATTCTGCAGCTCCTTCTTAGAAATATATCAACCCTCTGGGTGAGGGATTTCTAAGGAGCTGCAGAGATGTCACTATATTAAGTGGAGCTGACGATAGTTCGTTACGATCCATCCAATGTTCCATTGATAACCACACGATTGGATGAATTGTCCAGATACATTTGTTCTGATTTTCCTGTTTTCTTATCTTTACTTGACCTTTATAAGGTAGGTTGGCCGGGGTTATTATGGATCAAGGGTAATAAACATGTCTTCTGATGCCTTTTCAGGAGGTCAAGGGTCCCCCAACTCCACCCATGGTGCCTCCCACCAAAGAAGAACAGTTGGTGATGCCCCCTGAGGAGCCGGAACCATCTGCCCGTGAACCGAAATCCTCTCCGGCCAAACCAAGCATAGAACTGCCCAGCAAAGTGGGTGAGTTCCGGGGAGGTGGAGGAGGGTGGCCCCTGCTTTGCTTGGTCTGTATAGCAGTGGGTACAGAACTTAGGTGGGTACTTGGCATGTTTTGAACCCGAATGCCCCAGTGTAAAGAGCAGCAAATGACCAGGTCAACCGTCGGTTATCGGTTTCTGCCGTGATTTCTGTTGTGACCGGTGTGTTCTGGCCGCCATTAATCCTGCCCTCCTGTCTATCTCCTTCTTGTCTTGAAGAGACTTTCTCTGGGAGTCTAAGTCATTACATCACCTTGGCGCTGGGCGGATTGACGAGCTGGGGGCAGCGGTGCCCTAATAGAGGAACAGGTGCTATATGTCGCATGGTTTGGTATTGGCGATATTCTGCCAACAGCATGGATGGCATGGCAGGGCACCGCCATGGAGCATGGGAAAATTCCTTGTGCCGTGGATGTATTGCGAGGATTGGAGGGTGGGGTTGATATCGGGCCTTGTGATTGGTCGAGGATTGACCTCCTGCTAGTGGTTCATTGCTGCCAAGGTTGCTCCCTGACTCTTGTGTTTATCTCTGTTCAGCTGCATTGTCCCTTTCCGTCGCCTGTTATATTTACAATAAATGGGAAAGCTTAGAACCAGCTACTTCCCCTTTAATCCTTAGTTCTGTTTCCATTTGCTTGTTGCGGGTTCTGTGCAGATGACGACCTGGAGGAGGTGAGCTGCTCCAGCAGTGAGGAGGACACGGAGGGTCTCAGGAAACGCGTCATCAGAGGGGCTACTCCAACCACCATCGGACAGACTGCCAGACAGATCTCGACAGAAGAGACAGAAGGGGGAGTCAGTCTGACTCTAAACAAGTGTCTAATCGCTGCTGTGGCTCTAATTGGTGTCGGGCTCCTGGTGTTCTCAGGTTTGGATTAGTGGGAGTGAGACCTGATTGGGCTCCTTACGTCCAACATCTACAGGGTTAACCCCCGACTTTATATAGAGACTGCTACATTCTCTGTACCTTTAAGGGCTGCCCAGTTATATAACCCCCCCCCCCCCATGCACAGCATCAACATTTTCAGCCATCCAATACATTCGATCGGGTCGCTCAAACGGTTATTGAAATAATTAAGATCTGGACAGGCAGCAATGGGATGTTCTGTTTCTTTAAATGGTGTTTACTGTATAATGGGAGACCCTGTCCCATGGATATTACAATCTAGCGGTATAATGGGAGACCCTGTCCCATGGATATTACAATCTAGCAGTATAATGGGTGACCCTGTACCAAGGATATTACAATCTAGCAGTATAATGGGAGACCCTGTCCCATGGATATTACAATCTAGCGGTATAATGGGAGACCCTGTCCCATGGATATTACAATCTAGCGGTATAATGGGAGACCCTGTCTCATGGATATTACAATCTAGCGGTATAATGGGAGACCCTGTCCCAAGGAGATTACAATCTAGCGGTATAATGGGAGACCCGTGACCAAGGAGATTACAATCTAGCGGTATAAGGGAGACCCTGTCCAATGGATATTACAATCTAGCGGTATAATGGGAGACCCTGTCCCAAGGAGATTACAATCTAGCGGTATAATGGGAGACCCTGTACCAAGGATATTACAATCTAGCGGTATAATGGGAGACCCTGTCCCAAGGATATTACAATCTAGCGGTATAATGGGAGACCCTGTCCCAAGGAGTTTACAATCTAGCGGTATAATGGGAGACCCTGTCCCAAGGAGATTACTGTCTGCCTCTTAGTTTTCTTCTCTTTGTCCGCTCTTTTCTCCTCTTCTGATCTTTTTTGTACCTTCCCTCCCTTTAAACAATATAAACAAAAAAATAAATACCGCTAGATTGTATTATCCATGGGACAGGGTCTCCCATTATACCGCTAGATGTAAATATCCATGGACAGGGTCCTCCCTTATACCCGCTAGATTGTAATCCTTGGACGGGTCTCCGTATAACAACCGCTAGATTGTAATTCCTTGGGACAGGGGTCTCCCATTTACCGCTAGATTGTAATATCCTGTGACCGGGTCTCCCATTATACCGCTAGATTGTAATCTCCCTTGGGACCGGGTCTCCGATTATACCGCTAATTGTAATATCCATGGACGGGTCTCCCATTATACCGCTAGATTGTAATCTCCTTGGGACAGGGTCTCCCATTATACCGCTAGATTGTACTCTCCTTGGGACAGGGTCTCCCATTAACCGCTAGATTGTAATCTCCTTGGAACAGGGTCTCCCATTATACCCTAGATTGTAATCTCCTTGGGACAGGGTCTCCCATTATACCGCTAGATTGTAAATCCTGGGACAGGTCTCCCATTATACCGCTAGATTGTAATCTCCATGGACAGGTCTCCCATTATACCGCTAGATTGTAATATCCATTGGACAGGGTCTCCCATTATACCGCTAGATTGTATCTCCTTGGGTCAGTGGTCTCCCCATTATACCGCTAGATTGTAATCTCCTGGACAGGGTCTCCCATTATACCGCGTAGTTGTAATCTCCTTGGTACAGGGTCTCCCATTATACCGCTAGATTGTAATATCCATGGGACAGGGTCTCCCATTATACCGCTAGATTGTAATATCCATGGGACAGGGTCTCCCATTATATAACCGCTAGATTGAATCTCCTTTGGACAGGGTCCTCCCATTATCCGCTAGATGTAATATCCATGGGACAGGGTCTCCCATTATACCCTAGATTGTAATATCCATGGGACAGGGTCTCCCATTATACCGCTAGATTGTAATATCCTTGGGACCGGGTCCCCATTATAACCCTAGATTGTAATCTCCTTGGGACAGGGTCTCCCCATTATAACCGCTAGTTTTAATCTCCTTGGGACGTGTCCCTTATCTGCTAGATTGTATATCCTTGGTACAGAGTCTCCCATTATACCGTAATTGTAATATCCATGGGACCAGGGTCTCCCATTATACCACTTAGATTGTAATATCCTTGGACAGGGTCTCCCATTAATACCGCTAGATTGTAATCTCCTTGGGACAGGTCTCCCATTATACCGCTAGATTGTAATCTCCTTGGACAGGGTCTCCCATTATACTACTATACTAGATTGTAATCTCCTTGGTCAGGGTCTCCCATTATACCGCTAGATTGTAATCTCCTTGGGACAGGGTCTCCCATTATAACCGCTAGATTGTAATCTCCTTGGTACAGGGTCTCTCCCATTATACCGCTAGATTGTAATCTCCTTGGGACAGGGTCTCCCATTATACTGCTAGATTGTAAATCCTTGGTACAGGTCTCCCATTTACCGCTAGAATTGTAATCTCCTTGGGACAGGGTCTCCCATTATACCGCTAGAATTGTAAAGGGCCCTTGTACTATGTAATGAATGAATGAAATTGCTTACCCTCTGTTGATGTAGGCTCTCTATTTCGGTCTGTATCTATCGGGTCTCCTGTCATTTTATAGCAAATGTTCTGGATGCTGAAAACACTACAAGGGCTATTGTTATTACATTTTGCTGTCAATCTACTGAAGATCGGTTCAATGTAAAATTGTTGTTTTCAAGATCAATCATACGATAGGGTCAATCAGCAAACCATCTGAATTTTTGACGGATTCATTCAATCTGTGGACTCGGTAGAAAAATTGACCTTGGTTTAGAGTTTGCCTAAAGGTCACGACCCCCTATGTGTTTTGTTCTTAAAGCCTCATGCAGGTAACATGCCAGTCAGACATGAGATAAAACATTTAAATGACTTTGCCAGGTAAAGAGAATATTCGACAGACACACCAAATCAAATTCATTTAAATCAATCAAACCACAACCCATGTCCCAATGTTATTAAGGGAGCACACATGCAGACACCAGACACAAGCCTGATACCTGTGCGGGAATCGTCTACCCCGACCGCGAGCAAAGAAAACTCAACGTGGCTGCAAAAAAACACCAACAAGATATCAACATGTCCTACTTGTACTCAAACTCTCCACCTGCCCATTGGACGTTATATCGAACTTGCAGTGGGTTTCTATGAGAATTGTCCCCTTATAAGGAACATTGGAGTAAGAATTTTCACTGCTACAATGGAAACGCCGATTCATTTGCTAAATTACGCCCGAGAGCGATTTCATTGGTCCATCCGACTCTAAACACGTTACATATATACACACGTGTGCTTCAGATCCCACTGAGGCAAAAAATAACACAGTCCATGTCAGAACATGTTGTCTGACGAGTAGATTTACAGCAATCGACCCACAGTCTGGAGACGCAGGGAATCTTTCATTGGCCCTGAAGTTGGAGGTTCCACCCGGGGGAATTTACATTGTAAAAGTGACAACCACAACAACAGGAGTATAACAGGTTATTAAATGATCCCGCCCTTCTTATTTCCAAGATGAATCAGATGAGGATCATCCATGGATTACTAACCATGTATTAAATACAACACATACCATACTGTTAGCAATGTGATTCCTGTTATACACCAGCTCAGACTAGGGTCTCACAATACACACAATACCGTCACACTCACATGACCACAGACTGTATAACCGGTGAAGAGATTATCATTATCCCGCTAGATTTGGGGCATGGCCCTCCCATAGAAACACTAGATCGTAGCTATTTGGGTGGACGTGATCTTAAGGGTCCTTGTTCTATCATGTAGAATTAATAAATGGGATCCAGCGCCAATTTCATAGATAACCCCACCAGATGTATAAGGATATAGTATACAAACTATTATGGCTCTTGCGATTATATTTCAAATAACAAACACATTTAATAAATATTCTATGTGTTTGTCGATCCTAGTATCACAGCATTGTGTACCTGACCCATAGGCCACATGTGGGAACATTTTTAACTTGTTGCCGCCTACGAGTGGGTGTGGCTAGGGATTGTGTCACTTCATGGAAGGGGGAATGGTGTGGGTATAAAGTCTGTTTGGAATCAAGTAAAGAATTAAAGGGATAAATAAGCGTTTCTTCTCAGATGAACCATCCTGGGACAGTTTCCACTGGCACTGCTAGGACCACAGAATATGAACAGTCTGAGTTTCTGGTCAGTAGCAGAACGATTGAGATCATTAGAAACTATTCATAGCCCTCATCTCTGTACAGAGCCAATCCCCCTGGAGTCACTCACTACTGCAATCACCTGTCATGACTAGGGCAGTGGAGTCAGAGAGTAAAAACACGTGAAGGTGGCAATTAACCAGACCATTAAAGGTGATAAACAAAACCACATGTAAGAAACATCACATCAATTTCTGTTAAAGGAAATCAAAAAGGGCAAAACTATATTTCCTTTATCTACAGCCTGGATCCTCTTTAAGTGCATCTATAGTGAAAAAAACACATTGCCCCTTTGCAAAGTTAAATTCATGTACTCTGTGCTGCCTAATCCTATCTCTGTCAGTGACTCTGTTTAACCATCGTGTCAGATCTCTGTGCAGCACTCCCCCCTTCCCCTCCCCTCTGTACCTCCTCCGTGTCTCAACTTCGGCTACCCTACAAGCTTATCAATGTGCAGTAAGAGTTAAAGTTCAACATCCTGAAAACACACCCCACGCACATGGCCCATAAACAAGCTGTCCTGGAACACGGAATAAGAAGGAAACAGTACCGTGTTAATGATCTCTCACTTTGTGACCCATCATCATGTGAAGCCCTTAAGAATTGGGGGTCAAGTGCAGCCTTAGTATCTACCATCAAAACTACCTTCTCTCCCCCTGCTAATTGCTCCTTAAAATCTCTAGTTTATTACAGAGCTAGGAGGGGGGATAGGGAGTGTGATTGACAGTCCAAGGTAGGAGTAGAGGATGGCACTCACGTATTCTTCTAACTGGTGTAGCTCAGACAAGAGGGAATCTAGCAAAAGTGGGACATCCTCTGGGGTTGGTAGGGAATTATAGACCACATGGAAAAACGTGGGACAAAAGTTCATTTCCCACTATAGATGTCCTTTAATCCACACGGATCTTATCTGGCACTTTAAGATCTTGGACAGGGTCTCTCCATTATACCCGCTAGAATTGTAATATCCATGGGACAGGCCTCCCATTATACCGCTAGATTGTAATATCCATGGACAGGGTCTCCCATTATACCGCTAGATTGTAATATCCATGGGACAGGGTCTCCCATTATACCGCTAGATTGTAATATCCATGGACGGGCCTCCCATTATACCCCTAGATTGTAATATCCATGGGACAGGTCTCCCATTATACACCGCTAGATTGTAATTCCATGGAACAGGGTCTCCCATTATAAACCGCTAGATTGTATATCCTGGGACAGGGTCCCATTATACCCCTAGATTGTAATATCCATAGACAGGGTCTCCCATTATCCCGCTAGATTGTATATCCTGGGACAGGGTCTCCCTTATAACCGCTAGATTGTATATCCATGGGACAGGTCTCCCATTATACCGCTAGATTGTAATATCCATGGGACAGGGTCTCCCATTTACCGCTAGATTGTAATATCCATGGGACAGGGCTCCCATTATACCGCTAGATTGTATATCCTGGGACAGGGTCTCCCATTATACCCGCTAGATTGTATATCCTTGGGACGGTCTCCCATTATAACCGCTAGATTGTAATATCCTTGGGACAGGGTCTCCCATTATACCGCTAGATTGTAATCTCATGGGACAGGGTCCCCCATTATCCGCTAGATTGTAATATCCATGGGACAGGTCTCCCATTATACCGCTAGATTGTAATATCCATGGACAGGGTCCCCATTATACCGCTAGATGTAATATCCTTGGGAAAGGTCTCCCATTATACCGCTAGATTGTATATCCATGGGACAGGGTCTCCCATTATACCGCTAGATTGTAATATCCATGGGACAGGGCCTCCCTTAAAACGCAATTGTATATCCATGGGACAGGGCCTCCATTACACCGCTAGATTGTAATATCCTGGACAGGGCCTCCCATTACCAACATACCGCTAGAATTGTAATATCCATGGGACAGGGTCTCCCATTATACACCGCATTGTAATCCTGGACGGGTCTCCATTATACCGCTAATTGTGAATATCCATGGACAGGGTCCTCCCATTATACCGCAGATTGTAATATCCTTGGACAGGGTCTCCCATTATAACCGCCAGATTGTAATATCCATGGGACAGGGTCCCATTATACCGCTAGATTGTAATATCCTTCCTGGGCAGGGTCTCCCATTATACCGCTAGATGTAATATCCATGGACAGGGTCTCCCATTATACCGCTAGATTGTAATATCCTTGGGACAGGATCTCCTTATACCGCTAGATGTAATATCCATGGGACAGGGTCTCCCATTATACCGCTAGATTGTAATATCCATGGGACAGGTCCCCATTATACCGTCTAGATTGTAATATCCATGGGACAGGGTCCTCCATTATACCGCGAGTATTGTAATATCCATGGGACAGGGTCCTCCCATTACACCGCTAATTTTATCCTGGGACGGGTCTCCATTACACAACACCGCTAGATTGGTAATATCCATGGACAGTCTCCATTATCCGCTATATTGTAATATCCATGGGACAGGGTCTCCCATTATACCGCTAGATTGTACTTAATCCATGGGACAGGGTCTCCCATTATACCGCTAGATTGTAATATCCATGGGACAGGGTCTCCCATTATACCGCTAGATTGTAATATCCATGGGACAGGGTCTCCCATTATACCGCTAGATTGTAATATCCATGGGACAGGGTCTCCCATTATACCGCTAGATTGTAATATCCATGGGACAGGGTCTCCCATTAGCTTCTAGATTGTAATATCCATGGTACAGGGTCTCCCATTTACGCTAGATTGTAATATCTGGTACAGGGTCCCCATTATACCGCTAGATTGTATATCATGGGACAGGGTCTCCCTTATACCGCTAGATTGTAATATCCATGGGACAGGGTCTCCCTTATTCATCATTTGACCAAACACGTCAGGGGGGACCACACAGAGCGCCCGTGTTGGCTCTACCTGGCTAACAGTTCTAGGAGAAAACTAAACAAACCTTGCAGTTTTGAGCGCGCTGCTGGGGAGATTCTTTACATTATTGTTCAAACAGATGAGCGAAATGCAGGGCGGAGCCCAGAGAGAACAAGATCCTTTATCTGTATTATGTTTGAGGGTAATAAGCACAGTGACTAAAACATCATCATCAGATGATGATGAATAAACCTTATATAAGCCAATGAGGGACTGCAATATAATACCCTATTCATTGAATCTGCAAAAATAAACATCCTCTGCTGCTCTCTGAACAATGGGGCGATATAATCAACGTTTTTGGAACTGGGCTTTGCCAAGACTGTAGAGCATTCTGCGTAGGAGTATCCCATGTACTCGTATACCTTGGTAACAGACAGCTAGGGAGACATCCTATTTCCAGGCTAAACCTCCAAATCATTCAAACTGTATGGTATTTATAGTTTCTTTATATAGCGCCGCTTGGTGACGCGGGTTCGTCTGTACAATAGCTAAAATAGCAACAAGTAGAAGCACAAATAGTTCATGGTCACTAAATATATAAGATAGAAAGGTGCTAGAGCCTTGCCACAAAGGAGTGTACCCTGCCCCCGTAAGCTTCATCTAGTTTACACAACTTTAACCAAAGGAGGACCAAAAGATGTCTTTCACCATCTTGCTGACTCTAACCCCTCCCCGAGACCATGCCTGTACCCAGATTAAAGGGTCTTTCCTCCCCGTTTATTAGCGAATTACCCCGTTCCTTTGTATTAGGGAGATTTCTTCCTGTTTGCAGGTTTCTAGAAGTGAGTAACGTTGATCTATGGAATCTTAATAGTAACTTGTTAAAGCACAGCGACACAGGGTCCCTGTGGTCATTTAAATCTCCCGTGGAGTCCATTATAGTAAACTGAATCTTACGTTGCCTATTTAGTGTTTGTTTGTGGTGATTAACATGTTGGACAGAATTCTATCAGTGGTTAAGCTACACTCCGTCTAAGCCCAGGCTTTTGAATTGTTGATACTTGTGTCCGTGATCGTTGAATTGATGCTGTAATCCCTTGCTCCTGTTGTGTGCAGTTGGGATCTAGTTCTTTTTGTTTACACAGTGTCCCTCCCCAAGAACAGACCTGCCCATTGGGATTAACCATACAGTTTGAGAATCCCATTTTCTCTTGTACTATAGTGAGCATGAAAATTAACCACTACTCAATTTAATACACCCATGTATTGTATACCTTTAAATTAAACTCGCCCCCCCCCCGTCAAATAAATTATAGCAGCAGGCCCACCCACTCCACCCCCAGACCAGACCTCCAATATTTGAAAGATGTAAGTACATGGTCTTGGTGGTTTGAGGGTCTTGCTTTTGCCCCTTTAAAATATTAATGCTGTACTCTCTTCCTGGTCCCATAACCCCTTGCAGTTGGTGACATCAGCCCCCTGTTTCACCTATCAGGAATGGAGCAAGTGGCCACACTGCACTTTATTTTTGGGGTTTTTTAAACATTACAGCACACCGTTCAGGTCCAGTGTAAGCAGAACCTTGTGGGAGTCTGGGCAAAATGATAAACTGTATGTTAGCAATGCAGTAAACCTGATTGAGTCACTTAACCCTCTGCTTCTGGTTGTTTGGTCTTTGGGGGGGTGGTGTGTTGGACTTGGAACCAAAAAGGATATTTTTAGCCTCTACACTCATGTCTGTCCATAGGGACATATTTACCCTGAGAGACAGCACTGGGCTGAATGAGACGATTCAAAGAGACAATCATATTTTAACAAATTATCACACAAATAGGTTCAAAGTAATCGGACTCTTGTGTAAGGTTGGTAATTTCATTTGACTGTGCAGTTTCTAAATGTGGAGTGTGGATGAATCTATCGGCTGGTACACAACTCGGCCCTATGGAGACCTAGGGTTCAATCCTATGTCCCTATTGGATGGGGATGGAGGCCTAGGGTTCAATCCTATGTCCCTATTTGATGGGGATGGAGACCGAGGGTTCAATCCTATGTCCCTATTTGAAGTGTCGTTAATGGAGACCGAGGGTTCAATCCTATGTCCCTATTTGAAGTGTCGTTATTGGGATGGAGCGGTGGGTTCCCCAGACAGAGACAAACACTCTATGTTTTTGTTTTCATTCTCTTTGAGACATCTTCTCTTTGAGGACCAGAACCCCCTGGGATCCTTCTGGAACCGAGACCCCCTCCTGCAACACCTTCTCAGGAGAAACCAGGTGAGGAGAATGAAGAGAACGAGGAAAATGATGGTGAATGAAATGAGGAGGTTGAAAATGGGGGGAGACATGCAGATCGGGGAGTGTTCGTCAACATCTGGGGAAAGACAAAGGAACAGGTGAGACCCCCAGTCCCAATATTATTCACAATATAATGATTATTACCAACCTTCTCTTCCAGTCCTTATTACTGAGTCCCCACATTTTACCATCAAACAAACCTGGAGATGTTTGCCTTTCATACATGTATAGGTGTATTTATACATCCATGAGATACATGTATATGTGTATTTATACATCCATGACATACATGTATATGTGTTTTTATACCTCCCTGACATACATGTATATGTGTATTTATACATCCATGACATACATGTATATGTGTATTTATACATCCATGACATACATGCATATGTGTATTTATACATCCATGACATACATGCATATGTGTATTTATACATCCATGACATACATGTATGTGTTTTTATACCTCCCTGACATACATGTATGTTTATTTATACATCCCTGACATACATGTATATGTGTATTTATACATCCATGACATACATGTATAGGTGTATTTATACATCCATGACATACATGCATATGTGTATTTATACATCCATGACATACATGCATATGTGTATTTATACATCCATGACATACATGCATATGTGTATTTATACATCCATGACATACATGTATATGTGTTTTTATACCTCCCTGACATACATGTATGTTTATTTATACATCCCTGACATACATGTATATGTGTATTTATACATCAATGACATACATGTATATGTGTATTTATACAGCCATGACATACATGTATATGTTTATTTATACATTCCTGACATACATGTATATGTGTATTTATATACTCCTTTCATACGCACATTTATAAATTCCTTTCATACATGTATTTATATATTTCCGGGCCCCTGACCCCCTCCTCCCTTCACAAACTTTGCAGCGACCAGGCATTTTAAACAGTTGATTGCACGTATGAAGGAAACATACACGCAATCAGCTGTTTAAAGGACTGGACTCGAACCGTATATGTATATGCGTATTAATATAATATTTCTTTCATACATGTATAACCGTATTTATATATTCCATTGATACATGTATACGCGTACTTATATATTCCTTTCATACATGTATACGCGTACTTATATATTCCTTTCATACATGTATACTAGTACCTATATATTCCTTTCATACATGTATACGTATACTTATATATTCCTTTTATACATGTATACTAGTAGTCATATATTCCTTTCATACATGTATACTAGTACTTATATATTCCTTTCATACATGTATACTAGTAGTCATATATTCCTTTCATACATATAGACTAGTAATTATATATTCATTTCATACATGTTTACTAGTACTTATATATTCCTTTCATACATTTATACTAGTATTTATATATTCCTTTCATACATGTATACTAGTACTTATATATTCCTTTCATACATGTATACTAGTATTTATATATTCCTTTCATACATGCCAGGAGATCCTCATAACAAACAATGAAGGCTCTTACTATGTCTATTTATTACCAACACCCGTATCCCCTACTCTTATGCAGTGGGAGGTAGCTAATACTCCTTCCATATATGTATACGTGTATTTATGCTTTCATACATATACACAAATTCATATATTCCTTTCACACATGTATACTAGTACTTATATATTCCTTTCATACATGTATACTAGTATTTATATATTCCTTTCATACATGTATACTAGTATTTATATATTCCTTTCAAACAGTTACTATATTTATATATTCCTTTCCTACATGTATACTATATTTATATATTCCTTTTATACTGTATCTAGTATTTAATATTCCTTTTATACATTATACTAGTATTTATAATTCCTTTTAATACTGTATATGTAGTATTTTTATATTCCTTCATACATGTATACTACTATTTAATATTTCCTTTCAAACAGTTATACTATATTTATATATTTCCTTTCCTACATGTACTACCAGTAGTTATATCTTATATATTCTATACATGTCATACTATATTTTATATATTCCTTTCATACATGTTATAGTATTTATATATTCCTTTCATACATGTATCCTAGTATTTATATATCTTTCCTACTGATACTAGTTTATTTCTTTACATGTATACTAGTATTTATTATTCCTTCATACATGTATACTAGTATTTATATATTCCTTTTCAACTTATACAGTATTTATATATTCCTTTCCTACTAGTATACTATTCGTTTATATATTCCTTTTATACATGTATCACTAGTATTTATATTCCTTTCCTACATGTATACTAGTATTTATATATCCCTTTATACTATGTATACTAGTATTTATATATTCCTTTTTACATTATACTAGTATTTATATATTCCTTTCATCCATGTATACTAGTATTTATATTTTCCTTTCATACATGTATCCTAGTATTTATATATTCCTTTCAAACATGTATACTAGTATTTATATATTCCTTTCCTACATGTATACTAGTATTTATATAATCCTTTTATACATGTATACTAGTATTTATATATTCCTTTCATACATGTATACTAGTATTTATATATTCCTTTCATACATGTATACTAGTATTTATATTTCCTTTCATACATGTATACTAGTATTTATATATTCCTTTCATACATGTACATATATTTATATATTCCTTTCCAACATGTATACTAGTATTTATATATCCTTTCTACATGTATACTAGTATTTATATATTCCTTTTATACATGTATACTAGTTTTTATATATTCCTTTTATACATGTATACTAGTATTTATATATTCCTTTCATACATGTATACTAGTATTTATATATTCCTTTCATACATGTTACTAGTATTTATATATTCCTTTTATACATGTATACTAGTTTTTTATATATTCCTTTCATACATGTATACTATTATTTATATATTCCTTTCAAACATGTTACTAGTATTTATATATTTCCCTTTCCTACATGTATACTAGTATTTATATATTCCTTTTATACATGTATAAGTTTTTATATATTCCTTTTATACATGTATACTAGTATTTATATATTCCTTTTATACATGTATACTAGTATTTATATACTTCCTTTCATACATGTTACTAGCATTTATAATATTCCTTTTAATCATGTATACTAGTATTTTATATCCTTCATACATGTTACTAGTATTTATATATTCCTTTCATACATGTTACTAGTACTTATATATTCCTTTCATACAGCTGTATACTAGTAATTTATATATTCCTTTTATACATGTATACTATTTTTTATATATTCCTTTATACATGTATACTATAATTTATATATTCCTTTCATACATGTATACTAGTTTTTATTATTCCTTTCATACATCAAAGTAAAAAACTAGTATTTATATATTCCTTTCATACATGTATACTAGTATTATATATTCTTTCATACATGATACTAGTACTTATATATTCCTTTCATACATGTATACTAGTATTTATATTCTTTTCATCACATTTACTAGTATTATATATTCCTTCATACATGTATACTAGTACTTATATTCCTTTCATACATGTATACTAGTATTTATATATTCCTTTCATACATGTATACTAGTATTTATATATTCCTTTCATACATGTATACTAGTATTTATATATTCCTTTCATACATGTATACTAGTATTTATATATTCCTTTCATCATGTAACTAGTACTTATATATTCTTTCATACATGCCAGGTGATCCTCATAACAAACAATGAAGGCTCTTACTATGTCTAATTATTACCAACACCCGTATCCCCTACTCTTCGCAGTGAGAGGTAGCTAATTGAGACCCTTGTGACCCATCTTATTACATTGACATTACCATTGCCTTGGGGGTTTTCTATTGGTTATTTATCACGTGTTGTGGTGCCACAGATACTTAGTGCTATTACTGGGTCTTCCTAGGGGGATTTTTCAGGCTGTTTCTTCCTCCTGTTATACTTGCACACCAAGGGAAAGTGTTTACTTAGTGGGGAAATGATTTGCTAGAGTTTGGTAGCTAGATTTTACCGACTCCCCAGTACCTGTCCGGAGGTGACTGAAATCTGCCCAGCCATGCTGTTCAGCGAAGGATACCAGGCTCCTCGGGGGCGTGTCACCCCTCCTGAACTCTGCATTGATAGGTCCCTGCACTGTGCAGATTGGGTTGCAGAATCTTCAGATAGAAGAGCA
Organism: Hymenochirus boettgeri; assembly: GCA_019447015.1. Classification (NCBI taxonomy): domain Eukaryota; kingdom Metazoa; phylum Chordata; class Amphibia; order Anura; family Pipidae; genus Hymenochirus; species Hymenochirus boettgeri. Next base: position 216,353 of record JAACNH010000084.1, read on the forward strand.
GATCTGAAGGTCTCTCAAACTGGAGATATTGCTCATTGTCTCTGGGATAAGTAAACTGCCCATCACGGTCAACACTAAACATTAACTGGTCCTTAGTCCCCAGGCCCAAAGATTTCCACCAGGTCACAGAGAGTTTGGAAGTGGTTCGGAAACCTGGAGCAACCTGGCAGGCATGAGATGTGATCCTGCCCTTCCATGACTAATGACTTTTTGCTGGGTGAGATTCAGGGCCAGGCCGACTCCTAAACACAAAAACACAGAATAGAGACATTTATTCGGGTCCACACCCACAGTAAATTATGGGTCCTCAACACAAAAAGGACTTACCAGGGTCTTCTGTGGATTTCTTAATTAATCCATGGAAAACAATATGCAGCTCCTACCATATGTTATAAATACAAATATTTTATAAAAGAGAAAATCCAGATAAGGAACGATCTGTTCGACTAATTATCTATACCCTAATACTGTCAAAGAAACTGTAGTTCTGGTTGGTACAGGGATACTATATAATATTGAGAATTACTGGTAATAATACATATACTGTAGTTCTGGTTGGTACAGGGATACTATATAATATTGAGAATTACTGGTATAATACATATACTGTAGTTCTGGTGGTACGGGATCTATATATATTGAGAATTACTGGTATAATCCTATACTGTAGTTTTCTGGTTGTACGGGGATACTATATAATATTGAGAATTCTGGTATTAATACATATACTGTGTTCTGGTTGGTACGAGGGATCCTATATATATTGAGAATTACTGGTATATACATAATACTGTAGTTCTGGTTTGTACAGGTATACTATATAATATTGAGAATTACTGGTATTAATACATATACTGTAGTTCTGGTTGGTACAGATACTATATAATATTGAGAATACTGGTATTAATCATATACTGTAGTTCTGTTTGGTACGGGGATACTATATAATATTGAGAATTACTGGTTTAATACATATACTGTAGTTTCGGTTGGTACAGGGATACTATATAATATTGAGAATTATGGTATTAATACTATACTGTAGTTTCTGGTTGGTACGGGGATACTATATAATATTGAGAATTACTGGTATTAATACATATACTGTGTTCTGGTTTGGTACAGGGATACTATATAATATTGAGAATTACTGGTATTAATACTATACTGTAGTTCTGGTTGGTACAGGGATACTATATATATTGGAGATTACTGTATTAATACATATCTGTAGTTCTGGTTGGTACAGGGATACTATATAATATTGAGAATTACTGGTATTAATACAATACTGTAGTTTCTGGTTGGTACAGGGATACTATATAATATTTAAATCTGGTATTAATACATATACTGTAGTTTCTGGTTGGTACACGGGATACCATATAATATGAGAATAACGGTATTAATAATATCTGTAGTTCTGGGTTGTACAGGGATACTAATAATATAACTGTATAATACATATCTGTAGTTCTGGTGCTACGGGGATTATATAATATGAGAATACTGGTATTAACTACTGTACTGTAGGTTCTGGTTGCTACGGGGTCTATTAATATTGATAATACCGTGTATTAACTGTCTGTAGTCTGGTGTATACGGGTACTATATTGAGAATTACCGGTATTAATCCAATATCTGTAAGTTCTGGTTGGTACGGGGAATACTATATAAATTGAGAATTATGGTATTAATACAGATACTGTAGTTCTGGTTGTACGGGGATACTATATATATTGATAATTACTGGTATGATAATATACTGTAGTTCTGGTTGGTACGGGATACTATATAATATTGAGAATTACTGGTAATAATACATATACTGTAGTTCTGGTTGGTACAGGGATACACTATATATTGAGAATTACGGTATTAATACATATTACGTAGTTCTGTTTGGTACAGGGTACTATATAATATTGAGAATTGCTGGTATTATACATAATACTGTAGTTTCTGTTGGTACAGGATACATATAACATTGAGAATTACTGGTATTAATACATATACTGTATTCTGTTGGTACAGGGAACCTATATAATATTGTGAATTACTGGTTATTAATCATATACTGTAGTTCTGGTTGGTACAGAGATACTATATAATATTGAGAATTACGGTATTTAATACATATACGGTAGTTCTGGTTGGTACGGGATACTATATAATATAGAGAATTACTGGTATTACATAAATATACTGAAGCCTGGTTTGTACGGAGATACTATATAATATGAGAATTACTGGATTAAACATATACTGTAGTTCTGGTTGGTACAGGGAATACTATAAATATTGAGGATTACTGGTATTAATACATACTATAGTTCTGGTTGGTACAAGGGATACTATATAATATTGAGGATTACTGGTATTAATCATATACTGTAGTTCTGGTTGTACAAGGATACTATATAATATTGAAAATTACTGGTATATACATATACTGTAGTTCTGGTTGGTACAGGGATACTATATATATTGAAAATTACTGGTATAATACATAACTGTAGTCTTGGTTGGTACAGGATACTATATATATTGAGAATTACTGGTATTAATACAACTGTAGTTCTGGTTGTACAGGGATACTATATAATATGAGAATTACTGGTATTAATACATATACTGTAGTTCTGGTTGGTACGGGATACCATATAATATGTGAGAATAACTGGTATAAATACATATACTGTAGTTCTGGTTGTACGGGTACTATATAATATTGAGAATTACTGGTATAAAACATATACTGTAATCTGGTTGGTACGGGGTACTATATAATATTGAGAATTACTGGTATTAATCCATATACTGAGTTCTGGTTGGTACGGGATACTATTAATATTGAGAATTCCTAGTATATACTATACTGTAGTTCTGTTGGTACAGGGAATCTATATAATATTGATAATTACTGGTATTAATACATATACTGTAGTTCTGGTTGGTACAGGGATATTATAAATTTGAGGATTACTGGATTAACATACACATACTGTAGTTCTGGTTGTTACGGGGATACTATATAATATTGAGAATTACTGGTATTAATACATATACTGTAGTTCTGGTTGGTACGGGAGCATATATATTGAGAATTACTGGTATTAATACATTACTGTAGTCTGGTTGGTACGGGGATAATATTTATTGAGAATTACTAGTATTAATCATATACTGTAGTTCTGGGTTGGTACAGGGATACTATATATAATTGAGAATTACTGGTATTAAACTATACTGTCGTCTGGTTGGTACAGGATATTATTTAATATTGAGGATTACTGGTATTATATACACATACTGTAGTGTGGTTGGTACGGGATACTATAATAATTGAAATTACTGGAATTAATACATATACTGTAGTTTCTGGTTGTACGGGGATATTATATAATATTGAGAATTACTAGTATTAATACCTATACTGAGTTGTGGTTGGTACAGGGATACTATATATATAAGAATTACTGGTATTAATACTATACTGTAGTTCTGGTGGTACAGGGGATATTATATAATATTGAGGATTACTGGTATTAATACACATACGGTAGTTGTGGTTGGTACGGATACTATATAATATCGAGATTTACTGGTATTAATACATATACGGTAGTTCTGGTTGGTACGGGGATACTATATAATATTGAGAATTACTGGTATAATACATATACTGTAGTTTCTGGTTGGTACAGGATATTATATAATATTGAGGATTCTGTTATTAATACACATACTGTAGTTTTGGTTGGTACGGGTACATTATTATATTGAGATTTACTGGTATTAAATACATATACTGTAGTTCTGGTTGGTACGGGGATACTATATAATATTAGAATACTGGTATTAATACAATACTGTAGTTCTGGTTGGTACGGGATGCTATATATATTGAGGATTACTGGTTATTAATCACATACTGTAGTTCTGGTTGGTACAGGATACTAATATATTGAGGATTCTGGTATTAATACACTATACTGTAGTTCTGGTTGGTAGCGATACTATAATATATTGAGATTACTGGTATAATACACATACTGTAGTTGTGGTTGTACGGGGATACTATAATATTGAGATTTACTGGTATTAATACACATACTGTAGTTCTGGTTGGTACAGGATACTATATAATATTGAGAATTACTGGTATTAATACATATACTGTAGTTCTGGTTGGTACGGGGATATATATAATATTGAGAATTACTGGTATTAATCATATACTGTAGTTCTGGTTGGTACGGGGATACTATAATTATTGAGTATTAACTGTATTAATAGCTATACTGTAGTTCTGGTTGGTATGGGATACTATATAATATTGGGATTACTGGTATTAATACATATACTGTAGTTCTGGTTGGTACAGGGATACTATATAATATGGAAATACTGGTATTAATACATAACTGTAGTTCTGGTTGTAAGGGATACTATATAATATTGAGTATTACTGGTATTAATCTATACTGTAGTTTGGTTGGTACGGGATACTATATAATATTGGATTACTGGTATTAACACTACTGTAGTTTGGTTGGTTGGTACAGGGATCCTATATAATATTGAGAATTACTGTATTAATACATATACTGTAGTTCTGTTTGTACAGGGATACTATATAATATTGAGGATTACTGTTTAATACATATACTGTATTTTGGTTGGTACATTGCTACTATATATATTGAGAATTACTGGATTAATACATATACTGTAGTCTGGGTTGTACAGCGGATCTATATAATATAGTATTACTGGTATTAATACTATACTGTAGTTCGGTTGGTACGGGGATACTATATAATATTGAGGATTACTGGTATTAATACACATACTGTAGTTCTGGTTGGTACAGGGATACTATAATATTGAGGATTACTGGTATTAATACATATACTGTATTCTGGTTGGTACAGATACTATATAAATATGAGATTACTGGTATTAATACATTACTGTAGTTCTGGTTGGTAAGGATACTATATAATATTGAGTATTACTGGTATTAATACATATACTGTAGTTCTGGTTGGTACAGGGATACTATATAATATTGAGGATTACTGGTATTAATACACATACTGTAGTTGTGGTTGGTACAGGGATCCAGGCATATATTACTTTCGGAGCAATGCCTGTAGTTCCATGCACACGCCGTGCACGGAACTCACAGACTTATCGATTGAGAGTCAAGCTGGAGAAAGCAGAGGCAAACTCAGAGGGGCGGTGTCATGATATGGATCCTGCTGTAATCAGATCTAGTACAGTTATTAATTATATAATGTCTGTAATAGTAGGATCCCATTTGTTTATTTATTTGTACATTGTGTTTCCCCCTTTCCCTCTGTATTTCTGTACCATTTGGCGGAGGTGCCATGAACCCAGCAGGATGCCCGGGATTGTTATTCCTTGGACCTTACTTTAAAGGATACAGTAGACTTGAGTCTCCTAATCTCAGCAGGAGGTCAAACAGACCTGGGAAGTGACCTCTGTTTTCCTATGATAAAGGCACAATCCCCTTGTCCAAACCATACTAACTCTGCCTATTTAATAGAACATGGCAGGCCGTATGAATGGTTCAGGTAGGTGAGACCAGTCGGTACAACCCAACAAAATCAGGTTGTAGGCCTTAGTAGAGGCTGGGAACCTACCTTATGTCTTTCTGGTCTGTTTGGTGTCTATCAACTGGTAATTCTGACAATAAACTAATTTAGTGATTTCCAGTTGGCAGCACCTTGGCCCACAGAATTGAATTCTCTAATACATAATGTCACTGTGGGTGTGTCTTCCATAGGTAATCACATATCTGACACACCCTCAGCCCTACACCTGTGGTGATTGGTTGGGGTAATCATTTGCCCTCCTTTTGCCTGGGGGTAGATAAGGATCCACACAGCTACTGGAAGGGGCCCCTGATTTACATCTTATGGAACATGGTGGATTACAGCGAGTTACCTTTTTGGAGCCAGGAACTCTCATCAAATGGACTTGGACTGTGACCACCATAGAAGTATTTTCCTTTTATCCCTTTATTTTACTGTTTGTTGTTTTAGTCTGTTTTTAATTATTTTTGTAATCACTATTGCACCGTTTTTCTTTTATTAACAGATATTCTATAAAATCGTTAAGCTGATTCTCCGGTGTCCTAACAGAACTAAGTAAAATCCTGTCCTCTGAAGCTACGTATAGTAGCTAAGAACAATCCTGTCCTCGTAGACGCTACGTATAGAACTAAGAACATCTGTCCTGAGACGCTATAGTAACTAAGTACGAATCCTGTCCTCTGACGACGTATAGAACTAAGTAGAATCCTGTCCTCTGAGACGCTGTATAGTAACAAGTAAGAATCTGTCCTCTGAGACGCTACGTAAGTAATGATACAACTTCCTCTGGACGTACGTATATAACTAAGTAACAATCCTGTCCTCTGAGACGCTACGTTATAGTAATCTAAGTAACAATCCTGTCCTCTAGCGTCGTATATAACTAGTACAATCTGTCCTCTGAGACCACGTATAGTACTAAGTAAATCCGTCCTCTGAGACGCTCGTATAGTAAGTAAGAATCCTGTCCTCTGAGCGCTACGTATAGTACTAAGTAAAATCCTGTCCTCTGAGACGCTACGTATAGTAACTAAGTAAATCCTGTCCTCTGAGACGCTACGATAGAACAGTAACATCCTGTCCTCTGAGACGCTACGTATAGTAACTAAGTAACATCCTGTCCTTTAGACGCACGTAAGTAACTAGTACACCTTCACTCCTGTCCACTGAGTACTAAGACACTGAACGTTACGTGTATACTAAGTAACAATCTGTCTCTGAGACCACTATAGTAACTAAGTAACAATCCTGTCCTCTGAGACGCCACGTATAGTAACTAAGTAACAATCCTGTCCTCTGAGACGCTACGTATAGTAACTAAGTAACAATCCTGTCCTCTGAGACGCTACGTATAGTAACTAAGTAACAATCCTGTCCTCTGAGACGCCACGTATAGTAACTAAGTAACAATCCTGTCCTCTGAGACGCACGTTATAACTAAGTAACAATCCTGTCCTCTGAGACACTACGTATAGTACCTAAGTAAGATCCTGTCCTCTGAGACCTACGTAAGTAACTAAGTAACAATCCTTGTCCTCTGAGACGCTACGTATAGTCCTAATTACACAATCCTGTCCTCTGAGACGCTACGTGTAGTAATTGTATTTAGTAATTGTTGTATTATCTTTACTATTCCTGCCTGAGTGTGGCGCGAGTAAACAGGTAATTAGATTTATTTTACCTTTATAGCCGTAAGGTAACGGTAAGGTAAGCTGGTAAGGGGTTATGTTTAGTGATGACAACCTTCAACCTGGTTTTGACCCGGTGGCTGGGAAAGCTCTGTTTGGTCTGAGGTTGAGAGTTGTGGTATCGTCACTGGTAATCGGTTCCCCAGCCATTAGTGGTGTGGGTGGTGGCAGTGTTTTAAATACCTGGTAAGTGGTATATGATAAGTGACGGCAGCCCTCAACCTGGTTTGACACTGAGCTGGGAAGGCTCCGTTTGGTTCGGATGTTATGAGAGCTGTAGTTCCGTCACAGGTGGACGTTAACATTCACAAACCAGTAACAAGATGTTGCAACTTTCAAGGCACAAACTGGGCTTTGGAGGGCATAGGTAAAAAAAAAATATGGCAACAATATTTTTAAAGCTGCAGCTTCCAAACAAACTAACGTGATTTTTACAGTACACATGTCCTTTAATTACTGTATTCTATGTAACTGTTAGACGACTTATGGGTAGGGTATAAAGGTTGGACTAATGGACGTATGTCTTTATACACCCTCAATACTATGTTACTATGTAACTGTTATACAGACATATGGGTAGTTATAAGGTTGGACTAGATGACGTATGTCTTTATACAACCTCCAATACTATGTTACTATGTACTGTTTAGAGACATTATGGGTAGGATATAAGGTGGGACTAGATGGACGTATGTCTTTATACAACCTCCAATACTATGTTACTATGTAACTGTTATACAGACATTATGGGTAGGATATAAAGGTTGGACTAGATGGACGTATGTCTTTATACAACCTCCAATACTATGTTACTATGTAACTGTTATACAGACATTATGGGTAGGGTATAAAGGTTGGACTAGATAAATGTATGTTTTTATACATCCTCCAATACTATGTTACTATGTAACTGTTATACAGACATTATGGGTAGGGTATAAAGTTGGACTAGATGCGTATGTCTTTATACAACCTCCAATACTATGTTACTATGTAACTGTTATACAGACATTATGGGTAGGGTATAAAGGTTGGACTAGATGGACGTATGTCTTTATACAACCTCCATACTAGTTACTATGTAACTGTTATACGACATATGGGTAGGGTATAAGGTTGGACTAGATGGACGTATGTCTTTATACAACCTCCAATACTATGTTTACTATGTAACTGTTATACAGACATTATGGGTAGGGTTAAAAGGTTGGACTAGATGGACGTATGTCTTTATACAACCTCTCATACTATGTTACTATGTAACTGTTATACAGACATTATGGGTAGGGTATAAAGGTTGGACTAGATGGACGTATTCTTTATATAACCTTCAATACTATTTTACTATGTAACTGTTATAGAGACATTATGGGTAGGGTTATAAAGGTGGACTAGACGGACGTTGACTTTATACAACCTCCAATACTATGTTACTATGTAACTGTTATACAGACATTATGGGTAGGGTATAAATTGGACTAGACGGACGTATGTCTTTATACAACCTCCAATACTATGTTACTATGTAACTGTTTATACAGACTTATGGGTAGGGTAAAAGGTTGGACTAGATGGACGTATGTCTTTATACAACCTCCAATACTATGTTACTAGTACTGTTATACAGACATTATGGGTGGTAGGTATAAGGTTGGACTAGATAGGTATGTTTTTATACACTCCTCCAATACTATGTACTATGTAACTGTTATACAGACATTATGGGTAGGTATAAGGTTGGCCTAGATGGACTTATGTCTTTATACACCCTCCAATACTATGTTACTATGTAACTGTTATACATACAGACATTATGGGTAGGGTATAAAAGGTTGACTAGATGGACGTATGTCTTTTACAACCTCCAATACTATGTTACTATGTAACTGTTATAACAGACTTTATGGGTAGGGTATAAAGGTGGACTAGAGGACGTATGTCTTTATACACCTCCAATACTATGTTACTATGTACGTTATACAGACATTATGGTAGGGTAAATGTTGGACTAGGACGTTGTCTTATACAACCTCCAATACTATGTTACTATGTAACTGTTATACAACATTATGGGTAGGGTAATAAAGGTTGGACTAGATGGACGTAGTCTTTATACAACCTCAATACTATGTTACTATGTAACTGTTATACAGACATTATGGGTTAGGGTATAAAGGTTGGACTAGACGGACTTATGTCTTTATACCACCTCAATACATGTTACTATGTAACTGTTATACAGACATTATGGGTAGGGTAAGTTTGGACTAGATGGACGTATGTCTTTATCAACCTCCAATACTTGTTACAATGTAACTGTTATACAGACTTATGGGTAGGGTATAAAGGTTGGACTAGATGGACGTATGTCTTTTACCACTCCAATACTAGTTACTATGTAATGTTATACAGACATTATGGGTAGGGTATAAAGGTTGGACTAGATGACGTATGTCTTATAAAACCTCCAATACTATTTTTACTATGTAACTGTTATACAGACATTATGGGTAGGGTATAAGGTGGACTAGATGGACGTATGTCTTTATACAACCTCCAATACTATGTTACTATGTAACGTTATACAGACATTATGGGGTGGTATAAAGGTTGGACTAGATGGTATGTTCTTTATAAAACCTCCAATACTATGTTACTTGTAACGTTATACAGACATTATGGGTAGGTATAAAGGTTGGACTAGATGACTATGTCTTTATACAACCTCCAATACTATGTTTATGTACCGTTAACAGACATTATGGGTAGGGTATAAAGGTGGACTAGAGGACGTATGTCTTTATACCACCTCCAATACTATGTTACTATGTAACTGTTATACAGACATTATGGGTAGGGTATAAAGGTTGGACTAGATGACGTATGTCTTTATACAACCTCCAATACTTGTTACATGTAACTGTTATACAGACATTTGGTAGGGTATAAAGGTTGGACTAGATGGACGTATGTCTTTTACACCTCCAATACTTGTTACTATGTAATGTTTACGACATTATGGGTAGGGTATAAAGGTGGACTAGATGGACGTATGTCTTTATACAACCCCAATACTATGTTACTATGTAACTGTTATACAGACATTATGGTAGGATAAAAAGGTTGGACTAGATGGACGTATGTCTTTTATACAACCTCCAATACTATGTTACTATGTACTGTTATACAGACATTATGGGTAGGTATAAATGTGACTAGATAGTCATGTCTTATACAACCTCCATACTATGTTACTATGCTGTTATACAGACATTAGGGTAGGGTATAAAGGTTGGACTAGATGACGTATGTCTTTATACAACCTCCAATACTATGTTCTATGTAACTGTTTACAGACATTATGGTAGGGTATAAAGGTTGGACTAGAGGGACGTATGTCTTTAACAACCTCCAATACTATGTTACTATGAACTGTTATACAGACATTATGGGTAGGGTATAAAGGTTGGTAGATGGAGTATGTCTTTATACAACCTCCAATACTTGTGTACTATGTACTGTTAACAGACATTATGGTGGGTATAAAGGTTGACTAGACGGACGTATGTCTTTATACAACCTCCAATACTATGTTACTATGTAACTGTTATACAGACTTATGGTAGGGTATAAAGTGTTGGACTAGATGACGTATGTCTTTATCAACCTCCAATACTATGTTACTATGTAACTGTTATACAGACATTATGGGTAGGTATAAAGGTTGGACTAGATGACGTATGTCTTTATCAACCTCCAATACTATGTTACTATGTAACTGTTATCAGACATTATGGGGTAGGGTAAAGGTTGGACTAGAGGACGTATGTCTTTATACAACCTCCAATACTATGTTACTATGTACTGTTATACAGACATATGGGTAGGGTATAAAGTTGGCTAGATGGAGTATGTCTTTATACAACCTCCAATACTATGTTACTATGTAACTGTTATACAGACATTATGGGTAGGGTATAAAGGTTGGCTAGATGGAGTATGTCTTTATACACCTCCAATACTATGTTATATGTAACTTTTATACAGACATTATGGGTAGGGTATAAAGGTTGGACTAGACGGACTATGTCTTTATACAACCTCCAATACTATGTTACTATGTAACTGTTATACAGACATTATGGGTAGGGTATAAAGGTTGGACTAGAGGACGTATGTCTTATACAACCTCAATACTATGTTACTATGTAACTGTTATACAGACATTTGTAGGGTATAAGGTTGGACTAGACGGACGTATGTCTTTTACAACCTCCATACTATTTACTATGTAACTGTTATACAGACATTATGGGTAGGGTATAAGGTTGGACTAAGGACGTATGTCTTATACAACCTCCATACTATTTACTATGTACTGTTATACAGACTATGTGGTAGGTATAAAGGTTGGACTAACGGACGATGTCTTTATACAACCTCCAATACTATGTTACTATGTAACTGTTAACAGACATTATGGGTAGGGTATAAAGGTTGGACTAGACGGACGTATGTCTTTATACCTCCAATACTATGTTACTATGTAACTGTTATAACGACATTATGGTAGGGTATAAAGGTTGGACTAGACGGACGTATGTCTTTATACAACCTCCATACTATAGTTACTATGTAACTGTATACAGACATATGGGTAGGGTTAAAGGTTGGACTGGATGACGTATGTCTTTATACAACCTCCAATACTATGTTCTATGTAACTGTTATACAGACATTATGGGTAGGGTATAAAGGTTGGACTAAGGACGTGTCTTTATACAACCTCCAATACTATGTTACTATGTGTAACTGTTATACAGACATTATGGGTAGGGTATAAAGTGGACTAGAGTACGTATGTCTTTATCACCCTCCAATTATGTTACTATGTAACTGTATACAGACATTTGGGTAGGATATAAGGTTGGACTAGAGGACGTATGTCTTTATCAACCTCCAATACTATGTTACTATGTAACTGTATACAGACATTATGGGTAGGGTAAAAGTTGGATAGATGGACGTATGTCTTTTATACAACCTCCAATACTATGTTACTATGTAACTGTTATACAGACATTATGGGTAGGGTATAAGGTTGGACTAGACGTACGTATGTCTTTATACAACCTCCAATACTATGTTACTATGTAACTGTTATACCAGACATTATGTAGGGTAAAAGGTTGGACTAGATGGACGTATGTCTTTATACAACCCTCCAATACTATGTTACTATGTAACTGTTATACAGACATTATGGTGGGTTGGGTTGCTAGTGGCTTGTCTTTTACCTCTCCTCTATGTTCTTGTCTGTTTCAGCACTTATTGGTAGGGTATAAAGGTTGGACTAAGGACGTATTCTTTATACAACCTCCAATACTATGTTACTATGTAACTGTTATACAGACATTATGGTAGTTTAAAGGTTGGACTAGATGGACGTATGTCTTTTAACAACCTCCAATACTATGTTACTATGTAACTGTTATACAGACATTATGGGTAGGGTATAAAGGTTGGACTAGATGAGTATTCTTTTACAACCTCCATACTTGTTACTATGTAACTGTTATCAGACATTATGGGTAGGTATAAAGGTTGACTAGATGGACGTATGTCTTTATACAACCTCCAATACTATGTTACTATGTACTGTTACAACATTATGGGTAGGGTATAAAGGTTGGAACTAGATGGACTATGTCTTTATACAACCTCCAATACTATGTACTATGTAACTGTTATACAGACATATGGGTAGGGTATAAAGGTTGGACAGATGGATATGTTCTTATAAACCTCTCAATACTATGTTACTATGTAACTGTTATAAGACATTATGGGTAGGGTATAAAGGTTGGACTAGATGCGTATGTCTTTATACAACCTCCAATACTATGTTACTATGTAACTGTTATACAGACATTAGGTAGGGTATAAAGGTTGGACTAGACGGACGTATGTCTTATACAACCTCCAATACTATGTTACTATGTAACTGTTATACAGACATTATGGGTAGGGTATAAAGGTTGGACTAGACGGACGTTGTCTTTATACAACCTCCAATACTATGTTACTATTGTAACGTTTATACAGACATTATGGGTAGGGTATAAAGTGGGACTAGACGACGTATGTCTTTATACAACCTCCAATACTGTGTTACTGTAACTGTTATACAGACTTATGGGTAGGGTATAAAGGTTGGACTAGATGGACGTTGTCTTTATACAACCTCCAATACTGTGTTACTTGTAACTGTTAACAGACATTATGGGTAGGGTATAAGGTTGGACTAGATGATGAGGTTTGATAACAACCTCCAATACTATGTTAACTGTAACTGTTATACAGACATTATGGGTAGGGTATAAGGTTGGACTAGATGGGTATGTCTTTATACAACCTCCAATACTATGTTACTTGTAACTGTTTACAGACATTATGGGTAGGGTAATAAGGTTGGACTAGATGGACGTATGTCTTTATACAACCTCCAATACTATGTTACTATGTAACTGTTATACAGACTTATGGGTAGGGTATAAAGGTTGGACTAGATGGACGTATGTCTTTATACAACCTCCATACTATGTACTATAATGTAACTGTTATACAGAACATTATGGAGGGTATAAAGGTTGGACTAGAGGACGTATGTCTTTATACAACCTCCAATACTATGTTCTATTAACTGTTATACAGACATTATGGGTAGGGTATAAAGGTTGGACTAGACGGACGTATGTCTTTATACAACCTCCAATACTATGTTACTATGTAACTGTTATACAGACATTATGGGTAGGGTATAAAGGTGACTAGATGGACGTTATCTATACAACCTCCAATACTATGTTACTTGTAACTGTTATACAGACATTATGGGTAGGGTATAAAGGTTGGACTAGATGACGTATGTCTTTATACAACCTCCAATCTATGTTACTATGTAACTGTTTATACAGACATTATGGGTAGGGTATAAGGTTTGGACTAGATGGACGTATTCTTTATACAACCTCCAATACTATGTTACTATGTAACTGTTATACAGACATTATGGGTAGGGTATAAAGGTTGGACTAGATGGACGTATATCTTTATACAACCTCCAATACTATGTTACTATGTAACTGTTATACAGACATTATGGTAGGTATAAAGGTTGGACTAGAGGACGTATGTTCTTTATACACCTCCATACTATGTACTATGTAACTGTTTAACAGACATTATGGTAGGGTAAATAAGGTTGGACTAATGACGTATGTCTTTATACAACCTCCAATACTATGTTACTATGTAACTGTTATAAGACATTATGGTAGGGTTAAAGGTTGACTAGATGGACGTATGTCTTTAAACAACCTCCAATACTATGTTACTAGTAATGGGGAAAAGTTTGTCATCTATTACCCTTATATTCCAACCAGGATGCCTCCCCCTGGTCTAAGGGTCTCACCTGGAGCAGTAAACTGTAAGTGTCAGAAATCCAGATGTATCGACAGCCCAGTCTCCATTCCCCATCCTCTCTTCCAGCCTCCGTTCCTCCACTTGGCAATGGAAATGACCCACTGTCCTCTTGGATCACACTTTGTAGGACCAGGCTGTAGTTTCCTGGGCTGGGAGCACAAGGTGCAGGCGTTTAGCCAGTGTCTGTTCATACTCAATGAATCCTTCCCAGCTTACTGACATATGGTCCTTAGTAACTGGGACCTGAGGCCTGAAAGAACCATAATAGGGAAAACCGTGACTCCATTCTTATTCCTCCCCCAAGGGACAGTGCAACTCCACATCTTCCTCCTCCATCAGGTGGTTAAGGTTCCTCTGGGGGATTTTTAAGGTTTTCTCTAGGGAAAAATAACAAAAAATTAATTCGACACAATGACTAGATCGATAGCTAGAAAATATAATAAACGCCCCTTTAATGATCGGTTTAACATTAATGTACGACCGATTGTTATAGTCATTAATCTAATCATCCTAAATACGATTCACATCATAGAACCCCATAGAATAGCAATGAATATTATTAATATAATATAATAAATAATAATATTCTACAATGAACTTTCATTAATTATATTATATTATTATAGTTATCCCTCCCCTACCGTTATATCCTAGGACCGAACCCCTTTATATTCCATATTAATGTCCATAGACTACTTACCCAGTTATCCCTTTATCCCTCCCCTACCGTTATATCCTAGGACCGAACCCCTTTATATTCCCCATATTAATGTTCATAGACTACTTACCCAGTTATCCCTTTATCCCTCCCCTACCGTTATATCCTAGGACCGAACCCCTTTATATTCCATATTAATGTCTATAGACTACTTACCCAGTTATCCCTTTATCCCTCCCCTACCGTTATATCCTAGGACCGAACCCCTTTATATTCCATATTAATGTCTATAGACTACTTTCCCAGTTATCCCTTTATCCCTCCCCTACCGTTATATCCTAGGACCGAACCCCTTTATATTCCATATTAATGTCTATATACTACTTACCCAGTTATCCCTTTATCCCTTCCCTACGGTTATATCCTAAGACCGAATCCCTTTATACTCCAATATTAATGTCCATAGACTACTTACCCAGTTATCCCTTTATCCCTCCCCTACCGTTATATCCTAGGACCGAACCCCTTTATATACCCATATTAATGTCCATAGACTACTTACCCAGTTATCCCTTTATCCCTCCCCTACCGTTATATCCTAGGACCGAACCCCTTTATATTCCCATATTTATGTCCATAGACTACTTACCCATAGACAACTTACCCAGTTATCCCTTTATCCCTTCCCTACCGTTATATCCTAGGACCGAACCACTTTATATTCCCATATTAATGTCCATAGACTACATACCCAGTTATCCCTTTATCCCTCCCCTACCGTTATATCCTAGGACCGAACCCTTTTATATTCCCATATTAATGTCCATAGACTACTTACCCATTTATCCCTTTATCCCTCCCCTACGGTTATATCCTAGGACCGAATCCCTTTATATTCCCATATTAATGTCCATAGACTACTTACCCAGTTATCCCTTTATCCCTCCCTTACCGTTATATCCTAGGACCGAACCCCTTTATATTCCATATTAATGTCTATAGACTACTTACCCAGTTATCCCTTCATCCCTCCCCTACCATTATATCCTAGGACCGAACCCCTTTATATTCCATATTAATGTCCATAGACTACTTACCCAGTTATCCCTTATCCCTCCCCTACCGTTATATCCTAGGACCGAACCCCTTTATATTCCCCATATTAATGTCCATAGACTACTTACCCGGTTATCCCTTTATCCCTCCCCTACCGTTATATCCTAGGACCGAACCCCTTTTTATTCCCATATTAATGTCCATAGACTACTTACCCAGTTATCCCTTTATCTCTCCCCTACCGTTATATCCTAGGACCGAACCCCTTTATATTCCATATTAATGTCCATAGACTACTTACCCAGTTATCCCTTTATCCCCCCCCTACCGTTATATCCTAGGACCGAACCCCTTTTTATTCCATATTAATGTCCATAGACTACTTACCCAGTTATCCCTTTATCCCTCCCCTACCGTTATATCCTAGACCGAACCCCTTATATTCCATTAATGTCCATAGACTACTTACCCAGTTATCCCTTTATCCCTCCCCTACCGTTATATCCTAGGACCGAACCCCTTTATATTCCATATTAATGTCCATAGACTACTTACCCAGTTATCCCTTATCCCTCCCCTACCGTTATATCCTAGGACCGAACCCCTTTATATTCCATATTAATGTCCATAGACTACTTACCCAGTTATCCCTTTATCCCTCCCCTACCGTTATATCCTAGGACCGAACCCCTTTATATTCCATATTAATGTCCATAGACTACTTACCCAGTTATCCCTTTATCTCTCCCCTACCGTTATATCCTAGGACCGAACCCCTTTATATTCCCATATTAATGTCCATAGACTACTTACCCAGTTATCCCTTTATCCCTCCCCTAAAGAGAGACAAGTAGGATGAGTGATCAGAGAGAGATCACAGAGAGAGATCACAGAGAGAGATCACAGAGAGATCACACACATACTTTTTCTTCTTTAGACTAAATCTTCAGTTGTTTTTATTGTCCATTTAATATCATTATTATGTATGTTTATACCACGTGGAATGAGTGCTGGGTTAACATATAATAAACAGTCTCCATGGGAGAAATGTATCTGTGACCTTGTGACTGAGTCTATTTCAGTAACATTGGATTCATGTGGGAATAACCAACATGTTCAGTACAGATATTTATAAGGAACACGGAGATTTCCACCCCCCAACAGGTTTCATAAATTCCAATTACCACTGAGCGTGTTCTAGCGAACAGACCACCCCAAGCCCCCCGGGAATATCACGTGGACCTGGCCCAGGGCGTATCAGTTAACAGTGAATCAGTGAATCTAATGTGTCATTGTAATGATACCGTTGTGATAAACATAAACCCAGACTGAGCCACAGAACAGACTTATTTCTAAACTAAACACATTGGAATATGGACAGAGAACTGGTCGTTAGCCCGTGTACAGACACACCATGAGAATCTGGAGATATTAACTCCCAAAAGGCTGGACCCAATAGTAGAGCAAGCCGGGGCGGTAATGCAGAACGTACCAGATTCATTCACAAACACATAGTGTTACTAGTAAGTAAATGTGAGCTTAGATATATATGCTAGCTGATCAATACTACATGATCAATACTAGCTGATCAATAGTAGCTGATCAATACTACATGATCAATACTAGCTGATCAATACTACATAGAACCCATTATATTTCCATATTAATGTCCATAGACATACTTACCCAGTTATCCCTTTATCCTCCCTACCGTTATATCCTAGGACCGAACCCCTTTAATTCCATATTAATGTCCATAGACTACTTACCCAGTTATCCTTTATCCCTCCCCTACCGTTATATCCTATGGACCGAACCCCTTATATTCCATATTAATGTCCATAGAATACTTACCCAGTTATCCTTTATCCTTCCCCTACCGTTATATCCTAGGACCGAACCCCTTTATATTCCATATTAATGTCCATAGACTACTACCCAGTTATCCCTTATCCCTCCCCTACGTTAATCTAGACCGAACCCCTTTATATCCATATTAATGTCATAGACTACTTACCAGTTACCCTTTATCCCTCCCCTTCCGTTATATCCTGGACCGAAACCCTTTATATTCCATATTAATGTCCATAGACTACTTACCCAGTTATCCTTTATCTCCCCCTACCGTTATATCCTAGGACCGAACCCTTTATATTCCATATTAATGTCCATAGAATACTTACCCAGTTATCCCTTTATCCCTCCCTACCGTTATATCCTGGGCCCGAAACCCCTTTATATTCCAATATAATGTCCAATTATCCCTCCCCTACCGTTATATCCTAGGACCGAACCCCTTTATATCCCATATTAATGTCCATAGACTACTTACCCAGTTATCCCTTTATCCCTCCCCTACCGTTATATCCTAGGACCGGATGGTTACTGTATGGCATATGTTCCCCACACTAGAGCCCCACCCCCAAGTTCAGGTTCACTTACCTGGCACAGTCTTGGATCTTCAGTTATTGCTCCTGCATTGGGAGGTAGTGTAGTAGGAAGGGACAATTACTGGCTCTGTGCAGAGCATCCAGCAAGGACCCAGCCACGCTGCATACAGGACAACCCCACAGGGCCGCGTCGCTCTGCTGCATGCTCCCTACCTGACGTTATTACTCGGCGCGCGAAGTTAGAGGCGCCGAGTAGTGACGTCATGCAAGAGATGCCGAAGCGACGGCAGCCGGCAGGCAGAGGTGAGTTTGCCGACTGGCTCGAGTATAAGCGAGGATCGGATTTTTAGGCTTTTTGTTAAAGCCTGAAAACCTCGCTGTTAATACTCGAGTATATACGGTAATAATCAGGATAAGGCTGGCACAGAAGTCACACATGATGTGGGGGGCTCAGTTAAGCTACATATCACATATCAAGCGAACAAATTTGGCTACCACAGGCGACATGCCAATCGGATCTCAAACACCTCGATCTGAACCACGCTAGGGGGCTTAGCCTATATTTTACATGGCCCCGTAATGGTTTAAATCCACTCCTGTGCACCATAATACACCTCGAATTCCAACACAAAACAAGATGGAGCAGACGTGGACCTTTGGGATTTACAGGTTTATGTACAAGAATGTGTAGGCAGCTCGTGGGACAAAGCATACTTAGTATTGGGAAAGTCAATACGGTTAAATTAATAACTATTTAAAACACCTGTTAGACGGGATTAGAAAGGAAACGGCGAGGAGACCACAGCGCCATCGCTGGGGGGCTCATATAGTAAAACCACAGCGCTCTGCAGCGGTTCATATAGTAACACCACAGCGCTCCTGCGTGGCGGTCCATTATAGTAGAAACACCACAGCGCCTCCTGCTGGCGGGCCATATAGTAACACCCAGCGCCCTGCTGGGGTCCATATGAGTAACACCACAGAGCCTCCTGCTGGGCGGGTCCATATTAGTAACACCACAGCGCCTCCTGCTGGGTCCATTTAGTAACACCACAGCGCTCTGCGGCGGGTCATATAGTAACAACCATGGCTCCTTGCCTCCTGCACATCACAATAATAGGGGATTACTTTTCAAAATTTGTTATTTTTCAATTTGAGCAGAGCAGAAGAAAACGCCCCCCCACCACCTCGCCCTCCGCCCCAACCCGGGAGGTTGTGCTGTAACACAATCACTGCTTGAGGGAAGCGGAGGAGGGGAAACGTTCCATTATCACACAAAGCTGACTCTCCCCCCATTCCACGGTGGAGGGAATTCTGGGTGAGAAGAAAAAGGGACAGTTATGGAGGGAGGAAGGGCCAAAGGAATTGCACGTGTAAGTTTGCCAGGCTGTATTCCTGTGCCACCTGCTGGAGTGACCAGTAGGTGGCCCATCTCAATGCTCTGCCACCCAGTCCGGGCTTGTGGGTGAAGACATCGTCAATATCAGGCCGCAAAAGCGTTTAATGAAGTGTTTGGGTCCAATCTCAATGAGCAATTAACGTAAGACTACTCAACAAAGAAATTATATATATATGTATATTAATAGAGAAAAAAGGGCAACGCCTCTCATAGGGCCCCCAATGTGTAAGGCAAAATCATGAGGAAGTCTTTTATCACGTGGCGGCCATTCTGGGGAAGAAGCCATTTTGTCCATGACATCAGCTTGTGTGGTGCTGGCAGAAGCAGGGTTAGATCCCTCGGGCTTCTCTACCTTAGAAGACACAGCTGCATCACGCACGAAGCCATCGCGCAAATATCGCAGGGGTGGAGAATCCAGTAGGGGGCGACTGCCACAGCACGGCGTGAAACAATGCGACCCGACACAAAATCCCAGTTTGTGTCTTCTACTGTAGAAAAAAAAAAGGATAAGTTTCTCAGCGGTTGTGGGGGTGAAATGGAAACCTAGGACCTGAGGAAGATTTATCCGGATATTAAATATCCACCTGTCAGAGCCCGGATGGATATCCAATATCTAGAGCGGGGTATCAATGTTTAGAGCCGGAGGATATCAAGTGTTCTATGAACCGAGGTTCCCTGGTTCTCGACATCACTTACAAAGTTATTTCACGTCTCGATCTGACTGACGTTCCAGGACCCTCCTCATCACGCCCCTTGCAGGTTCCTCCTGATCGTCACATTTATCTGGCCCTCGGGTCTGGGGAGAAACCACATGGTCACCAGTATTACCATTATAAACTTCCTATCCCAGCTTTATTATTTAGTAGACAGGGAGTCCATGCGAACATGCCTATGGAGAGGGTCCTGCACCTGGGGGAGACGTTTCAGTCTATTTATTATAGTCAGACAGGTATCGTCCCTGCACAACCTATGGAGAGAGTCTGTCACCTGGGGGGGAGACGTTTCAGTCTATTTCTTATAATTCAGACAGGTAAGTCCATGCACATACTATGGAGAGAGTCCTGTCACCGGGGAGAGGTTCAGTCTATTTATTATAGGTGTCAGACCAGGTAAGTCCCTGCACATACCTATGGAGAGAGTCACTGTCACCTGGGGGAGACGTTTTCAAGTCTATTTTATAGTCGACAGGTAAGTCCCTGCACATACCTATGGACGGAGGAGTACCCTGTCACCTGGGGAGACGTTCAGTACTATTTATTATAATCAGACAGGTAAGTTCCCTGCCACAATACTACGGAGAGAGTACTGGTAACCTGGGGGAGACGTTTCAGTCTTATTTATATAAGTCAGACAGGTAAGTCCCTGCACATACCTATTGAGAGAGTACTGTCACTGGGGAGACGTTTCAGTCTATTATTATAATCAGACAGGTACGTATACCTGACACAGTACCTACGGAAAGGAAGTCGTCAACCTGGGGAGAACGTTTCAGTCGATATTATTATAATCAGACAGGTAAGTCCTGCACATACCTAGGGGAGAGTCTGTCACCTGGGGAGAACGTTTCCGTCATTTCATTATATCCAGACAGGGTAAGTCCCTGCCATTACCTACGGAGAGAGTCCTGTCACGTGGGGAGGACGTTTCAGTCTAATTATTATAGTCAGACAGGTAAGTCCCTGCACATACCTACGGAAGAGAGTCCTGGCACCTGGGGAGAGGAACGTTTCAGTCTATTTTATAAATCAGCCAAGGTAAGTTCCTGCACTACCGTAGGAGAGGTCCAGTCACCTGGGGAGGCGTTTCAGTCTATTTATTATAGTCAGACAGGTAAGTCCCTGCACATGCCTATGGAGAGAGTCCTGTCACCTGGAGGAGAACGTTTCAGTTCATTTTATTATAGTCGACAGGTACGTCCCTGCCCATGCGTCAGAGAGAGTCCTGTCACCTGGGGAAGCGTTTCAGTCTAATTAGTATAGTGCACCAGGACAGGTGAAGTCCCGGCACATACCTATGGAGAGAGTCCTGTTACCTGAGGAGACGTTTCAGTCTATTTATTATAATCAGACAGGTAAGTCCCTGCACCATACTACGGAGCGGTCTGCACTGGGTCAGCAGGTAAGCACTGCACATACAACGGAGAGAGGTCCGTCACTGGGGAGCTTTCAGTCTATTTATAATAGTGCAGACAGGTAAGTCCCGTGCACCATACCCAAGGAGAGTCCGTCACCCTGGGGAGAGTAGTTTCAGGTCCTATTTATTATAATCAGACAGGTAAGTCCCTGCAACATAACCTTGGAGGAGTCCTGCAACCTGGGGAGCCGTTTCAGTCTATTTATTATAGTCAGACAGGTAAGTCCTGCAACAACATATGGAGACGAGTCCTGTCAACCTGGGGAGACGTTTCAGTCTATTATTTATAGTCAGGACAGTGGTAATCCCTGCACATACCTATGGGAGAGAGTCCTGTCACCTGGGGCAGAGTTCAGTCTATTTTATAAGTCAGACAGGTAAGTCCCTCCATACCTATGGAGAGAGTCATGTCACCTGGGGAGAACGTTGCAGGTCTATTATTATTTATAATCAGACAGGTAAGTCCATGCACACATTTACCTATGAGAGAGTCCTGTCACCTGGGGAGACGTTTCAGTTCTATTTATTATAGTCAGGACAGGTAAGTCCTGCAATACCTATGGAGAGAGTCCTGTAACTGGGAGACGTTTCAGTCATTATTATAATCAGACAGGTAAGTCCCTGCACATTACCACGGAAGAGAGTCCTGTCAACGCGGGGAGACGTTCAGTCTATTATTATAGTCAGAAGGTAAGTCCTGCACATACCTACGGAGAGAGTCACTGTCACCTGGGAGACGTTTCAGTCTATTTATTATAGTCAGACAGGTAAGGTCCCTGCCACATACCTATGAGAGAGTACCTGTCACCTGGGGGGAGTTGGCTACTGACAGTCTTTGTTTGGGTCCATATTTAGTCCCAGTAGTTGATAGTTAATCCCAAAATGACCAATCAGTAATGATTAATTTCTAGGAAATTAATCACCCTCCTCATCACCAGCTCCCAACCACAACCCCCCATCACTCAGTCACCAATAGAAATATACCACCCCAAGAATCGGTCTATGTCTCTGTACGAGGGTGAAGGTGGATGGTCACTGCTTAATAAATGCATGTTCACTCCTTAACACGAAAAAACTGATCAATTGCATACCTGCCCCCAACCCAATGTCTATCCAGCAACTTATTATCTGTATCACTAACCAGATATTGAAGGATAATATTGTCCATTCTGCAGAGTAGCTGGCTCCACCCTCCATGCTGTCAATCAAGGCTGTGTGACTGCTGAATGCACCAATGATGGACTGCGGTTTACACCTGCGCCTCTTTCATTAATATCTGGTTACAAATATATATTATTAAGTATAATAAACTGGTAAACAAAGGTGCTGGAGTTTGCTGGCAGATAAAACTGACAATGTTAAGAGGGGTGGCCCTTTAAAACGCATCAAGCTGTCTCCATCTATTAAAACTCCTCCCCCACATTCCGTATAACCCACCATATTTCCTTTCCCTGCCAGTTGTGTTACCTGTGTGTTTAGCTCGTACGGCTGTTGCTTCGGCCTTGTGCACCTCACTCCCACGGACTACTGCACAGCACAGACGTGCTAAGGGAGAAAAATATCAGGCAGCCTGAACACACTTACTACTGAGGTCCTGACCTACTGACGTGCTGGAGAGTTTAACCCTCCACTGCTTAAGGATGAGGTGGATAAGGTGGTCGCTTAGGGAGTCACTGGGGCTTGCATCCACGGAGGCGTCCGAGGCAAAAGTAGGGACGACTCACTGGTAATAAGAAAACATTGGGACAATGTGTGTTTAAAGGGCCACGAAACCCATAAAACACAGTAAATAGTAAAGAAAGGTAGGGACAAACTGCTCCAACCTCCCATACAGTTATAGAACAAGGTGTTTGTGTTGGTTTAGGGTGCCAGACCGTACCTGGCTCAGGGTCCCCATCGGGGGACAGATACTGTTGGGCTCTTCTACAA
The DNA here is from genome assembly GCA_019447015.1 of Hymenochirus boettgeri. Taxonomy (NCBI): domain Eukaryota; kingdom Metazoa; phylum Chordata; class Amphibia; order Anura; family Pipidae; genus Hymenochirus; species Hymenochirus boettgeri. Next base: position 240,715 of record JAACNH010000084.1, read on the forward strand.
ATTGCGTTGGGTGGGTACAGTCGCTTGCGTTGTCCTCCGTGTGATTCCAGGCAAGTTACGGCTCTGCTTGGAGGGAAGGTTTTACTGTACAGAAGCAGAGGAACATGGATATGATAAACCACTCCAGAGAATGTGATCGCCACTGCCTCATGGCACACCCTCCCCATTAGTGGCGCCCCAACCAGTTAAATCGTCACAACCCTCCCTAGTAATGGGCCCCAACAGGGAATTCTATCTGACCCTCCCCATTAATGGCGCCGCCAATCAGTGAATTCTATCTGACCCCCCTATTAATGGCGCCACAATCAGTGGAATTTATCGACCCTCCCATTATGGCGCCCAATCAGTGAATTCTATGGACCCTCCCTATTAATGGCGCCCATCAGTGAATTCTATCTGAACCCTCCCCTATTAATGGCGCCCAATCAGTGAATCTGTCTGACCCTCCCATTAATGGCACCCCCACCAAAAGAACTCTGCACAACCCTTTCCATTAATGGCGTCCACAACCAGTGATTTCGCATAACCCTTCCCATTAATGGCGTCCAAAAGTGAACTCGGCACAACCCTTCCATTAATGGCGTCCAACCGTGAACTCAGCACAACCCTTCCCATAATGTCACATGCTCGCCAACTCCTATGGGTCCAACCAGTGAACTAGGCACAACCCTTCCATTAATGGCGTCACACCAGTGAACTCGGCACAACCCTTCCCATTAATGGCGTCCAACCAGTGAACTCGGCACAAACCCTTCCCATTAATGGCGTCCAACCAGTGAACTCGGCACCCTTCCCATTAATGGCGGTCCAACCAGTGAACTCGGCACAACCCTTCCATATAATGGCGTCCAACCAGTGAACTCAGCACAACCCTTCCATTATGGTGTCCAACAGTGAACTCGCACAACCCTTCCATTAATGGGTCCAACCAGTGAACTCGGCACAACCCTTCCCATTATGGCGTCCAACCAGTGAACTCGGCACAACCCTTCCCATAATGGCGTCCAACCAGTGAACTCGGCAACAACCCTTCCCATTAATGGCGTTCCACCAGTGACTCGGCACAACCCTTCCCATTAATGGCGTCCAACCAGTGAACTTGGAGCAACCCCCTCCCTATTAAAGGATCCCAACCAAGGAACTTGACAAAATCTCCCCATTAAGGGCGCCAAGCAAGGAATTGCCCAACCTTCCCCCATTAAGGGAAACCAACCAAGTGAACTTGGCACAACCCTCCCATTAAGGCACCCAACGAGAGGAACTCACCCGACCCATCCCATTAAGGACACCTAACCAAAGTGAACTCGGCAGAACCACACCCCATTTAGGCGCCCCCAAACAGTGAACTCTGCACAACGTTCCCCAGTGAACTTACGTGGGACTTTCTTAACACTGTGATGCACATGAAACTTCTGAAACCTGTTGCCGTAAAATCCGGCCTGTGAACGGACACCGTGTCCTGGGTACAAAACAAATCCCAAGATTACAACACAGACTAAGAGTTTTAACGTTGAATGGAAATAAAGGCCCTAGTGAGGTACCCACCCCGTATGTACAAGGGCTCCACGAATGCTCCAGTTTCTTGATAAACTAATGAGAGAAAGAAATGACTTAAAGGGAATCTATAGTGAAAAAAAACACATTGCCCCTTTGCAAAGTTAAATTCATGTACTCTGTGCTGCCTTAATCCAATCTCTGTCATTGACTCTGTTTAACCATGGTGTCATCTCTGTGCAGCACTCCCCCCTTCCCCCTCCCCTCTGTTACCTCCCTCCTGTCTCACTCCGGCTAACAACAAGCTTATCATGTGCAGTAGGAGTTTAAAAGTTCAACATCCTTGAAAAACACACCCACGCACAGTGGCAATAGAAAGTAAGCTGTCCTGGAGACACGGGAAGAGGAGAACAGTACCGTTATGATCTCTCACTTTGTGACCCCATTCAATCAGCTATTAAGAAGGGGGGTCAAGTGCAGCCTTTTATCCCATCAAAGCTACCTCCTCTCTCCCCTGCTAATGCTCTTATCTCTATGTTTATTACAGAGCAGGGAGGGGGGTCAGTCACAGGGATTTGATTGACAGTCCAAGTAGGAGTAGAGGAATGCAGTCACGTCTTCTTCTAACTGGTGTATCCGGACAGAGAGGGAAGAAAGAACAAAGTGAAGACACTCGGGGGTTCAGGGGATTATAGAACACATGGAAAGAAAGAAAAAAAAGTTCATTTTCCCACTATAGATGCCCTTTAACTAATTCGGGACAGAGGACACCAAGAGATGCCTGGACAATCTATCACACTCACCTGTAAGACTGCAATAGTCAATGACTCCAATGTACAGCAACAGGCGCTCTCCCTTGGCATTCCGTGTGGGATCCCCCCCCATTCTTGTTGATAGACACATAGTTATATATCACACGTTAAGATGGATCCCTCTACCCTAGTCAAACCCTCTCCAATAATGTTGTCAATAAAACACGTGGTACATACTGGTCGTCTGTCTCTATCGCGCCCCCGCGCCGGCCTCTCCTGGATGGACTCCATGGCAGTTGAATCAGTGCCTTCTGTGCGCGGGACGACGGGTTCTGAATGATGTTGCCCGTCCAGCACGGATGTTCTTCCTTGAGCATAGTCCATGTTATGGATACCAACAAGTAACTGTAATCCATGATCTTGAAGCTCTGGAGCACCTGAAGGGGTGTAAAACGATAACGTTTAGTTCCCATTATCACACACAAGTATTGTCCCGCCCTGGATTGAGTTGGATTACAAATAAAGGTAACCCCCACGTTCTTCCGCAATAAGATGTTGATAGATTAGTGGATTAAACGTCAAGATCAAACATCTATTCTTTATGGCCAACTTCACCCTCACCGTAGAATCTAACAGTCCTCACCAGGCAGTCTCTCTGGATAGTCTTGCATAGAGCACTGTGCAGTCGGGGTCCAGAAAGAGACCATCGGGCCAGTCGGTTATAAGTCCAGGTCTTTGAATGTAGGGAATCTCTTTTCACGCTCTTGGCCGACGCTCGGCGTTGGAGTGGACCCTTTAAGGCGTACTGACGTGCATTTTGACAGAGCGAGGAAGCAAATGTTTCATGACACGATGCGGATGTTCTTCCCCCGGCTTGCACGCAGTATAAGCCGTTAGAACTTCCGCAGTAGAGTCGGGGGTTTGGTTAAGGTTCTAAACATAAAGATTTTGGTTTATAGAGCAAACTGTGGCCAATGGGACTTTACCAATAAATAACAACGTCCAGGTACGTACCAGTGTAAACCGGGCAGCAGTTTCTGAAGGAATTCCGCTCCTTGTGCTGCACGGTCTTATGATGAATCATCATCTCCCGACACGTAAAACAGCGAACCGCTGGCCCCAGATGTTGGACAGTTCAATCAGAGGCTCATTGCACAGGGAATACTGAAATTGTAAAAGGACAGGATTCCTCACACATACAATACAAATGTCTAGAACAATTCATCACCGGACCGTGTAGGGTAACTTCACAGACGTACCAGAAACGTCGTCGGTCGAATCCCGAACAGCTCTCTGAGTAGCGGAAAGCGAGGTGCGCGTAAGTCTTGAAGCGGGAAGTCACTGTAATGATGGGTGGGGTTAAGTTACTGCCCTCCTGCAGGGAAGAAGGAGGAGGACTGTGTAAGTCCCAATTATACCAGATCTGCACGGATATGGGGGAGACCCGGACTAGAACCCTAACCAGGGAAGAAGATGCTCTCCCACACATAGAAATCTGCATTAAGACATCCCTCTCTGGCTTGGCAGTCAAACTGCCCACGTGTGTGTGTGATGCCAAGCTGGATGGACCTTTCAAGGCAGGGACGGGGTCTGTGGTACAAAGAGGTTGGTATTAATATTCAATTTTCATAGTGTTTTGCTCAGAAATCTCATTTCACCACGTCTCCCCTTTGTATGTGGTCTCTCCGGTGGAGTCTACACCACGGTGTCCAATCTTCTTCATGGTCTGCCCGCCTGGCTGGGCAGAGGAGCCGGGCGCTGGGGAAAGTTGAACAAAAGATCAAAATTCCATACGGGGATAAAACCAGTGCATTGGGGTAAAAAGAACAGCATTAACCCTAAACTTCTCTACGACACAGGACCCACCAAGCAGGGATGGATTCAGACTATGCCCAAGCTTCCATGCCACTCCCTCCAGTAAGTAACAGTGTACACACCAGTTATCCTCCCTCTATCTCTGTTCTACCCCTTCACTGGCAGCCATAGAGACCCCACACGTACGCAGCTCTTTCACTTTGATTGGGTTGCTCTTTCCTTAAGGGAATACTTGCTTACAGGAAATGAAACATTGTCCCTTTAAACCTTATTCCTCCCATCAACCAGTGGGTATCAGGAAGAAAATGTCATTTCTTTTTTAAAGTATTTTTAACCATGGATAGTATTAGATGTATTATTAGATTCTCCAGCCAGGGTACAAGGCCAAGGTTCAGCAGGTTGAATCTTTGTCTCCCTTTCTGCACACATTATATTAGACAGTCTTTCTGCAGGTAATGCGGAGTATTATAGTTTAACGACTGCTTAAATTACAATGGGTGGTTCCCTTTATTAGTACTCGGCCTGGACAATGGGAACAAACAGATCCTACCTCGCTGGCAGAGTCTTCTTCAAAGTTGATGCACCTGTTGTGAGAACAAAGTAAATTAGGAGGAGCAGATAAAGACAAGCACATTCTCTACCGAGTATCAACACACACACACAAACATGCGAGGGACCTGTTGTCCAACTAGTAGATGCCGGATTCTAGTCCGACGGCAAAAACAATTCCCTGTAGCAACACCCGGCCTGATTTCACAGAACCACAAAGAGGAAGTCATGGTGCAACATATTACACTTTATAATAAATACCATGGGACAGGTCTCCCATTATACCGCTAGATTGTAATATCCATGGGACAGGGTCTCCCATTATACCGCTAGATTGTAATATCCAGGACAGGGTCTCCCATTATACCGCTAGATTGTAATATCCTTGGGACAGGGTCTCCCATTATACCGCTAGATTGTAATATCCATGGGACAGGGTCTCCCATTATACCGCTAGATTGTAATATCCATGGGACAGGGTCTCCCATTATACCGCTAGATTGTAATCTCCTTGGGACAGGGTCTCCCATTATAACGCTAGATTGTATACTTGGGACAGGGTCTCCCATTATACCGCTAGATTGTAATATCCATGGGACAGGGTCTCCCATTATACCGCTAGATTGTAATATCCATGGGACAGGGTCTCCCTTATACCGCTAGATGTGTATATCCTTGGGACAGGGTCTCCATTATACCGCTAGATTGTAATCTCCTTGGGACAGGGTCTCCCATTATACCGCTAGATTGTAATATCCATGGGACAGGGTCTCCCATTTACCGCTAGATTGTAATCTCCTTGGACCGGGTCTCCATTAACCGCTAGATTGTAAATCCATGGGACAGGGTCTCCCATTATACCGCTAGATTGTAATCTCCTTGGGACAAGGGTCTCCCATATACCGCTAGATTGTAATCTCTTGGGACAGGGTTCCCATTATACCGCTAGATTGTAATCTCTGGGACAGGTCTTCCCATATACCAGATTGTAATCTCCTTGGGACAGGGTCTCCATTATACCGCTAGATTGTAATATCCTTGGACAGGGTCTCCCATTATACCGCTTAGATTGTAACTCCATGGGAAGGGTCTCCCATTATACCGCTAGATTGTAATATCCATGGGACAGGGTCTCCCATTATTAACCGCTAGATTGTAATCTCTTGGGACAGGGTCCCATTATACCGCGAGATTGTAATTCATGGGAGGGTCTCCCATTACCGCTAGATTGTAATCTCCTTGGGACAGGGTCTCCCATATACCGCTAGATTGTAATATCATGGGACAGGGTTCCATTATACCGCTAGATTGGTAATATCCATACGGGACAGGGTCTCCCATTATACGCCTAGATTGTAATCTCCTTGGGACAGGGTCTCCCATTATACCGCTAGATTGTAATATCCATGGGACAGGGTCTCCCATTATACCCTAGATTGTAATATCCATGGGACAGGGTCTCCCATTATACCGCTAGATTGTAATCCTTGGGACGGGTCTCCCATTATACCGTAGATTGTAATCTCCTGGGACAGGGTCTCCCATTAACCGCTAGATGTTAATCTCCTTGGGACAGGGTCTCCCATTAAACTGCTAGATTGTAATATCCTGGTACAGGTCTCCCATTATACCGCTAGATTGTAATACCATGGGACAGGGTCTCCCATTATACACTAGATTGTATATCCTTGGGACAGGGTCTCCCATTATACCGCTAGATTGTAATCTCTTGGGACAGGGTCTCCCATTATACCGCTAGATTGTAATCTCCTTGGGACAGGGTCTCCATATACTACTAGATTGTAAATCTCCTGGTACAGGGTCTCCCATTATACCGCTAGATTGTAATCTCCGTGGGACGGGTCTCCATTATACCGCTAGATTGTAATCTCCTTGGTACAGGGTCTCCCATTATACCGTAGATTTAAGCTCCTTGGACAGGGTCTCCCATATACTGCTGATTGTAATACATCTTTTTCTGTTTAATGGTCCAAAGCTCCCGGTGATAATGTCACGGCTGGTAAATGTGATGGAGATAACAGCGAAATGTTAATGTGTCACATCCACTAAGGGTTCTGATGGCGTGACATTTCATAATCTAAATTAAAATCATCTGGGCTGCTGAAAGGTCGAGCTCTGGGGGTCACAATACCAGACGAGAATCTCCGCAAAGAAATGCGAATAATAACCAGTAAATAAATATAAACAAACAAACCAACACCTTAAAATATGTAATAATACAAATACTTCTCTTTAATACAAAACAATTCACTTCAAAAGTCAACAATAAATACGATGCAGAGAGTTGTAACAGCGACACAATGAACGGTCTCCCAGTAGATGTGGTAACGGGTAGTTCATTGGAATGTGGGCTGTCCCATGGATATTACAATCTAGCAGTATAATGGGAGACCCTGTCCCATGGATATTACAATCTAGTGGTATAATGGGAGACCCTGTCCCATGGATATTACAATCTAGCGGTATAATGGGAGACCCTGTACCATGGATATTACAATCTAGCAGTATAATGGGAGACCCTGTCCCAAGGATATTACAATCTAGCGGTATACATGGTGGGTAGGTATAAAGGGTTGGACAGACATGGTGGGTAGGGTAGACGGTTATTACTATCACAATCCTCATTCCTACCTTGGTCCCTGGTATACTTGCATGTTTAAAGAACCCTTCGTGTTATGAGATCTATGCAGTCTTGGAAGCTTGGACGTCTGTTCCTGGGTATAGTTCCGGCGGAATCTCACTGGACAGGCCAGGACCCCAAGTCTACAGTGTAACCAGTCCTGTCCAGTAATGAACTCTTTCAAATCACCACCCACCACCCCCATGGAGAACCCTTGGATATAAGGAGTGACTGGGGTCAACTTTAAACTTGAATATGTTTAATAGAGAAACATCTCGCTATAGGGGTCTGTGTATAGAGGAAACAGTCCTCGCTATAGGGTCTGTGTATAGAGAAGACGCCTCCCGATAGGGGTCTGTGTAATAGAGAAACACTCTCCCTATAGGGGTCCTGTATATAGCGGAAACCCTCTCCCTATAGGGGTCCTGTTATAGGGACGTCCATGCGGTATGGTCTGTGGTATACAGCGGGAACACTCTCCCTATAGGGTCCGTGGTGGTATCGAGGACACGGTCGTGCTATAGGGTCGGTGTATTGAGGAAACAGTCCCTCCATATAGGGTCGTGTTATAGAGGAACGATCTTTGCTATAGGGGTCGTGTCATTGTATGCGAATCACTGTCCTTGCTATAGGGTCTGTGTATCGCGGAAACCCTCTCCGCTATAGGGGTCGGGGGGGGGGTGGTGGGGTATTGAGGACCCGGCTTTGCTATAGGGGTCTGTGTATTGAGGAAAAACGCGCCATATAGGGTCTGTGTATTAAGAAACGGTCTTCTATAGGGGTCTTGTATTGAGGAAATGTTCTTGCTATAAGGGGTCTGTGTATAGCGTCAACCACTCTTCCCTATAGGGGTCTGTGTATAGAGTAACGGTCCCCTTTTCTATAGGGGGGTCCCTGTGTATTGAGGAAAGGTCTTCTATAGGGGTCTGTGTATAGCGGAAACCTCTCCTATAGGGGTCTGTGTATAGAGAAACCATTCTCCATAAGGGTCGTTGTATAGAGGAAACAGTCTCCTATAATAGGGGGCTGTGTATGAGAAACAGTCTCTATAATAGGGGTCTGTTTATTGAGGAAACTGTCTCCTATAGGGGTGCGGTGTAATAGAGGAGGAACGGTCTCTAATCTAGGGGTCTGTTGAATAGAGGAAACGGTCTCCATATAGGGGTCATGTGTATAAGATGACACGCTGCTCTCTCGGTGTAGGGGGTTTCATGTGGTATAAGGAAAGCACTCTCTCCCTATAGGGGTCTGGTGGTATATTCGGCAGACCTCTCCCTATTATGGGTTCTGGTGTATAGAGGAAACAATCTTGCTATTATTCGGGTCTGTGTATTGAGGAAGACAGTCTCTATCATAGGGGTCGTGTTAGAGAACACGGTCTCTATATAGGGTTTGATTGAGTAACGGTCTCTATATAGGTGTGCTGTGGTATAAGTGAAACTGTCTCCATATAGGGGTCTTGTATAGTGTAAGACTTCCGTCTTATATGTGGGTTGCGTATACGGAAACCTTCATATGATCTCGTAGCTTTATATAGGGGCTGTCGTTATAGAGAGAACATTCCTTCGTATATAGGGTTCCTGTTAGTCAGTAACGGTCTCCTATATAGGGGTAATGTGTATAAGAAACGGTCATAGAGGGGTCTAGCTATATAGGAAAGTCTCTATGGTTCTGCTAAGAGGACAACCAGTTCTCATAAGGGGTCTGTGTATAGAGGACAACGGTCTCTATATAGGGTCATGTGTTAGAGGCAAACTGAGTCTCTTATAGTGGGTATGTGTATAGCGGAAAACCGCTCTCCTATGGTTGGTCTGTGTATAGGAAAAACACTCTCCCTATAGGGTCTGTATATAAGCTGGAAACACTCTCCCTATAGGGTCTGTGTAAGATGAAAGCGGTCTTGGTATTGGGGCTGTGTATAGCGGAAACCTCTCCCTATAGGGGTCTTGATAGAGGAACGGTCCTATGGCTATAGGGGTCTGTTGTATTGTGAAGACGTCTCCATATAGTTTGTTCTGTTTATAGAGGAAACGTCCTGTGCTATAGGGGTCCTGTTATGAGGGGAGAGGACGGTCTTGGCTATATGGTCTGTGTATAGCGGAAACACTCCCCTATAGTGGGTCTGTGTATAGATAACGTCCTTGCTATAAGGGTCTGTGTGGGGTATTGAGGAAACATTCCCATATAGGGTCTGTTGTAAGAAGGAACAGTTCTATGCTATGGGTCGTGTGTATTGAGGAAACTCTCCATATACGGGTCTGTGTATAGATGGAAACGATCTCTCTATGGGGTTTGGATAGAGAAACGGGTCCTCATATAGGGGTCATGTGTATAGAGGAAACGCTCTCCCTGGTGGGGGGTGTATCGGTAAACACCTCCCTATAGGGGTCTGTGTATAGCGGAAACCTCTCCCTATAGGGGTCTGTTGTATAGAGGTAAACAATCTTTGCTATAGGGTCCGTGTATGAGAACACGTCCTCTATATAGGGGTCTGTGTATAGAGAAAACGCGTCCTCTATATAGGGTATGTGTATTGAGGGTAACGGTCTCTATATATGGGTCTTGTATAGGGAAACGGTCTCCATATAGGGGTCTGTGTATAGTAAACGGGCTCTATATGTGGGGTCTGCGTCTAGGGACACACATTGCACTAGGAGTCCTGCGGTATAAGGAACAGCTCTAATATGGGGTCTGTGTATAAGGAAACGGTCCTCTATATAGGGGTTTAAAATGTTGTATCGAGAGACGGGTCTCTATTAGGATGTCACGCTATGTTAGTGAAACAGTCTGCTATTAGTAGGTCTGTGTATAGAGGAACAGGTCTCTATAAGTGGTCTGTGTATAGGGAAACAGGTCCTCTCTTATAGGGTCTGTGTAATAGAGGAAATCGTGCCCTATAGGTCTGTTAATAGAGGAAATAGTCCTCCATATGTGGTATCTTTTATAGTAAACACACTCTGGTGGGTCTGTTGTATGGGGAAAGTCTATGTTTTGGCGGTCTCTGTATGGGGAAGATTATGTATGGGGTCTGTGTAATAGAAGAAATGCACTCAGTATGGGGGTCGGGGCGATGCCCTGCTAGTGAGAAGGCCTCGTCTGAGGTCAAAATGCTCAGTGTGTGCCTTCTTTTGGCCACTTCTCCTCCTCTTGGACCTCCTGTCTAACTTGGCATATATCCCCATTGGTGTCCTGCTCACTGACCGTCGGCAGATAAGTGGTACGGTATCTTATCTTCTTCTCTGTCTCTATAGATATGGGGTCATGGAGGGTTGTTCCAACTTGTTTTTTCTATAATGTATTTCAAAAAAAATGTTTTTAATCGTATCTATCACAGTCCCACCCTGTGCTGTGCTACCCTCTCGCTCTTCTTATTATGCTATTAGAGGGAAATGCCTCATATGGGGTCTGTGAAACAGGGAGAACGTCTATATGGGGTCTGTGTTAGGGGAAAGATCTATGTATGGGGGTCTGTGTATAGTGGAAGTTAGTATGGTCGTGTATGGATGGAGGTATCTTGCTATGGGAAAACCAGTCTGTGTATAGGGAGCAGGTCTATGTCTGGGGGTCTGTGTATGGGAAAGGGTCTATGTATGGGGGCGTGTGGACTATTGGGGTTGTTATAGGGGAAAGGTCTATATATGGGGGTCTTTGTTCGTAAGGTATATTGGGGCGTTCTATATTTTCGTATGGGGGTCTGTATATGGGGAAAGTCTATGCTTGGGGTCTGGTTAAGGTGAAAGGTCTATATATGGGGTCTGATGATATAGGGGAAAGGTCTCATGTATGGGGTCTGTGTATAGGGGACAGGTCTATCTATGGGGGTCTGTGTAATAGGGGAACGTCTATTATGGGGTCGTTTGGTATAAGGGGAAAGGTCTATATCTGGGGGTCTGTCTTCGGGGAATGAGTCTATGTATGGGGTCTTGTGTAATGGGAAAGGTCTGTATATGGTGTCTGTTTATAGGTGGCAGTCTGTAATAGGATGAACTTCTGCATATGTTTTTGTGTTCAATGAAACAATCATATGGGGTCTTGTATAGGGGAAGGTCTATGTATGGGGTCTGTGTGTTATGGGACAGGTCTGTGTATAGGGGAGAGCTCTGCATATATGGTTTGTGTCTAGGAACCACTCATTATGGGGGTGTGTATAGGGGAAATGTCTCTGTCGGGGTCGTGTGTAAGGGACAAGGTCTATGTATGGGGTCTTGTATAGGGGAAAGGTCTAATCTGGGGTCTTTAAATAGGTGTAAAGGTCTATTGTATGGGGGTCCTGTGTCTAAGGGGGAAGTCTATGTTGGGTCTGTGTATCGGGGAAAGTCTATATATGTTGTCCTGTATATAGGGGAGAAGGTTCTATGTATGGGGTCTGTTTATATGGGGAGAAAGTTCTTATATCTGGGGGTCCTGTGTATAGGGAAAGTCTGTATATGGTACTGTTAAGGTGTAAAGGTCTATGTATGGGGGGTCTGTGTATAGGGGGACAGTCCCTTGTATCATAGGATGCTCTGCATCATAGGGTTTGTGTCCTAGAGAGAAAGCATCTCATTACTGGGGGTCTCTGGTGTATAGGGGAAAGGTCTATGTGGGGGCTGTGTATAGAGTTAAGGTCTATGTTAGGGGTCCTGTGTACTATGGGAAGGTCCTGTATAGTGGTGGTCTGTGTATAGGGGAACGGTCTGTTATATAGGGGAATGCTCTGCTAAGTGTTTGTGTCTAGAGGAAACATCATTATTGGGTCTCGTGTCTAGTGAAGGTCTATGTATGGGGTCTGTGTACTAGGGAAAGTCTGTGTATGGGTATGCTCTGGCATATAGGGGTTTTGGTGGTCTAGAGTAAACACTCATATGGGGTCCTGTGTATTTAGGGGAATAGGTTCTATGTATGGGGGTCTGTGTGAAGGGAAAAGTCTGTATGGGGGTCTGTGTGGATGGGGAAAGTGTCCTATATATGGGTCTTTTAAATTAGGGGAAAGGTCTTGTATGTGGGTCTGTGTATAGGGGGAAGGGTCTATGGTATGTTCTGTCGTATAGTTGGAAAGGCCTATATAGTGGTTCTGTAATAGAGGGAAGTCTGTAGGGGGTATGTGTTATGTGGGAAAGTCTATATATGGGGGTCTGTGTATGATGGAAGGTCCTGTATATGGGTCATGTATAGGGGGAAGTTATGTATGGGGTCTGTGTATGGGAAAGGTCGTGATATCTGAGTAAGCTCTGCATATTAGGGTTTGTGTACCTAGAGGAAAGCACTCATTCATGGGTGTCTGTGTATAGGAAAGGTTATGTATGGGGGTTGTGTATAAGTAAGTGTCATGTATAGGGTCTGTGTCATAGGGGAAGGTCTGTATTAGGGGCCCGTGCTTGGGAGGTATTTGATAGTTGTTAGGGAATGCTCTGGTATATTGGGTTTGTGTCTAGAGGACACACTTCATTATGGGGTCTGTGTAATAGGGGAAAGGGTCTCATTTATGGGGGTCTGTGTAATAGGGTAAAAGGTCTATTTATGGGATCCTGTCTATAGGGGAAAGGTCTTATTGGGTCCTGTGTATAGGGGAATGCTCTCATATAGGGTTTTTTTGTTTTAGAGGAAACACTCATTATGGGGGTCGTGGTAACTGGGTCTATATTTTTAATTCTGCTATACACCTTACCTTCAATTCTTAATCATGTAAAATAAGCACATTTAGGTCATGGCATTAACATTAACTGACCATAGGGCCCGAGGATTGACCCATTTGTACAAGGATGCTATATACATTTTAGTTTTTAGAAATCCAGTTAAAGGGAAACTAAATCCATTATTTTAGTAAATAAATCTGTATCTATTATTCACAGGGCATGAGAACGTTATCAATAAAATAATAAAATGCCCCGAGAAAATGGAGAAACTCCCCATGCGCCTCCTACTCCAGCTGACCAGCTCGGGTCATACAGCTGAGATAATAGATACAAACTTAACAACTCAACAAATATGTTGTAGTTGTCCTTTAAGGGAGACCCCCAACCCCACGCGGGAGAGAGCGATGCGAGACCACCCTACCCCTACCAGTAGAGAGCGCATAGGAGACCACCCTACCCCACACACAGGGAGAAGTCGATGGCAGACACCCTACCCACACACAAGTTGATAGCATCGTAGAACGCCCCTACCGCCACCCGGGAGAGATAAGGGAAGCCACCCTACCCCCACCACAGGGAGAGCATCGTATGAACCACCCTACCCCACACACAGGTGAGAAGCGATAGTGAACCACCCTAACCCCACTGCAGGAGAGAGCGATAGGAACCACCCCTACCCCACGCAGTGAGAGAGCGAGAGACCACCCTACCCTCACCACAGGAGAGCGATCTATAGGAGTACCACCCTAACCCTACACACAGGGAGAGGGGAGTGTTATGGAGACCACCCTACCCCACACACGGGTAGGAGCGATAGAGTAACCACCCTACCCCACACACGGAATAGGTGATAGGAGACCACCCTAACCCCACCACAGGATAGTAGCGATGAGAACCCTACCCCACACACGGAGAAGCGATAGGAGACCACCCCACCCCCCCACAGGGATAGAGCGTGAGACACCCTACCCCCACTTGGGAGCCGTGACACCAACACACACTGATATAGTCGACTAGGAGACCACCCTACCCCAACCACATGGATGAGCGTAGGATCCGACCCACCCTACCCCACCACCATGGAGAGAGCGATAGGATACCCCCTACCACCCACCACGTGGAGAGAGCGATAGAGACCACCCTAACACCAATGAGGAGCTATGATACCACCATGACATTCTCCTGATATAATGGGCTGGGAATGGTTAAGTTAATTCCTTACAGTGATCTATTTCCCATTACAATACAATTATACCATTGTCCGTCTATCCTACCGTCCCAGAATCCCTCTGACAGCCTGACAAACTGGCGTGTGTGCCATCACGCGATCCATGTTAGAGAGGAGAATCCTTAGCTGGCACAGGTGGTAGCCCAGTGGGTGGTGGGAATCCTGTGCATCCGTTATACTCCCCCAGGAACAATTGTGACCAGTCTGGCATGGACTTATGACCTTTCTACGGGATCTTTCTTCTTGTGTTGACTTTTCTCCATAACAAATCGTCCCTTTATTCTACTTTTCCTGGAGGTTTACCCTTTAATGTCTGGGGATAACCGCAACGCAGACCTGGCCATCTGGTAGATTTGTCCCCAGATCTTCTATCCCTGTTGTCATTGGTCACTGTCTCTCTAAGTAACCCCCACGCTCCCTCCTTCCCTTTCCCCATGACCATGGAACTATTCGCACACTGAATAGGGGCGAGCGCAGTTCTCCTGGTAACGTATGAGACAATGTACTAATAAGGCTCTTCACATCATCAAGGGCCCTGAATATCCCATCATAATGTCAGGTCTTGTGTGTTCATCCATATTCTGACCAACAGACAAAAGGACAAGTGTGTCTCCCATATACCCGCTAGTGTAATATCCATGGACCGGTCTCCCATTATACGCTGAGTTATAATCATCCATGGAACAGGGTCTCCATTTATGACCGCTAGATTTGTAATTATCCATGGGCAGGGTTCCCATTATACCCGCTAGATTTGTATATCCTGTGTATCATGGTCTCCCTCTATACCGATAGATTGTAATTCCATGGGACAAGGGTCTCCATTATAACCCGTAGATTTGTAATATCCATGTACGGGTCTCCCATTTAATACACCGCTAGATTGTATCTCCTTGGACAGGGTCTCCTCAACATTATACTCCGCTAGATTGTAACTATCCCCTTGGGACAGGGTCCTCCCTTATACCGCTAGATTGTAATCTCCATTGGACAGGGTTCCCATTATACTGCTAGATTGTAATCTCCTTGGGACCAGGTCTCCCATTATACACGCTAGATTGTAATACTCAACATTGGACAGGGCTCCATTATCAACCGCTAGATTGTAATCTCCATGGACAAGGGTCTCCCATTATACCGCTATATTGGGGTCAATATCCATTGGACGAGGTCTCCCATTTATACCGCTAGATTGTGAATATCCCATGGTACAGAGGTCCCCATTATAACCGCTAGATTGTAATCTCCATGTCCATGGGTCTCCAGTATACCGCCAGATTTGTATATCCATGGGACAAGGGTCTCCCATTATAACCGCTAGATTGTCATTCCATGGGACAGGTCTCCATTATACTTGCTAGATTGTAATATCCATGGGACAGGGTCATCCCTATATACCGCTAGATTGTAATTCCATGGACAGGATCTCCCAATTATCACCGTCTAGATGTACTCTCACTGGTGACAGGTTTCCATTATAACCGCAGAATTGTAATATCCCTGGGACGAGGGTCTCCATTATAAACCGCTAGATTGTCATATATCCATGGGACGGGGTCTCCCATTATACCGCTAGATTGTACTATCCTGGGATAGGCTCTTCCATTATAACCCAGTACATGTAATCTCCTTGGAGACAGGTCTCCCATTATAACCGTAGATTGTATTCCATGGGCAGGGTCTCCCTTATACCACTAACTACTGTAATCTAAATTGGGGACAGGGTGTCTCCATTATCCGCTGATTGTATCTAATTGGGACAGGGTCTCACCATTATAAACCGCAAGATTGTAATCCTCTTTGGACAGGGTCTCCCATTTACCTATATTGTAATATCCATTGGACAGGGTCTCCCTTATACCCACTAGATTGTAATCTAATTGGGACAGGTCTCCCTTGATAACCGCTATTGTAATCTAATTGGGACAGGGGTCTCTTCCATTATCCGTAGATTGTAATTCTAATGTGGGACAGGGTCTCCATTATACCGTCTAGATTGTAACTATCCATGGGACAGGGTCCGCATTTAACCGCTAGACTTGTAATCTCCTTGGGACAGGGTCTCCCATTACTTACCGCTATATTGTTTCCATGGGACAGGGTCCTCCCATTAGTCTGCTAGATATTGTTATCTCTTCGGGAGCAGGTCCCCTTATACCGCTAGATTGTAATATCCATGGGACAGGTCTCCCATTTCTAAACCGCTAGCATTGTATAGTCCATGGCAGAAAGGGTTCCCCCATTATACCACTAGATTGTAATATCCCTGGGACAGTGGTCTCCCGTTATAACCACTAGATTGTAATCTCCTTTGGTACCAGGGTCCCCATTATATGCAGGATTGTAATCTCCTTGGCAGGGTCTCCCCATTATAGCCGCTTTGTAATCCCTTGGTACAGTGTCTCCCATTATACGCTAGATTGTAACTCTCCTTGGGACAAGGTCTCCCATTACGATAACCGCGATAGTTGTAATCTCCATAGTACAGTGTCTCCCATTATAACCCGCTAGATTGTAATATCCTTTGGACAGGGGCCCCCCATAAGGAGATTACAATCTAGCGGTATAATGGGAGACCCTGTACCAAGGATATTACAATCTAGCAGTATAATGGGAGACCCTGTCCCAAGGAGATTACAATCTAGCGGTATAATGGGAGACCCTGTACCAAGGAGATTACAATCTAGCGGTATAATGGGAGACCCTGTCCCAAGGAGATTACAATCTAGCGGTATAATGGGAGACCCTGTCCCAAGGATATTACAATCTAGTGGTATAATGGGAGACCCTGTCCCATGGATACATGCTTTTGTTTTTTGTTTTTTTTGTCTGGTTCTCGGTATTGTTATTCTCTTTTGTTCGTTTTGTCTTCTTATCTGGCGCTTGTGTATAGAGGACCATTCTCATATATTTTTCTTTTATTGTCTGACCGTCTCCATATAGTGGTCATTCTGTAATTATGAACCCTTTCTCTATATCTTTTTCTTTTGGAATAGATGTACACTGTCTCCATACTAGGGGTCTGTGTATAGAAGGCAACGCTCCTCCCTGAGGGGGTCTTTGTTTCTGGAACCCTCTCACTATATGGTCCTTTGTATCATCGAAACCCTCTCTCCCTATAGGGTCTGGTAAGGGACTCTCCATGGTTGGTTAAGAGGAAACAATCTTGCTATAGGGTTGGTCTGTGTGTATTGAGGAACACAGTTCTCTATCATGGGGTCGGTGTGTTAGAGAAACGGTCCTATATAGGGTCTGTGATCTGAGGTCACGGTCTCTATATAGGGGCTGTGTATAAGATGAAACGGTTCTCCATATAGGGGTCTTGTATGTTAGTTAAACTGTTCTTATTGGTGGGTCTGCGTATACGACCCAAGTCCTGATAAGAACTTCTCGATATAGGGGGCTGTTGATAGAGGAACGATCTCCTCTATAATAGGGTTTGTTATAGTCGAACGGTCTCCCTATAATAGGGGTAATGTGTATAGAAGGAAGGGGGTTCTAGTCTATATAGGAAGTTCTCTTTAGGTGTCGCTAAGAGGAAACAGTCCTTCTATAGAGGGTCTGTGTATAGAGGAAACTGTCTCTATATAGGGGTACTGTGTATAGAGGACAACATGTCTCTATATAGTGGTATGTGTATAGAGGAAAACCGCTCTCCTATAGGGGCTCTGTGTATAGAAAAACACCTCCCTATAGGGTCTGTATATAGCTGGAACACCTCCTTATAGGTGTCTGTGTATGAGAGAAACGGTCTGGTTTGGGGTCTGTGTAATAGCGGAACCTCTCCCTATAGGGGTCTTTATAGAGGAAACGGTCCTATGGCTATAGGGGTCTGTTGTATTGAGAACAGTCTCCATATAGTGTCTGTGTTATAGAGGAAACCGTCGCTTGCTATAGGGGTCCTGGTGGATTGAGGGGAAGACTGTCTTGGGCTATAGGTCTGTGTATACGGAAACACTCCTCCTATAGTGGGTCTGTGTACTAATAACGTCTTGCTATAAGGGTCTGTGTGGGGATTGAGGAAACAGTCCCATATAGGGTCCTGTGTAAGAGGAACAGTTCATATTGGGTCGTCGGTTTATTGAGGAAACTCTCCATATTAGGGTCTGTGTATAATCGGAAACGATCTCTTATAGGGGTGGTTGATAGAGGAAACGGTCCCATATAGGGGTATTGGTATAGAGGAAACGCTCTCCCTGCTGGGGCTCGGTGTATAGTGTAAACACCTCCCTATAGGTGGTCCTGTGTATAGCGAAACACTCTCCCTTAGGGGTCTGTGTATAGAGTGAAAAACAATCTTGCTATAAGGGTCTTGTATGAGAACGTCCTCTTATTAGGGGTCTCTTGTATAGAGAAAACGTCCTCTATATATGGTATGTGTATTAGGGGTAACGGTCTCTATATAGGGTCTTGTATAGAGGAAACGGTCTCCTTCATAGGGGTCTGTGTTATAGTAAACGGGCTCTATATGGGGGCTGCGTTATGAGGACCCATTCGCACATAGGAGTCTGTCGTGATATAGGAACAGTTCTCTAATATGGGTGTCTGATGTATATGAGAAACGTCTCTATATAGGGGTTTACAAAAAAGTTGTATCAGGAAACGGTCTCTATATAGAGTTCGCATCGTCAGGGAAACAGTCGTCTATTATAGGTGCTGTGTATAGAGGAAGGTCTCTATAATGGTCTGTGTATAGGGAAACAGGTCCTCTCTATAGTGGTCTGTGTATAGAGGAACGTGTCCCTATAGGTCTGTGTAATAGAGGAAATAGCTCCATATGGTTATCTGTTATAGAGTAACACACTCTGGGGGTCTGTGTATGGGGAAAGGTCTATGTTTGGTCGGTCTTGTATGGGGAAGATTATTATGGGGTCTGTTGTAATAGAAGAAATGCACATCAGTATGGGGGTCTGGGGAAATGCCCTGCTAGTGAGAAGCCTCGTCTGAGCAAAATGCTCAGTGTGTGCCTTCTTTTGGCACTTCTCCTCCTTTGGGACCTCCTGCTAACTTTGGCAATATATCCCCATTTGGTGGTACCTGCTCTCTGACCAGTCGCAGATAGTGGTACGGTATCTTAGCTCTTTCTCTGCTCTAAGATAATGGGGTCATGGAGGGTTGTTACGCACAACTTGTTTTTCTATATGTATTTAAAAAATGTTTTTTAATCCGTATCTATCACAGTCCCACCCTGTCTGTGCTACCTGCTCACCTCTTCTTTTATATGCTATAGAGGGGAAATGCCCGTTATGGGGGTCTGTGAAACAGGGAGAACATGTCTATATTGGGGTCTGTGTCTAGGGAAAGATCTATGTATGGGGGTCTGCTGTATAGTGGGACAAGTGTCTAGTATGGGGGTCTGTGCTATAGGGAAAACTAGGCTATAGGGACTCTATGTTGGGGGTCTGTGTATAGGGGAGGTCTATGTATGGGGGTCCGTGTATGGGGAAGGTCTATATGTTTGGGGGTCTGTGTATATGGGAAAGGTCTATATATGGGGGTCTTGTATCGGTGACAAGGTCTATATTTGGCTGTGTCTTGTAGGCGTATGGGTCTGTATAGGGAAAGTCCTATGCTATGGGGTCTGTGTAAGGGGCAAAGTCTATATATGGGGGTCTGTATATAGGGGAAAGGTCTCATGTATGGGGGTCTGTGTATAGGGAGACGGTCTATTATGGGGTCTGTGTAATAGGGGAAAGTCTATGTATGGGTGTTTTGGTATAGGGGAACAGGTCTATATATGGGAGTTGTTATGGGGAAGTCTAGTATGGGGTCTGTGTAATGGAAAGGCTGTATAGGGTGTCTGTTTATAGGTTGGGCAGTCTGGTATAGTAGGAATGTCTTCGCATAGCTAGTGTGTTTTGTGTCATATGAGAAACAATCATTAGGGGTCTGTGTATAGGGAAGGTCTATGTATGGGGTCGGTGGTTATAGGGAAGGTCTGTGTAATAGGGGGAGGCTCTGCATATATTGGTTTTGTCTAGGAAACACTCATTATGGGGCTCGGTGTATAGGGAAAGTGTCTCATGTCGGGGGGTCGTGTGTAAGGGAAAGGTCTATGTATGGGGTCTTGTAGGGGAAAGGTCTAATACTGGGTCTTTAAATAGTGTAAAGGTTCCTATTTATGGGGGTCCTGTGTTAGGGGGAAGGTCTGATGTCTGGGTCTGTTGATATCGGGGAAAGGTCTATACTATGGGTCCTGTATAATAGGGGAAAGGTCTATGTATGGTGGTATGTTTATGGGGGAAAAGTTCTTATATCAGGGGGTCCTGTGTATAGGGAAAGGTCTGTATATGTGTACTGTCTAAGGTGTAAGGTCTATGTATGGGGGTGTAGGGCGGTAAAGGGAAGTCTTGTATATAGGGATGCTCTGCATATACGGGTTTGTGTCCTAGAGAAAAGCACTCATTATGGGGTGTCCTGTGTATATGGGAAAGGTCTATGTGTGGGCTGTATAGAGTAAAGTCTATGTTAGGTGGTTCCTGGTGTACTATGGGCAAGTCTGTATATGGTGGTCTGTGTACTAGGGGAAGGTCTGTTATAATAGGGGAATGCTCTGCATGTGGTTTGTGTCAGAGGAAACAATCATTATGGGGTCTCGTGTCTATTGGGAAGGTCTATGTATGGGGTCTGTGTATATAGGGAAAGTGCTGTGTATAGGGTATGCTCTGCATATAGGGGTTTGTGTGGTCTAGGTAAACACTCATTATAGGGGTCTGTGTATTAGGGAAAGGTCTATGTATGTGGGGTCTGTGTGAGGTAAAGTCATGTATGGGGTCTTGTTGGATATGGGGAAATGTCCTATATATGGGTCTTTAAAATAGGGGAAAGGTCCTATGTATTGGGGTCTTGTATAGGGGAAGGGTCTATGGTATGGTCTTGTATATGGGAAAGGCAGCTATATGGGTTCTGTAATAGGGGAAGAGTCTCGTATGGGGGTATGTGTTATAGTGTAAAAGTCTATATATGGGGGGTCTGTGTATATTGGAAGGTCCTGTATATGGGTCAATGTATAAGGGGGAAGTTATGTATGGGGTCTGTGTATAGGGGAAAGGTCTTGTTCATAGAGTAAGCCTGGCATATAGGGGTTTGTTGTCCTAGAGGAACACTCATTTGGGGTCTGTGTATAGGGAAAGGTTCATGTATGGGGGTTGGTGTATAAGTAAGGCTCATGTATAAGGGTCTGTGTATAGGGGAAGGTCTGTATAGGGGGTCTCTGTATAATTGGAAGTTCTTGTATAGTGGGGAACTCTGATGGTCATATGGTTTGGTGTCTAAGAGGACACACTTCATTTGGGGTCTGGTGTAATAGGGAAAGGCTCGTCATTTATGGGGGTCTGTGTAATCGGGTAAAAGGTCTAATTTATGGGTGATCTGTCTATAGGGGAACAGGTCTTATATGTGGTGTCCTGTGTATAGGGGAATGCTCTGCATATCAGGGTTTTTTTGTTTTAGAGAAACACTCATTAATGGGGGTCGTGTAAATGGGTCTAATTTTAATTAATTGCTATACACCTACCTCAATTCTGTAATACATGTAAAAATCAACATTTAGGTCATGGCATAACAGTAACTGACCTAGGGCCCGAGGATTGACCCATTGTACAAGGATGCTAATACTTTTGTTTTAGAAATCATTTAAAGGGAAACTAAATCCACTTATTTTAGTAAATAAAATCTGTATCTAATATTCACAGGGATGAGAACGTTATCAATACCAATAATAAAATGCCCGACAAATAGGAAAACCCCCAGCGCCTCTACTCAGCTGACCGCTTCGGTCATACAGCTGAGAATTAGATACAAACCTTAACAAACTCACAACAATTGTTTAGTTGTCCTTTAAAGGAGACCACCCAACCCCACGCGGGAGAGAGCGATGTATGACCCCCTACCCCACCAGGTTAGAGAGCGATAGGAGCACCACCCTAACCCCACACACAGGAGAGCGATGGTAGACACCCTACCCACACACAGAGTTTGATAGCTCGTAGATACGCCCCTCCCCACCCGAGTGAGAGATCTAGGCGGAGGCCACCCTAACCCCACACCAGGAGAGAGGATCGTATAGACCACCCTACCCCACACACAGGTGAGAGTAGC
Organism: Hymenochirus boettgeri; assembly: GCA_019447015.1. Lineage (NCBI taxonomy): Eukaryota > Metazoa > Chordata > Amphibia > Anura > Pipidae > Hymenochirus > Hymenochirus boettgeri. The sequence goes on from JAACNH010000084.1 coordinate 262,909, forward strand.
GATAGGTACCACCCTACCGCCACGCAGGAGAAGCATAGGAACCACCCTCCCCACGCATGAGAGAGCGGTAGAGACCACCCTACCCTCCACACACAGGAGAGCGATATGGAGACCACCCTAACCCTACACACAGGGAGCGAGGGGGGGGTGGGGTATGGAGACCACACCTAACCCCACACACGGGGAGAGGAGCGATAGAGACCACCCTACCCCACACACGGATAGAGTGATAGGAGACCACCCTACCCCACCACAGGATAGTAGCGATAGAACACCCTACCCCACACACTGGAGAGGCGATAGGAACCACCCCACCCCCCCACAGGGAAGAGCGTATAGACCCCTACCCCATTAAACCTAACCACCACACCGTAGAGATTGCGACTCAGGAACCACCCTACCCCCAACACACAGGAGATCATGAGGCTACACGAGACCACCCTACCCCCCACACATGTGAGATCGAGCGATAGGAAACCACCCTACCACCACACTGGAGAGAGCGATAGGAGACCTACCTACCCCCCACATACGGCAGTAAATACACCTAGGATTCTCCTGATATAATGGTGCTGGGAATGGTTCAGAGTTTAAACTCTCCTTACAGTGAATCTTCCCATACAATGACAATTATTAACATTGTCCGTCTAATCCTACAACGTCCTCAGAATCCTCTGACAGCCTGACAACACTGCAGTGTGGTCCAATCACAGCATCCATGTTAGAGAGGAAGGAATCCTTAGTCTGGCATGCAGGTGGTAGCCCAGTGGGGTCGGTGGGAATCCTTGTGCATCCGTATGTACCCCCAAATTGATGAGCCAGTCTGGGCAGTACTTGATTGACCTTTCTTACTGGGATCTTTCTTCTTTGTGACTTTTCTCTTCCACATAACAAATCGTCCTTTATTCTACTTTCCTGGAGGTTTAACCCTTTAATGTCTGGGGATAACCGCAACGCAGACCGGCCACATTGGTAGAATTGTCCCCAGATCTTCTATCCTGTGATCATTGTCCACTGTCTCTCTATAAAACCCCCACCTCCCTCCTTCCCTTCCCCAAGACCAATGGAATATTCCCAACTGTGAATAGGGGCGAGCGCAGTTCCTCCTGGTAACGTATTAGAGACAATGTACTATAATGGCTCTTCACATATCAAAGGGCCCTGAATCATCCCATCATAATGTCAGGTCTGTGTTGATTCATACCATATTCTACCACAAGACAAAAGGACATGTGTCTCCCATATACCCGCTAGATTGTAATATCCATGGGACAGGTGTCTCCCATTATACCGCTAGATTGTAATATCCATGGGACAGGGTCTCCCATTAACCGCTAGATTGTATTATCCATGGGCAGGGTTCCCATTATCGCGGATTTATATCCTGTACAGGTCTCCTTATACCGTAGATTGTAATTCCATGGGACAGGGTCTCCCATTATACCGCTAGATTGTAATTCCAGGACAGGGTCTCCCATTATACCGCTAGATTGTAATCATCCATGGGACAGGGTCTCCCATTATACCGCTAGATTGTATATCCTGGGACAGGGTCTCCCTTATACCGCTAGATTGTAATCTCCATGGGACAGGGTCTCCCATTATACCGCTAGATTGTAATATCCATGGGACAGGGTCTCCCATTATACCGCTAGATTTAATATCCATTGGGACAGGGCTCCCATTATACCGCTAGATTGTAATATCCATGGGACAGGGTCTCCCATTATACCGCTAGATTGTAATATCCATGGACAGGTCCCTCCATTTATACCGCTAGATTGTAATATCCATGGGACAGGGTCTCCCATTATACCGCTAGATTGTAATCTCCATGGGACAGGGTCTCCCATATACCGCTCAGATTGTAATATCCATGGGACAGGGTCTCCCATTATACCGCTAGATTGTATATCCATGGGACAGGGTCTCCATTATCACTGCTATAGTAATATCCTGGGCAGGGTCTCCCTTATATACCGCTAGATTGTAATATCCATGGGACAGGATCTCCCATATACCTCTAGATTGTACTCCATTGGACAGGTCTTCCCATTATACCGCTAGATTGTAATATCCATGGGACAGGGTCTCCCATTATAACCGCTATATTGTAATATCCATGGGACAGGGTCTCCCATTATACCGCTAGATTGTAATATCCTGGGACAGGGTCTCCATTATACCCGCTAGATTGTAATCTCCTTGGGACAGGGTCTCCCATTATACGCTAGATTGTAATATCCATGGGACAGGGTCTCCCATTATACCCTATAGATTGTATATCCATGGGACAGGGTTCTCCATTATACCGCTAGATTGTAATCCATTGGGACAGGGTCTCCCATTATAACCGCAGATTGTAATCTCCTGGACAGGGTCTCCCATTATACCTCTAGATTGTAATATCCATGGTACAGGGTCTCCATTATACCTCTAGATTGTAATCTTTGGGACAGGGTCTCCCTATAACCGCTGATTGTAATATCCATGGACAGGGTCTCCCATTATCACGCTAGATTGTAAATCCTTGGGACAGGGTCTCCCATTATACCGCTAGATTGTAATATCCATGGGACAGGGTCTCCCATTTATAACCGCTAGATTGTAATCTCCTTGGGACAGGGTCTCCCATTACTTAACCGCTAAGATTGTATTATCCATGGGACAGGGTCTCCCATTATCTGCTAGAATTGTATCCTTCCGGGGTCCCATGGATATTACAATCTAGCGGTATAATGGGAGACCCTGTCCCAAGGATATTACAATCTAGCGGTATAATGGGAGACCCTGTCCCATGGAGATTACAATCTAGCGGTATAATGGGAGACCCTGTCCCATGGATATTACAATCTAGCGGTATAATGGGAGACCCAGTCCCAAGGATATTACAATCTAGCGGTATAATGGGAGGCCCTGTCCCATGGATATTACAATCTAGCGGTATAATGGGAGACCCTGTCCCATGGATATTACAATCTAGTGGTATAATGGGAGGCCCTGTCCCATGGATATTACAATCTAGCGGTATGAGAGAGACCAGAAAACGTCGAGAGACGAACACGAGGACGAACGAGAACGAAGCGAGAGACGAACACGAGAGACGAACCGAGAGACGACACGAGGACGAACGCGAGAGACGAACACGGGAGAGGCAGATAGCCGCAAACAGCTAAGACAGACACTAACCTACGGACCACGCTACACATAATGATCCCAACATATACCAATACCTTATACGAATATGACACTTAATACTACCTCCCGAATACGACAACATAGACGAACTATACAACTTTAAATTTACCCACTTGATGACCACTTAATCCCCTACGAGAGACCATACAACCGATGACTACCCCAACAGCGAGGACCCAACACTCATTCTACCCTACACCCCTATACTACCAAACCACAAAAATCTATATACCCTAAACGCATACTCCCCTACTCTCATCTTCTAACACTCACAACTACGACCCACCCGTTTCTCAACTCCTCACACGATCTACCTCTACTCAATCACTATATAACCCTAATTCCTATATACGCCACTACTCATATATACTCACACTTAACATCATCCTATATACACTCACTCCTCATATACTAACTCAGATATACTAACTCTATATATAAACTCAACTATAACTAACTGCCTCATAAAAAACCCTATACCTATAGAAACTGCTAATATCCAAACTATATATACTAACTTATATACTAAACTCTATATTACTACTCTATACACTAAACACTATATACTCAAATCTAAAATAGACGTTACACGTTGGGCGGTTTTTTAAAACAACACATATACTAACACTATATACTAACGCTATATACTAACGCTATATACTAACGCTATAACTAACACTATATACTAACTCTATATACTACTCTAATACTAACTCTAATACTAACTCTATATACTAAACTAGACGTTGCACGTTAGAGTAACATCTGCTGTTAGATACACAAAATGTGAATTAACGATCAATGGACAGAAGGTTGGCGGAGCCCCGAAAGTCAATCAATGTCAGACCTGGCGCCAGTAAACCATGACATGGCATCCTTTGGAATGGGGCTCGGTTGCAGTGTTCCCTCTAAGGTGTGCTCCTGCATGTGCACACAGGTTAACAGTAGACGCGTACACAAAATCTTTGCTGCGGTGTGCAGCCCACACAATTTAATTTGTATGCGCAAAGAAAGTTTAGGTCTGTGCACACATAGAATTTCCAATTAGAGGGAAACATTGTCTCTGTGTATCGTATAGGGAAGGAAGAGATAATGAGCGATCTTACCCTTATTAACCTTCGTCTGATTGGACAAATATGACATTGATATTAAAGAAAAGGATTGTTTGTGCCCAAAAATTTCCTGATATTTCTTCTCCATTTAAACAAAATATTGCACCAGTCCAAAAATGTCCCCGTGTGTACTGGGCTCAATATATGTTGTAATAGTAGTAACATGGGAGAAATATGGCTTGTTATATTTTATAATTAGTCCCACGGTGGAAACTAGGATCACCGGTATGGTAGCGTTCGGATTCAGGTTTAAATACACATGGTTATACACTGTCAATTCTGGCTGTGGCGACAGGACCGGACCTTTATTCACAGGATTACGTAAAGACCGACATCTGACACAGACCTGACAATCTGTCCTGGATCTGACAATCGTCTAGATCTGACAATCGTCCTGGATCTGACCAATCTGTCCCGGATCTGACAATCTGTCCACAGACCTGACAATCTGTCCACAGACCTGACATCTGTCCCTAGATCTGACAATCTGTCCCTGATCTGACAATCTGTCGACAATCGTCCCGATGACTGACTGACCATCTGTCCCCAGACTGACAATCTGTCCCTAATGACAATCGTCCCGGACCTGACAATTGTCCCCGGCCTGACAATCTGTCCCCGGACTGACAATCTGTCCCAGGACCCTGACAATCTGTCCCCGACCTGACAATCTGTCCCCGGGACCTGACAATCTGTCCCCAGACCTGAACATTGTCCCCGCGACCTGACAATCTGTACCCGACCTGACAATCGTCCCTGATCGCACGCGCTGACAATCTGTCCCGGACCTGACAATCTGCTCCCTAGGATTCGACAATCTGTCCCCGCGATTGACAATAATGTCCCCGGACCTGACAATCTGTCCCGGACCCTGACAATCTGTCCCCGGATCTGACAATCTGTCCCCGGATTGACAATCGTCCCTGATCTGGACAATCTGTCCCTGGATCTGACAACCTTCTGTCCACAGACTGAAATCTGTCCCACGAACCTGCACAATCTGTCCACAGACCTGACAATCTGTCCCTAGATCTGACAATCTGTTCCTGATCTGACAATCTGTCCACGGCATCCTGACAATCTGTCCCCGGACATGACAATCTGTCCCAGACCGAAATCTGTACCCGGACCTGACAATCTGTCCCCGGACCTGAAATCTGTCCCTAGATCTGGACAATCTGTCCCCAGATCTGACAATCTGTCCCCGGACCTGAACAATCTGTCCCCGGACCTGACAATCTGTCCGAGGATCATGACAATCTGTCCCCGACATGACAATCTGTCCCGGACCTGACAAAATCGTCCACGGACTGACAATTGTCCCTGGACCTGACAATCTGTCCCTGGACCGACAATCTGTCCCCGGACATGACAATCTGTCCACCGAACTGACAATCTGTCCCTGGACCTGACAATCTGTCCACGGACCGACAATCTGTCCCCAGACTGACAATCTGTCCCCAGATATGACAATTGTCCCCGGACCTGACAATCTGTCCCCGAGGACCTGACAATCAGTCCCCGGACTGGACCAATCTGTCCCTTGAAATCGGACAATCTGTCCAGGACTGACAATCGTCCCCGGACCTGACAATCTGTCCCCGACCTGACAATCTGTCCCTAGACTCTTGACAATCTGTCACCGGACCCTGACAAATTTAGTCCTCGGACCTGACAATCTGTCCCCGGACCTGACAATCTGTCCCTAGATCTGTCAATCTGTCCCAGATCTGACAATCTGTCCCGGATCTGACAATCTGTCCCCGGACCTGACAATCTGGCCCTAGAGTCTGACAATCTGTCCCTAGATCTGACAATCTGTCCACGGACCTGGACAATCTGTCCCCGGACCTGACCATCTGTCCCTAGATCTGACAATCTGTCCCGGACCTGACAATCTGTCCCCGGACCTGACAATCTGTCCTAGACCTGACAATCTGTCCCTAGACGTGACAATTCTGTCCCCGGACCTGACAATCTGTCCCCAGACATGACAATCTGGACGGACTACATCTGTCCTAGGACCTGACAATCGTCCCCGGACCTGACAATCTGTCCCCGGACCTGACAAATCTGTCCCTAGACCTGACAATCGGTCCCCGGGACATGACACTATTATCCTGGTAGTGGCGGGCATAGAATGGATGGAAGGTATGGTGGGAGGAGTCAGTGACAATCTGCCCCCGTGTTACCTGTCCCTAGACCTGACAATCTTCCCCGGACCTGACAATCTGTCCCTAGACCTGACAATCTGTCCCGGACCTACAATTGTCCCGGACCTGACAATTGTCCCCGGACTGACAATCTGTCCCGGACCTGACATATCTTCCCTAGACCTCCCATGACAATCTGTCCCGGACCGACACTATTATCCTGGTTAGTGGGGCAGTAATGACTGGAAGGTATGGTGGGAGGAGTCAGTGACAATGCTGCACCGTGTTGTTACCTGCAATCTGGCCTGCATTGTGGCGGATCTCCTGGTTTTCCTGGCCACTTTGTCCAGAAGGCTGGCATTGAACTGTAAACCTCCCAGGATCCCTGTGAAATCGTCTGCGTGTTTATGAATCCAATCCAGCAGAAAAGCCCGTCCATTTAGGGTAATCCTCCACCCACTGTCTCCATAACTACACTTCTCACCAGGTCGGGACTCTTACCTGTACGGCCACAATGGCCTGAGGGTGGGAGTCCCATCACGACACGCGAACCTCAACCGTGTCATATAGATCTGCAGGGAGAGGAACAGACTGAACCACAACTCCTCCAAACACACGAGCACGACCTACCTACCTGCCTCCCCTACCTACCTGCCTCGCATACCTTCCTGCCTCCCCCACCCACCTGCCTCCCCCACCTACCTGCTTCCCCCACCTTCCTGCCTCCTCTACCTACCTGCCCCCACCTTCTGCTCCTCTACCTACTGCCCTCCCCCACCTACCTGGCCTCCTCTACCTACATGCCTCCCCCACCCTTCCTGCCTCCTTTCTTTAAAACTACCTTGCCCCTCCCCCACCCACCTGCCTCCCCCACCTACCTGCTTCCCCCACCTTCCTGCCTCCTCTACCTACATGCCTCCCCCCACCCTTCCTTGCCTGCTACTACCTACCTGCCCCCACCTACCTGCCTCCCCCCACCTACTGCTCCCCAACCTTCCTGCCTCCCCTACCTACCTGCCTTCCCTACCTACCTGCCTCCCCCACCTTCCTGCCTCCCCCACCTTACTGCCTCCCCTACTACTGCCTCCCCACCTACCGCCTCCCCACCTTGCACCTGCTTCCCCCACCTTCCTGCCTCCTCTACCTACCTGCCTCCCCTACCTACCTGCCGCCCCTACCTACCTGCTTCCCCACCTTCGCCTCCCCTACTTCCTGCCGTCCCCTACCTACCTGCCTCCCTAACCTACGCTGTTCCCCACATTCTGCTCCCCATACCTACCTGCTTCCCCCACCTACCTGCCTCCTCTACCTACCTGCTTCCCCCACCTTCCTGCCCACTACCTAACTGCCCTCCCTACCTATCTGCTTACCCCACCTACCTGCCTCCTCTTACCTACCTGCTTCCCCCCCTTCCTGCCTCCTCTACCTACCTGCTTCCCCCCACCTTCATGCCTCCCCTACCTAACCTGCTTCCCCCACCTACCTGCTTCCCCCCAACCCTTCCTGCCTTCCCCACTACTGCTTCCCCACCTACCGCCTCCCTACCTGCTCCCCCACCTTTCCTGCCTTACCAACCTACCTACCTGCTTCCCCCACCTTCGTGCCTCCCCTACCTACCTGCTTCCCCACCTTCCTGCCTCCCCCTACCTACTGCTCCCCCACTGCCTGCCTCCCCACATACCTGCTTCCCCCATGTCCGCCTCCCTTACCTGCTTCCCCCACCTACCTGCCTCCCTACCACCTGTGCTTCCCCACCTTCCTGCTCCCCATACCTCACCTGCTTCCCCCACCTACCTGCCCCCTACATACGCTTCCCACCTTCTGCTCCCCTACCTACCTCTTCCCCCCCACTTCCTGCTTCCCCTACCTTCTGCTTACCCCTACCTTCCTGTTCCCCCACCTACCTGCCTCCCACCACCTAATGCCTCCCCTACCTACTGCCTCCCCTACCTACCAACTCCCTACCTACCTGCCCTCCTCAGGTGTAGTCATTGTGTATGCACCCCGGACATGCATTAATATTTATCAATATGTGATCAATTTGGTCCTTTTTTTTACTTATACCCTAATATCTATGTTGTATTTTGTTAGATCAACTGGACTTGAAGTTTAGTTCTTGAAGACGTTTCGCTAGTCATCCGACTGGCTTTCTCAATTCAGAATGACTTGTACAAGAATCTGTGGCAATTATGTACCCTGGAAAGTCCAGCACAGAGGCGAAGGCTAAAGAAATGAAACATCTCAGAGGAGCCCTTAAACCTTGTGGATATCCAGACTGGCCTTGTCAAAAAAGAAAGTAGAAGGAGACGAAAAGAACACGAATACACAACAGTGAAGGGGAAAAAGCAAGACAGGAGGAAGAACATGGTCATCCCATATGTAGCAGGGGGTATCCGAGAAATTAAGAAGAATTTTCAATAAACACCGTATCCCTGTCTGCTTTAAAACCGAACAAACACACTGAGGCAGCATTGGTACATCGAAAGACCAATACCAAAACACAAGAAAAGCGACATCATATATGCAGTGCAGTGCAGTGAAGAATGCTCTGATTGTATGTGGGGGAGACCAAACAGCAAACTGCATTCAAGTGAGGCCCAAGCACAGAAGAGCCAATTCCAGGGTCAGGAATCAGCGTGTATCTGCTCTTAAAGGATCAAGGAATACCTTTGAAGATTGTAATGTTAACTACTGGCAAAGGAACGTGACTGGTTCAAGAGAGGTGTTAAGGAGGCCCTTTATGTGAAAATAAAGAAACCAAGCCTAAATAGAGGTGGGGGGGTTCGACACCAAAACTGTCTGCCATGTACATGCTGTTTTAACACCTTACTTGGGCGTCCTATAACACCTTTAGCACACTATCCAATCACCCCTTAACACCTGGCTGTGTGTGAGATGCTAATTGGATTTTCCAGGGTACTTAATTGCCACAGATTCTTGTACAAGTCATTCTGAATTGAGAAAAATCCAGTCGGATGACTAGCGAAACGTCTTCAGAACTAAACTTCAAGTCAGTTGATTCTAATTGAATACAACAGATATACCATGACCTGGATGATGAATTACAGATATACCGTGACGATGGATGAATATTACAGAGATACCAGACCTGGATGAATGAATATTACAGATATACCATGACCGGATGATGAATATTACAGATATACCGTGACCTGGATGGATGAATATTACAGATATACCACGATTCTGGAGGATGAAATTACAGACTATACCATGACCTGGTGAATGAATATTACGATATACCATGACCTGGATGAATGAATATTACAGATATACCGTGACCTGGATGGATGGATATTACAGATATACCGTGACCTGGATGGATGAATATTACAGAGATACCGTGACCTGGATGGATGAATATACAGATATACCGTGACCTGGATGGATGAATATTACAGATATTACGTGACCTGGATGGATGAATATTACAGTATACGTGACCGGTGGCATGGATATTACCGATATACCGTGACCTGGATGAATGAATATTACAGATTATACCATGACCTGGATGGATGAAATTACAGATATACCGTGACCTGGAGGATGAATATTACAGATAATACCGGGACCTGGAGGATGAATATTACAGATATACCATGACCTGGATGGATGAAGATACAGATATACCGTGACTGGATGGAGAATATAAGATCTACCGTGACTGGAGGATGATATTACAGATTACCGTGACCTGGAAGAATTGAATATTACAGATATACCGTGACCTGGATGCATGAAATTACAGATTATACCGTGACCTGGATGTGATGAATATTACAGAATACATAGAGACTGTCTACCAGCAAAAGAACATTCACTTTACCATCCTCACACTGAATCCCAACCACCTGAAAAGGAAAACTAAATTATAAGCATGTAAAGACCCAGATTAGTAATATAGGAGAGGCTCCCTTTATATTTTATAGCCATGGGAAGGTTCTCCCACGCTAGGTTTTATACCATGGGACAGGTCTCCCTTTTATACCCCTAGATTGAGATGCGTAATTATCCATAGGACAGGGTCTCCCATATATACCGCTAGATTGTAATCCATGGACAGGGCTCCCATTATACCGCTAGATTATAATATCCATGGACAGGGTCTCCCATTATACCAGCTAGATTGTAATATCCATGGGACAGGGTCTCCCATTTACCGACTAGATTGTAATATCCATGGGACAGGGTCTCCCATTATACCGCTAGATGTTAATATCCATGGGACAGGGTCTCCCATTATACCGCTAGATTGTAATCTCCTTGGGACAGGGTCTCCATTATACCGCTAGATTGAATATCTCCTGGGACAGGGTCTCCCATTATACCGCTTAGATTGTAATATCCAGGGACAGGGTCTCCCATTATACCGCTAGATTGTAATATCCATGGACAGGGTCTCCCATTATACCGCTAGATTGTAATATCCTTGGGACAGGGTCTCCCATTATACCGCTAGATTGTAATTATCATGGGACAGGGTTCCCCATTTAACCGCTAGATTGTAATATCCTGGGACAGGGTCTCCCATTATACCGCTAGATGTAATATCCATGGACAGGGTCTCCCTTTATACCATGATGGTAATACTCCTTGGGACAGGGTCCACATGTATACCGACTAGGGACGATTGTAATACCATGGGACAGGGTTCCCATTATACACGCTATGCACTTGTAGGATATCCTATGGGACAGGGATCCATCCATGTATACACGCGAGAAGTCATATCACTGGGACAGGGTCCCCATTATACGCTAGATTGTAAATAACATCTCCTGTACAAGAACGGGTCCCATTTACACTGCCACGAGAATTGTAATATCCTGGGACAGGGTCTCCCATTATACCGCTAGATGTAATATCCATGGGACAGGGTCTCCCATTATACCGCTAGATTGTAATATCCTTGGGACAGGTCTCCCATTATACCGCTAGATTGTAATATCCATGGGACAGGGTCTCCCATTATACCGCTAGATTGTAATACTCCTTGGGACAGGGCTCCCATTATACCGCTAGATTGTAATATCTGGACAGGTCTCCATTATACCGCTAGATTGTAATATCCATGGGACAGGCGGTCTCCATTATACCACTGGATTGTAATATCCATGGGACAGGGTCTCCCATTATACCGCTAGATTGAATCTCCTGGACAGGGTCTCCCATTATACCGCTGATTGTAATCTCCTGGACAGGGTCTCCCATTATACACTAGATTGTAATATCCATGGGAAAGGGTCCTCCCATTAGACCCGCTAGATGTAATACCTGTCCCAAGGATATTACAATCTAGCGGTATAATGGGAGACCCTGTCCCAAGGATATTACAATCTAGCGGTATAATGGGAGACCCTGTCCCATGGAATATTACAATCTAGCGGTAATATGGGAGACCCTGTCCAAGGAGATTACAATCTAGCGGTATAATGGGAGACCCGTGGTACTCATGGGAATATTAACAATCTAGCGGTATAATGGGAGACCCTGTCCCATGGATATTACAATCTAGCGGTATAATGGGAGACCCTGTCCCATGGATATTACAATCTAGCGGTATAATGGGAGACCCTGTCCCATGGTATTTATTATAAAGTGGTATAATGTTGCAACATGACTTCCTCTTGTGGTTCTGTGAAATCAGGGCGGGTGTTGCTACAGGGAATTGTTTTTGCCGTCGGACTAGAATCCGGCATCTACATATGTTGGACTAACAGGTCCTCTGCATGTTTGTGTGTGTGTGTTGATACTCGGTAGAGGAATGTGCAGTGTCGTTATCTGGCTCCTCCTAATTTACTTTGTTCTCACCAACAGGTGCATCAACTTTGAAGAAGACTCTGCCAGCGGAGGTAAGGGATCTGTTTGTTCACCATTGTCCAGGCCGAGTACTAATAAAAAGGGAAACCACCCATTGTAATTTAAGCAGTCGTTAAACTATAATACTCCGCATTATCCTGCAGAAAGACATGTTCTAATAATAATGTGTGCAGAAAGGGAGACAGAAGATTCATACCTGCTGGGACCTTGGCCTGTAGCCCTGTGCTGGGAGAATCTAATAACATTCTATCTGGGAAATGGACCCACTGGTTGATGGGAGGAAATAAGGTTTAAAGGGACAAATGTTTCATTTCCTGTAAGCAAGTATGTCCCTTTAAGGAAAGAGACAACCCAATCAAAGATGAAAGAGCTGCGTACGGTGTGGGGTCTCTATGGCTGCCAGTGAAGGGGTAGAACAGAGATAGAGGGAGGATAACTGGATGTGTACACTGTTACTTACTGGGAGGAGTGGCATGGAAGCTTGGGCATAGTCTGAATCCATCCCTGCTTGGTGGGTTCCTGTGTCGTAGAGAAGTTTAGGGTTAATGCTGTTCTTTTTACCCACAATGCACTGGTTTTATCCCCGTATGGAATTTTGATCTTTTGTTCAACTTTCCCCAGGCGCCCGGCTCCTCTGCCCAGCCAGGCGGGCAGACCATGAAGAAGATTGGACACCGTGGTGTAGACTCCACCGGAGAGACCACATACAAGAAGGTGAGACGTGGTGAAATGAGGATTTCTGAGCAAAACACTATGAAAATGTGAATATTAATACCAACCTCTTTGTACCACAGACCCCGTCCTCTGCCTTGAAAGGTGCCATCCAGCTTGGCATCACACACACCGTGGGCAGTTTGACTGCCAAGCCAGAGAGGGATGTCTTAATGCAGGATTTCTATGTGGTGGAGAGCATCTTCTTCCCTGGGTAGGGTTCTAGTCCGGGTCTCCCCCCATATCCGTGCAGATCTGGTATAATTGTGACATTAACACAGTCCTCCTCCTTCTTCCCTGCAGGGAGGGCAGTAACTTAACCCCAGCCCATCATTACAGTGACTTCCGCTTCAAGACTTACGCGCCCGTCGCTTTCCGCTACTTCAGAGAGCTGTTCGGGATTCGACCCGACGATTATCTGGTACGTCTGTGAAGTTACCCTACACGGTCCGGTGATGAATTGGTTCTAGACATTGTATTGTATGTGGTGAGGAATCCTGTCCTTTTACAATTTCAGTATTCCCTGTGCAATGAGCCTCTGATTGAACTGTCCAACTCTGGGGCCAGCGGTTCGCTGTTTTACGTGTCGGGAGATGATGAGTTCATCATAAAGACCGTGCAGCACAAGGAGGCGGAATTCCTTCAGAAACTGCTGCCCGGTTACTACATGGTACGTACCTGGACGTTGTTATTTATTGGTAAAGTCCTCATTGGCCACAGTTTGCTCTATAACCAAAAATCTTTATGTTTAGAACCTTAACCAGAACCCCCGAACTCTACTGCCGAAGTTCTACGGCTTATACTGCGTGCAAGCCGGGGGAAAGAACATCCGCATCGTGGTCATGAACAATTTGCTTCCTCGCTCTGTCAAAATGCACGTCAAGTACGACCTTAAAGGGTCCACCTACAAGCGCCGAGCGTCGGCCAAAGAGCGTGAAAAGAGATTCCCTACATTCAAAGACCTGGACTTTATAACCGACTGGCCCGATGGTCTCTTTCTGGACCCCGACATGCACAGTGCTCTATGCAAGACTATCCAGAGAGACTGCCTGGTGAGGACTGTTAGATTCTACGGTGAGGGTGAAGTTGGCCATAAACGAATAAGATGTTTGATCGATTTGACGTTTAATCCACTAATCTATCAACATCTTATTGCGGAAGACGTGGGGGTTAGACCTTTATTTGTAATCCAACCTCAATCCAGCGGGACATACTTTGTTGTGATAATGGGAACTAAACGTTATCGTTTTACACCCTTCAGGTGCTCCAGAGCTTCAAGATCATGGATTACAGTTTACTTGTTGGTATCCATAACATGGACTATGCTCAGAAGGAAACATCCGTGCTGGACGGGCAACATCATTCAGATACCCGTCGTCCCGCTGCACAGAAGGCACTGTATTCAACTGCCATGGAGTCCATCCAGGGAGAGGCGCGGCGCGGGGGCGCGATAGAGACAGACGACCAGTATGTACCACGTGTTTTATTGACTACATTATTGGAGAGGGTTTGACTAGGGTAGAGGGATCCATCTTAACGTGTGATATATAACTATGTGTCTATCAAACAGAATGGGGGGGATCCCAGCACGGAATGCCAAGGGAGAGCGCCTGTTGCTGTACATTGGAGTCATTGACGTATTGCAGTCTTACAGGTGAGTGTGAGTAGATTGTGCCAGGCATCTCTTGGTGTCTCTCTGTCCCGAATTAGTTAAAGGGCATCTATAGTGGGAAAATGAACTTTTTTTTCTTTCTTTCCATGTGTTCTATAATTCCCCTGAACCCCCGAGTGTCTTCACTTTGTTCAGTTTCCCTCTCTGTCCTGAGATACACCAGTTAGAAGAAGACGTGACTGCATTCCTCTACTCCTACTTGGACTGTCAATCAAATCCATATAGATGCCACTTTAAAGAGGTCCAGGCTGTAGATAAAGGAAATATAGTTTTGCCCTTTTGATTTCCTTAACAGGATATTGATGTGATGTTTCTACATGTGGTTTTTTTATCAACTTTTAATGGTTGGTTAATTGCCACCTTCACGTGTGTTTTATCTCTGACTCCACTGCCCTAGTCATTGACAGGTGATTGCAAGTGAGTGACTCCAGGGGGATGGGCTCGTACAGAGATGAGGGCTATGAATAGTTCTAATGATCTCAATCGTTCTGCTACTGACCAGAAACTCAGACTGTTCATATTCTGTGCCCCCCGTTAGCAGTCGCCAGTGGAACGTCCAGGAATGCGTTCATCTGAGAAAGAAACGACTTATTTATCCCTTTTAATTCTTTACTTGATTCCAAACAGGACTTTATACCACACACATTCCCCCCACTTCCATGGAGTGCACAATCCCTTTAGCCACACCCACTCGTAGGCGCGCAACAAGTTAAAAATGTTCCCACAGGTGGCCTAATGGGTCAAGGGTACCTGCTGTGATTACTAGGATCGACAAACACATAGAATATTTATTAAATGTGTTGTTATTTGAAATATAAACGCAAGAGCCATTAATAGTTTGTATATATATATTATACATCTGGTGGTGGTTTATCTTATGAAATTGGCGCTGGATCCATCTGTGTATTAATTCTTACATGCATAGAACAAGGACCCTTTAAGATCACGTCACCCAAATAGCTACATCTAGTGTTTCATGGGAGGAGGCCATGCCCAATCTAGACGGGATAATGATAATCTTTCAACCGGTATACGTCTGGTGGTCAGTGTGAGTGTGACGGTTACTTGTGTGTATTGTGAGAACCTAGTGCTGAGCTGGTGTATAACAGGAATCACATTGGTAACAGTATGGTTATGTTGGATTTAATAAATGGCTTAGTAATCCATGGATGATCCTCATTGATTCAGTTCCTGGAACTAAGAAGGGCGGGATCATTTACTAACCTGTTATACTCCTGTGTGTGTGGTGTCACTTTTACCATAGTAAATTCCCCCGTGTGGTGGAAACTCTCCACTTCAGGGCCAATGAAAGATTCCTGCGTCTCCAGACTGTGGGTCGATTGCTTGTAACTACTCGTCAGACAACATGTTCTGACATGTGACTGTTTATTTTTGTGCCTCAGGGATCTGAAGACACAGTGTGTATATGATGTAAACGTGTTTAGAGTCGGATGGACCAAGAAATCCTCCTGTGGCGTAATTTAGAAATGCATCGGCGTTTCCATTGTAGCAGTGAAAATTCTTACTCCAATGTTTCCTTATAAGGGACAATTTCATAGAAATCCCACTGCAAGATTCGATATAAGCCAATGGGCACGTGGAAGAGTTGTGGTACAAGTAGGACATGTTGTATCTTGTTGGTGTTTTTTGCAGCCACGGTGAGGTTTTCTTGCTCGCGGTCGGGGTAGACGATTCTCCCGCACAGGTATCAGGCTTGTGTCTGGTGTCTGCATGTGTGTCCCTTTAATAACATTGGGGACATGGGTTGTGGTTTGATTGATTAAATGAATTTGATTTGGTGGTTGTCTGTCGAATATTCTTTACCTGGCAAAGTCATTTAAATGTTTTATCTCATTTCTGACTGGCATGTTACCTGCATGAGGCTTAAGAACAAAAACACATAGGGGGTCGTGACCTTTAGGCAAACTCTAAACCAGAGGTCAATTTTTCTACGAGTCCACAGATTGAATGAATCCGTCAAAAATTCAGATGGTTTGCTGATTGACCCTATCGTATGATTGATCTTGAAAACAACAATTTTACATTGAACCGATCTTCAGTAGATTGACAGCAAAATGTAATAACAATAGCCCTTGTAGTGTTTTCAGATCCAGAACATTGACTATAAAAGACAGGAGACGATAGTACAGACCGATAGAGGCCACATCAACAGAGGGTAAGCAATTCATTCTTCATTAATAGTCAGGCCTTTACAATCAGGTATAACCGTCGAGTCATCTAGCGGTAAATGAGACTGACAATTTACATTGCGATTGGGAATGTCCGATACATAGCGGTTAATGGGCCTGTAGATACAATCTAGCGGTTAAGGGAGACCCTGTCCCAAGGAGATTACAATTAGCGGTATAATGGGAGACCCTGTACCAAGGAGATTACAATCTTAGTAGTATATGGGAGACCCTCTCCAAGGGATTCAATCTAGCGGATAATGGGAGACTCTGTCCCAAGGAGATTACAATCTAGCAGGTATTAATGGGAGACCCTGTCCAAGGATATACAATCTAGAGTGGTTATAATGGGAGACCTGTCCAGTGAGATTACAATCTACGGGTATAATGGGAGACTCTGTACCAAGGAGGGAATATACAAATCTAGAGTATAATGGGAGGCCGTCCCAAGGAGATTACAATCTAGCGGTATAATGGGGAGACCCTGTCCCCAAGGAGATTACAATTAGGGTATAATGGGAGACCCGGTCCCAAGGATTTACAATCTAGCGGTATAATGGGAGACCCTGTCCATGGATATTACAATCTAGAGTGTATTAATATGGGAACCCTGTCCCAGGATATTACATCTAGCGGTATAATGGGAGACCCTGTCCCAAGGAGATTCAATCTAGGGATAATGGGAGACCCTGTCCCAGGATATACAATCTAGCGGGTATAATGGGAGACCCTGTCCCATGGATATTACAATCTAGCGGTATAAGGGAGGACCTGTCCAAGGAGATTACAACTAGCGGTATAATGGGAGACCCTGTCCATGGAGATTACAATCTAGCGGTATAATGGGGAGACCCTGTCCCAAGGAGATTACCAATCTAGCGGTATAATGGGAGACCCTGTCCAATGGAGATTAAATCTAGCGGTATAATGGGGAGACCTGTCCATGGAGATTACAATCTAGGGTATAATGGAGACCCTGTCCCAGGATTTACAATCTAGCGGTATAAGGGAGACCCTGTCCCAAGGAGATACAATCTAGTGGTATAATGGGAGACCCTGTCCCAAGGAGATTACAATCTAGCGGTATATATGGGAGACCCTGTCCCAAGGAGATTACAATCTAGTCGGTATATAATGGGAGACCCTGTCCCAAGGAGATTACAATACTAGCGTATAATGGGAGACCCTGTCCATGAGATATACAATATAGCGTATAATGGAGACCCGTCCCAAGGAGAGATTACAATCTAGCGGTATAATGGGAGACCCGGTCACATGGATATTACAATCTAGCGGTTATAATGGGAGACCACGTCCAGAGATTACAATCTACGGTTATATAGGAGACCTGTCCAAGGATTTACAATCTACGGATAATGGGAGACCCGTCCATGGATATACAATCTAGCGTATATGGGAGGACCTGTCCCAAGGATAATACAATTAGCGGTATAAGGGAGAAGGTACAAAAAAATCTAGGGGTATAAGAGGGACAAGGAGAACTAGCAGACCTGTCCCAAGGATATTAAATCTAGCGTTATAATGGGAGACCCGGTCCCAGGAGATACAATCTAGCGGTATAATGGGAGACCCTGTCCACATGGAGTATTACAATCTAGCGGTATAATGGGAGACCCTGTCCCAGGATATTACAATCTAGCGGTATAATGGGAGACCCTGTCCCAAGGATATTACATCTAGCGGTATAATGGGAGACCTTCCATGGATATTACAATCTAGCGGTATGAATGGGAGACCCTGTCCATGGATATTACATCTAGCGGTATAATGGGAGACCCTGTCCCATGGTATTTATTATAAAGTGGATAATGTTGCAACATGACTTCCTCTTGTGGTTCTGTGAAATCAGGGCGGGTGTTGCTACGAATGTTTTTGCCGTCGGACTAGAATCCGGGCATCTACATATGTTGACTAACAGGTCCTCTGCATGTTGTGTGGGTGTGTGTTGATACTCGGTAGAGGAATGTGCAGTGTCGTTATCTGGCTCTCCTAATTTACTTGTTCTCACCAACAGGTGCATCAACTTTGAAGAAGACTCTGCCAGCGGAGGTTAGGGATCTGTTGTGTCACCATTGTCCAGGCGGAGTTTACTATAAAAGGGAAACCACCCATTGTAATTTAAGCAGTCGTTATGGGGAGAGAGGTAGCTTTGATGGTAGATATAAGGCTGCACTTGACCCCCCTTCTTAATAGCTGATTGATGATGGGTCACAACATATAGATGCCACTTTAAAGAGGTCCAGGCTGTAGAATAAAGGAAATATAGTTTTGCCTTTTGATTTCCTTTAACAGAATTGATGTGATGTTTCTACATGTGGTTTTTTTATCACTTTAATGGTCTGGTTAATTGCACCTTCACGTGTGTTTTATCTCTGACTCCATGCCCTAGTCATGACACGGTGATTGCAAAGTGAGGACTCCAGGGGGATGTGGTCTGTACAGAGATGAGGGCTATGAATAGTTTCTAATGATCTCAATCGTCTGCTACTGACCAGAAACTCAGACTGTTCATATTCTGTGTCCCCCGTAGCAGTGCCAGTGGAAACTGTCCAGGGATGCGTTCATCTGAGAAAAAACGACATTATTTATCCCTTTTAATTCTTTACTTGATTCCAAAACAGGACTTTATACCACCACATTCCCCACTTCCATGGAAGTGCCACAATCCCTTTAGCCACACCCACTCGTAGGCGCCACAAGTTAAAAATGTTTCCCAATGTGGCCTAAGGGTCAAGGTACACATGCTGTGATTACTAGGATCGACAAACACATAGAATATTTATTAAATGTGTTGTGTATTTGAAATATATACGCAAAGAGCCATAATAGTTTGTATATATATACTTATAAATCTGGTGGGGTTTATCTTATGAAATTGGCGCTGGATCCATCTGTTATTATTCTACATGATATAGAACAAGGACCCTTAAGTCACGTACCCAAATAGCTTACATCTAGTGTTTATATGGGAGGGGCCATGCCCCAAATCTAGCGGGATAATGATAAATCTTCTTCAACCGGTTATACGTCTGGTGTCAGTGTGAGTGCTGACGGTAGCTGATGTGTATTGTGAGCCTAGTCTGAGCTGGTGTATAAAGGAATCACATTGCAACAGTAGTGGTATAGTGTTGATTTAATAATGGTTGTTAATCCATGGATGATCCTCATCTGATTCATCTTGGAACATAAGAAGGGCGGGATCATTTAATAACCTGTTATACTCCTGTTGTTGTGGTTGTCACTTTTACATATGAAATTCCCCCTGGTGGTGGAACCTCCAACTTCAGGGCCAATGAAGATTCCCTGCGTCTCCAGACTGTGGGTCGGATTGCTTAAATCTACTACGCAGACAACATGTTCTGACATGGACTTTTATTTTTTGCCTCAGGGGATCTTGAAGGACCACAGTGTGTATATATGTAAGTGTTTAGAGTTCGATGGACCAAGAAATCGCCTCTGTGGCGTTAATTTAGCAATGACATCGGCGTTTTCCATGTAGCCAGTTGAAAATTCTTACTCCAATGTTCCTTATAAGGGGGACAATTTCAAGAAATGCCCACTGCAAGATTCGATATAACGTGCCAATGGGCAAGGGAAGGTTCTGGTACAAGTAGGACATGTTGTATCTGTTGGTGTTTTTTCTGCAGCCACGTTGAGTTTCTTTGCCGCGTGTCGGGGTAGAGCATTCTCCCGCACAGGTATCAGGCTTGTGTCTGGTGTCTGCATGTGTGTCCCTTTAATAACATTGGGGACATGGGTTGTGGTTTGATTGATTAAATGAATTTGATTTGGTGTTGTCTGTCGAATATTCTTTACCTGGCAAAGTCATTTAAATGTTTTATCTCATTTCTGACTGGCATGTTACCTGCATGAGGCTTAAGAACAAAAACACATAGGGGGTCGTGACCTTTAGGCAAACTCTAAACCAAGGTCAATTTTTCTACGAGTCCACAGATTGAATGAATCCGTCAAAAATTCAGATGGTTTGCTGATTTGACCCTATCGTATGATTGATCTTGAAAAACAACAATTTTACATATGAACCGATCTTCAGTAGATTGACAAGCAAAATGTAATAACCAATAGCCCTTGTAGTGTTTTCAGCATCCAGAACATTTGACTATAAAATGACAGGAGACCGATAGATACAGACCGAATAGAGAGCTACTCAAAGAGGTAAGCAATTTCATTCATTCATTAATAGTACAAGGGCCCTTTACAATCTAGGGTATAATGGGAGACCTGTCCAAGGAGATTACAATCTAGCGGTAAATGGGAGACCTGTACCAGGATTTACAATTAGCAGATAATGGGAGACCCTGTCCCAAGGGATTACAATTAGCGGTTAATGGAGAGACCCTGTACAGGAGATACAATCTAGCGGTTAAATGGGAGACCCTGTCCCAAGGAGATTACAATCTAGCGGTATAATGGTGAGACCCTTGCTACCAAGGAGATTACAATCTAGTAGTTAGTAGTATAATGGGAGACCCTTCTACCAAGGAGATTACAATCTAGCGGTATAATGGGAGACTCGTCCCAAGGAGATTACAATCTAGCAGGTATAATGGGAGACCCTGTCCAAGGATATACAATCTAAGTGGTTATAATGGGAGACCCGTCCCATGGTATTACAATTACGGTGTATAATGGGAGACTCTGTACCAAGGGGGGAATATACAAATCTAGAGATAAGGGGAGGGCACGTCCCAAGGAGGATTAACAATCTAGCGGTTATAATGGGGAGACCCTGTCCCAAGGAGATTACAATTACGGGTATAATGGGAGACCCGGTCCCAAGGATATTACAATCTAGCGGTATAATGGGAGACCCTGTCCCATGGATATTACATATTATAGGTGTATTAATATGGGAACCCTGTCCCAGGATATTACAATCTAGCGGTATAATGGGAGACCCTGTCCCAAAGGAGATTCAATCTAGGGTATAATGGGAGACCCTGTCCATGGATATGTACAATCTAGCGGTATAATGGGAGACCCTGTCCCATGGATATTACAATCTAGCGGTATAAGGGAGACCGGTCCCAAGGAGATTACAACTAGCGGTATAATGGGAGACCCTGTCCAGGAGATTACAATCTAGCGGTATAATGGGGAGACCCTGCCCAAGGAGATACCAATCTAGCGGTTATAATGGGAGACCCTGTCCAATGGATATTAAATCTAGCGGTTATAATGGGGAGACCTGTCCATGGAGATTACAATCTAGGGTATAATGGGAGACCCTGTCCCAGGATTTACAATCTAGCGGTATAATGGGAGACCCTGTCCCAAGGAGATTACAATATAGTGGTATAATGGGAGACCCTGTCCCAAGGAGATTACAATCTAGCGGTTATATGGGAGACCCTGTCCCAAGGAGATACAATCTAGTCGGTATATAATGGAGACCCTGTCCCAAGGAGATACCAATACTAGCGTATAATGGGAGGACCCTGTCCCATGGAGTAGTACAATATAGCGTATAATCGGAGACCACGGTCCCAAGGGAGATTACAATTAGCGGTATAATGGGAGACCCGGTCCATGGATATTACAATCTAGCGGTTATAATGGGAGACCCCTCCAAGAGATTACAATCTAGCGGTTTATAGGAGACCGTCCAAGGATTTACAATCTACGGTATAATGGGAGACCCTGTCCAGGATATACAAATCTAGCGTATAGGGAGGACCATGTCCCAAGGATATTACAATTAGCGGTATAAAGGAGAGGTACAAAAAAATCAGGGAGAAAGAGCGGACAAGGAAGAAAACTAAGAGGCAGACCTGTCCCAAGGATATTACAATCTAGCGTATAATGGGAGACCCGGTCTCCAGGAGATTACAATCTAGCGGTATAATGGGAGACCCTGTCCCAGGATATTACAATCTAGCGGTATAATGGGAGACCCTGTCCCAGGATATTACAATCTAGCGGTATAATGGGAGACCCTGTCCCAAGGATATTACAATCTAGCGGTATAATGGGGACCTTCCCATGGATATTACAATCTAGCGGTAGAAGGGAGACCCTGTCCATGGATATTACATCTAGCGGTATAATGGGAGACCCTGATCCCATGGTATTTATTATAAAGTGGATAATGTTGCAACATGACTTCCTCTTGTGGTTCTGTGAAATCAGGGCGGGTGTTGACGAATGTTTTGCGTCGGACTAGAATCCGGGCATCTACATATGTTGACTAACAGGGTCCTCTGCATGTTGGTGGGTGTGTGTTGATACTCGGTAGAGGAATGTGCAGTGTCGTTATCTGGCTCATCCTAATTTACTTTGTCTCACCAACAGGTGCATCAACTTTGAAGAAGACTCTGCCAGCGGAGGTTAGGGATCTGTTTGTCACCATTGTCCAGGCGAGTTTACTATAAAAGGGAAACCACCCATTGAATTTAAGCAGTCGTTATTAAACTATAATACTCCGCATTATCTGCAGAAAGACATGTTCAATAATAATGTGTGCAGAAAGGGAGACAGAAGATTCATACTGCTGGACCTGGCTGTAGCCTGTGCTGGGAGAATCTAATAAACATTCTATCTTCTTAATAGCTGATTGATGATGGGTCACAAAGTGAGAGATCATAAACGGTACTGTTCTCCTTCTTCCGTGTCTCCAGGACAGCTTACTTTCTATTGGCCACTGTGCGTGGGTGTGTTTTTCAGGATGTTGAACTTTTAACTCCTACTGCACATGATAAGCTTGTTGGTTAGCCGGAGTTGAGACATGGAGGAGGTAACAGAGGGGAGGGGGAAGGGGGGAGTGCTGCACAGAGATCTGACACCATGGTTAAACAGAGTCACTGACAGAGATTGGATTAAGGCAGCACAGAGTACATGAATTTAACTTTGCAAAGGGGCAATGTGTTTTTTTCACTATAGATTCCCTTTAAGTCATTTCTTTCTCTCATTAGGTTTATCAAGAAACTGGAGCATTCGTGGAAAGCCCTTGTACATGACGGGGTGGGTACCTCACTAGGGCCTTTATTTCCATTCAACGTTAAAACTCTTAGTCTGTGTTGTAATCTTTGGGATTTGTTTTGTACCCAGGACACGGTGTCCGTTCACAGGCCGGGATTTTACGCAGACAGGTTTCAGAAGTTCATGTGCATCACAGTGTTTAAGAAAGTCCCACGTAAGTTCACTGGGGAACGTTGTGCAGAGTTCACTGTTTGGGCGCCTTAAATGGGGTTGGTTCTGCCGAGTTCACTTGGTTAGGTGTCCTTAATGGGGAGGGTCAGGGTGAGTTCCCTCGCTTGGTGCCCTTAATGGGGAGGGTTGTGCCAAGTTCACTTGGTTGGGTTCCCTTAATGGGGGAAGGTTGGGCCAATTCCCTTGCTTGGCGCCCTTAATGGGGAGGATTGTGTCAAGTTTACTTGGTTGGGATCCTTTAATAGGGAGGGTTGCTCCAAGTTCACTGGTTGGACGCCATTAATGGGAAGGGTTGTGCCGAGTTCACTGGTTGGACGCCATTAATGGGAAGGGTTGTGCCGAGTTCACTGGTTGGACGCCATTAATGGGAAGGGTTTAGGGCCGAGTTGTGGTACCAGCCGATAGATTCATCCACACTCCACATTCGAAACTGCACAGTCAAATGAAAATTACCAAACCTTACACAAGAGTCCGATTACTTTTACCATTTGTGTGATAATTTGTGAAAATATGATTGTCTCTTTGCTAATCGTCTCAATTCAGGCCCAGTGGCTGTCTTCAGGGTAAAAGATCGTCCCTATGGACAGCCATGTAGAGGCTAAAATAGCCTTTTTGGTCCAAGTCCAACAACCACCCCCCCCCCCCCAAAAGCCCAAACAACCCAGAAGCAGAGGCGTTAATGTGCTCAATCAGGTTTTACTGCATTGCTAACTACAGTTATCATTTGCACAGAATCCCACAAGGTTCTGCTACACTGGACCTGAACGTTGTGCTGTAATGTTTAAAAAACCCCAAAAATAAAGGTTGAGTGTGGCCACTTGCTCCATTCCTGATAGGTGAAACAGGGCTGATGTCACCAACTGGCAAGGGGTTATGGAAACCGGAAGAGTGACAGCATTAATATTTTTAAAGGGCAAAACAGACCCCTCAAACACCAAGACCATGATACTTACATCTTTCAAATATTGGAGGTCTGGTCTGGGGGTGGGGTGGGTGGCGGCCCCCTGCTGCTATAATGTATTTGACGGGGGGGGGGGAGTTTAATTTAAAGGTATACATACATGGGTGTATTTAAATTGATTAGTGGGTATTTTCACTGCGTACTATAGTACAAAGAGAAAATAGGGATCTCCAAACTGTATGTTAAATCCAATGGGAGGTCGTGTTCTTGGGAGGACACGTTGTAAACAAAAGAATCTAGATCCCAACTGCACACAAAGGAGCAAGGGGTTACAGCATAATTCAACGATCAGGACATCAAGTTATCACAATTATAAAGCCTGGGCTTTAGCGGAGTGTAGCCTTTAACCCTGATAGAATTCTGTCCAACATGTTAATACACACAAACACTAACATAGGCAACGTAGGTTTCAGTTTACTATAAGTGGACTCCACGGGAGATTTTATAATGACCACAGGGGACCCTGTGTCGCTGTGCTTAACAAGTACTTTAAGATTCCATAGATCACGTTATCACTAGAAACCTGCCAACAGGAAGAAATCTCCCTATAAAAGGAACGGGGTAATTCGCTAATATAAAGGAGGAGGAAAGACCCTTTAATCTTGGGTACAAGGCATGATGTCTCGGGGGGGTGTTAGAGTCAGCACGATGGTGAAAGACATCTTTTGGTCCTCCTTTGGTTAAAGTTGTGTAAACTAGATGAAGCTCTACGGGGGCAGGGACCTCCTTTGTGGCAAGGCTCTAGCACTTTCTATTTATATATTTATGTGCATGAATATTGTGTTTACTGTTGTAATTTGCTATTTGTACAGCGCTGCGTCACCAGCGGCGCTATATAAATAAACTATAAATACCATACAGTGAATGATTTTGTGAGGTTTAAGCCTGGAAATAGGATGTCTCCCTAGCTGTCGTTCTCAAGGTATCACAGTAGTAATGGGAATACTCACTCGCAGAATGCTCTACAGTCTTTGCAAGCCCAGTTCCACGTTGATTATATCGCCCCATGTTCAGAGAGCAGCAGAGGTGTTTATTTTTGCAGATTCAATGATAGGGTATTATATTGCAGTCACCTCATTGTTATTAAGGTTTTTTCATATCTCGATCTGATGTTTTAGTCATTGTTGCTTTTACCTCAAACATAATCAGATAAAGGATCTTGTTCTCTCTGGGCCACCGCCCTGCATTTCTCATCTGTTTGAACAATAATGTAAAGAATCTCCCCCAGCAGCGCTGCTCAAACTGCAGGTTTGTTTAGTTTTCTTCCTAGGAACTTTAGCCAGGTATAGAGCCAACACGGGAGCTCGTGTGGTCCCCCCTGACGTGTTTGTCAAATGATGAAATAAGGGAGACACCTGTCCATGGAGATTACATCTAGCGGTATTAAGGGGAGACCTGTCCCATAGATATACAATCTAGCGGATAATGGGCGACCCTGTACCATGAATTACAATCTAGCAGTAGAATGGGAGGACCCTGTACATGGATATTACAAATGCTAGAAGCTAATGGGAGACCATGTCCATGGATATTACATCTAGCGGTTATAATGGGAGACCCGTGTCCCTGGATATTCATCTAGCGGGTATATGGGAGACCCTGTCCCATGGATATTACAATCTAGCGGTTTATAATGGGAGGACCCTGTCCCATGGATATTACAATCTAGCGGTTATAATGGGAGACCCTGTCCCATGGATTAAGTACAATCTAGCGGTATAATGGGAGACCCTGTCCCATGGATTATTACAATATAGCGGGATAATGGAGACATGTCCAATGGATATACCAATCTAGCGGTGTTGTTGTAATGGAGAACCCGGTCCCAGGTATAAAATTAGCGGTGTAATGGGAGGCCCTGTCCCATGGATATTACAATCTCGCGGTATATGGAGGCCCATTCCCATGGATATCACCATCTAGACGGTATAGATGGGGGCCATGTGTCCCCCCATGGATATTACAATTAGCGGTATAATGGGAGACCCTGTCCCATGAGATATTACCATCTAGCGGTTTATAAGGAGATCCTGTCCCAAGGATATACAATCTAGCGGTATAATGGGCGACCCTGTCCAATGGATTTACCATTAGCGGTATAATGGGAGACCCGACCCAGGATAGGATATTACAATCCTCTAGCGGTATAATGGGACCCTGTCCCATGGAGATTTACAACTGCGGTTTATAATGGGAGACCCTGTCACAAGGAATTACAATCTGCGGTTTATAATGGGAGGACCCTTGGTGACCAGGATATTCACAATATAGCGGTATAATGGAGACCCGTCCCATGGATCTACAATCTCGTGTGCGGTGTTTAATGGGAGACCCTGTCCCATGGATATTACAATCTAGCGGTTGTTGGTAATGGAGGCCCTTGTCACATGGATATTACAATACTAGCGGTTTGTAATGGAGGCCCTTGTCCCATGGATTATCCACAATTAGCCAGTTTTCTAAGGGAGGCCCTGTCCCATGGATATTAAATTAGCGGTATAATGGGAGACCCTGTCCCATGGATATACAATCTAGCGGTATAATGGGAGACCTTATCCCAAGGATATTACAATCTAGCGGTATAATGGGGGACCCTTGATCCATGGATATTACAATCTAGCGGTATAATGGGAGGACCATGTACCATGGATATTACAATCTAGCGGATAATGGGGCGGACCCTGTCCCATGAGATTACAATCTAGCGGTATAATGGGAGACCCTGTCCCAAGGATATACAATCTAGCGGGTTTAATGGGAGACCAAGTCCCAAGAGATATCACAATCTAGCGGGTATAATGGGAGACCCTGTCCCACGGATTATACAATCTCGGTATAATGGGAGGGCGCCATGTCCCATGGATATTACAATCTAGCGGTAGAATGGGAGACCCTGTCCCATGGATATTACAAATTCTAGCGGATTTGAATGGGGGAGACCTTTGTCCCATGGATATGACAATCTAGCGGTTAGTAAGGGGAGACCCATGTCCCAGGGATATACAATTCTAGCGGGATAATGGAGACCCTGTAAATGATTTACAATCTAGGGGTATAAATGGGAGGCCTGTCCCAGGATATACAATCTAGCGGTTGTATAATGGTGAGACCCTGTTCCATGGAATTACAATCTAGCGGTTATAATGGGAGACCTGTCCCATGGATATTACAATCTAGGGGTATAATGGGAGGCCCGTCCAATGGGATATTACAATCTAGCGGTATTTTTAATGGAGGACCCTGTCCCATGGCTATTACAATCTAGCGGTATAATGGGAGGACCCGTCCCATGGATATTACAAATCAGCGGTTATTAATGGGAGGCCATGTCCCAGGATATTACCAATTCTAGCGGGTATAATGGGGAGACCCTCCAAGAATCTAAAGTCCAGAAAGATCCGTTTGTGGATTAAAGGACATCTATAGTGGGAAAGGACTTTTTCCCCGTTCTGTTCCATGTGGTCATAATTCCCTCCAACCCCCAGAGGTTGTCTCACTTTTGTTAGATTCCCTCTCTGTCTGAGCTACCACCAGTTAGAAGAATACGTGATTGCATCCTTCTACTCTCCTTGGACTGTCAATCCACTCCCTATCCCCCCTCCTAGCCTGTAATAAACATAGAGATTAAGAGAAATATAGCAGGGGGAGAGAAGGTAGTTTTGATGGTAGATCTAAGGCTGCACTTGACCCCAATTCTTAAGGTTCACGATATGATGGGTCACAAAGTGAGAGATCATACACGGTACTGTTATCCTTCTTATTCCGGTCCAGGACAGCTTGCTTCTTATGGGCCATGTGCGTGGGTGTGTTTTCAGGATGTTGAACTTTTAACTCTTACTGCACATGATTAAGCTATGTAGGGTAGCGAAGTTGAGACACGGAGGAGGTACAGAGGGGAGGGGGAAGGGGGGAGTGCTGCCACAGAGATCTGACCGATGGTTAAAACAGAGTCACTGACAGAGATAGGATGAGGCAGCCACAGAGTAACATGGAATTTAACTTTGCAAAGGGGCCAATGTGTTTTTTTCCTATAGATGCCACTTTAAAGAGGTCCAGGCTGAGATAAAGGAAATATAGTTTTGCCCTTTTGATTTCCTTAACAGGAATTGATGTGATGTTTCTTACATGTGGTTTTTTTATCAACTTTAATGGTTCGGTTAATTGCACCTTCACGTGTTTTTCTCTCTGACTCCACTGCCCTTAGTCATGAAGGTGATTGCAAAGTGAGTGACTCCAGGGGGATGGGTCTGTACAGAGATGAGGGCTATGATAGTTCTAATGATCTCAATCGTCTGCTACTGACCAGAAACTCAGACTGTTCATATTCTGTGTCCCCCCGTAGCAGTGCCAGTGGAAACGTCCAGGATGGTTCATCTGAGAAGAAACGACATTATTTATCCCTTTTAATTCTTTACTTGATTCCAAACAGGACTTTATACCCACCCATTCCCCCTTCCATGGAGTGCACAATCCCTTTAGCCACACCCACTCGTAGGCGCGCAACAAGTTAAAAATGTTTCCCAATGTGGCCTAGGGTCAGGTACCAATGCTGTGATACTAGGATCGACAAACACATTAGAATATTTATTAAATGTGTTGTGTATTGAAATATACGCAAGAGCCATAATAGTTTGTATACTATATAACCTTATACATCTGGTGGGTTATACTATGAAATTGGCGCTGGATCCCATTTTATTATTCTTACATGACATAGAACAAGGACCCTTTAAGTCACGTCCCAAAGAGCTACATCTAGTGTTTACATGGGAGGGGCCATGCCCCAAAATCTAGCGGGATAATGATAATCATCTTCAACCGGTTATACGTCTGGTGTCAGTGTGAGTGTGACGGTTAGCTTGTGTGTATTGTGAGCACTAGTGCTGAGCTGGTGTATAAGGAATCACATTGGAGACAGTAGTGGTATATGTTGGATTTAATACATGGTTCGTTAATCCATGGATGATCCTTCATTGATTCAGTCTTGGAATAAGAAGGGCGGGATCATTTATAACCTGTTATATCCTGTGTGTTGTGGTGTCACTTTTACCAATGAAATTCCCCCTGTGGTGGTTGGAACTCCCACTTCAGGGCCAATGAAAGATTCCTGCGTCTCCAGACTGTGGGTCGATTGCTTAAACTACTACGTCAGACAACATGTTCTGACATGGACTGTGTTATTTTTTGCCTCAGTGGGATCTGAAGCACACGTGTGTATATATGTAACGTGTTTAGAGTTCGGATGGACCAATGAAATCGCCCGTGGCGTTAATTTAGAAATGCATCGGCGTTTTCCATGTAGCAGTTGAAAAATTCTTACTCCAATGTTTCCTATTTAAGGGGGACAATTTCAAGAAACCCACTGCAAGATTCGATATAACGCCAATGGGCAGAGGGAAGAGTTGAGTACAAGTAGGACATGTTGATATCTGTTGGTGTTTTTCTGCAGCCACGGTGAGTTTCTTTGCTGCGGTGGGGTGACGCATTTCCCGCACCAGTATCAGGCTTGTGTCTGGTGTCTGCATGTGTGTCCCTTTAATAACATTGGGGACATGGGTTGTGGTTTGATTGATTAAATGAATTTGATTTGGTCGTTGTCTGTCGAATATTCTTTACCTGGCAAAGTCATTTAAATGTTTTATCTCATTTCTGACTGGCATGTTACCTGCATGAGGCTTAAGAACAAAAACACATAGGGGGTCGTGACCTTTAGGCAAACTCTAAACCAAGGTCAATTTTTCTACGAGTCCACAGATTGAATGAATCCGTCAAAAATTCAGATGGTTTGCTGATTTGACCCGATCGTATGATTGATCTTGAAAAACAACAATTTTACATATGAACCGATCTTCAGTAGATTGACAAGCAAAATGTAATAACCAATAGCCCTTGTAGTGTTTTCAGCATCCAGAACATTTGACTATAAAATGACAGGAGACCGATAGATACAGACCGAATAGAGAGCTACTCAAAGAGGTAAGCAATTTCATTCATTCATTAATAGTACAAGGGCCCTTTACAATCTAGGGTATAATGGGAGACCTGTCCAAGGAGATTACAATCTAGCGGTAAATGGGAGACCTGTACCAGGATTTACAATTAGCAGATAATGGGAGACCCTGTCCCAAGGGATTACAATTAGCGGTTAATGGAGAGACCCTGTACAGGAGATACAATCTAGCGGTTAAATGGGAGACCCTGTCCCAAGGAGATTACAATCTAGCGGTATAATGGTGAGACCCTTGCTACCAAGGAGATTACAATCTAGTAGTTAGTAGTATAATGGGAGACCCTTCTACCAAGGAGATTACAATCTAGCGGTATAATGGGAGACTCGTCCCAAGGAGATTACAATCTAGCAGGTATAATGGGAGACCCTGTCCAAGGATATACAATCTAAGTGGTTATAATGGGAGACCCGTCCCATGGTATTACAATTACGGTGTATAATGGGAGACTCTGTACCAAGGGGGGAATATACAAATCTAGAGCATAAGGGAGGGCACGTCCCAAGGAGGATTAACAATCTAGCGGTTATAATGGGGAGACCCTGTCCCAAGGAGATTACAATTATGGGTATAATGGGAGACCCGGTCCCAAGGATATTACAATCTAGCGGTATAATGGGAGACCCTGTCCCATGGATATTACATATTCATAGGTGTATTAATATGGGAACCCTGTCCCAGGATATTACAATCTAGCGGTATAATGGGAGACCCTGTCCCAAAGGAGATTCAATCTAGGGTATAATGGGAGACCCTGTCCATGGATATGTACAATCTAGCGGTATAATGGGAGACCCTGTCCCATGGATATTACAATCTAGCGGTATAAGGGAGACCGGTCCCAAGGAGATTACAACTAGCGGTATAATGGGAGACCCTGTCCAGGAGATTACAATCTAGCGGTATAAGGGGAGACCCTGCCCAAGGAGATACCAATCTAGCGGTTATAATGGGAGACCCTGTCCAATGGATATTAAATCTAGCGGTTATAATGGGGAGACCTGTCCATGGAGATTACAATCTAGGGTATAATGGGAGACCCTGTCCCAGGATTTACAATCTAGCGGTATAATGGGAGACCCTGTCCCAAGGAGATTACAATATAGTGGTATAATGGGAGACCCTGTCCCAAGGAGATTACAATCTAGCGGTTATATGGGAGACCCTGTCCCAAGGAGATACAATCTAGTCGGTATATAATGGAGACCCTGTCCCAAGGAGATACCAATACTAGCGTATAATGGGAGGACCCTGTCCCATGGAGTATACAATATAGCGTATAATCGGAGACCACGGTCCCAAGGGAGATTACAATTAGCGGTATAATGGGAGACCCGGTCCATGGATATTACAATCTAGCGGTTATAATGGGAGACCCCTCCAAGAGATTACAATCTAGCGGTTTATAGGAGACCGTCCAAGGATTTACAATCTACGGTATAATGGGAGACCCTGTCCAGGATATACAAATCTAGCGTATAGGGAGGACCATGTCCCAAGGATATTACAATTAGCGGTATAAAGGAGAGGTACAAAAAAATCAGGGAGAAAGAGCGGACAAGGAAGAAAACTAAGAGGCAGACCTGTCCCAAGGATATTACAATCTAGCGTATAATGGGAGACCCGGTCCCAGGAGATTACAATCTAGCGGTATAATGGGAGACCCTGTCCCAGGATATTACAATCTAGCGGTATAATGGGAGACCCTGTCCCAGGATATTTACAATCTAGCGGTATAATGGGAGACCCTGTCCCAAGGATATTACAATCTAGCGGTATAATGGGGACCTTCCCATGGATATTACAATCTAGCGGTAGAAGGGAGACCCTGTCCATGGATATTACATCTAGCGGTATAATGGGAGACCCTGATCCCATGGTATTTATTATAAAGTGGATAATGTTGCAACATGACTTCCTCTTGTGGTTCTGTGAAATCAGGGCGGGTGTTGTACGAATGTTTTGCGTCGGACTAGAATCCGGGCATCTACATATGTTGACTAACAGGGTCTCTGCATGTTGGTGGGTGTGTGTTGATACTCGGTAGAGGAATGTGCAGTGTCGTTATCTGGCTCTTCCTAATTTACTTTGTCTCACCAACAGGTGCATCAACTTTGAAGAAGACTCTGCCAGCGGAGGTTAGGGATCTGTTTGTCACCATTGTCCAGGCGAGTTTACTATAAAAGGGAAACCACCCATTGTAATTTAAGCAGTCGTTATTAAACTATAATACTCCGCATTATCTGCAGAAAGACATGTTCAATAATAATGTGTGCAGAAAGGGAGACAGAAGATTCATACTGCTGGACCTGGCTGTAGCCTGTGCTGGGAGAATCTAATAAACATTCTATCGGAAATGGACCCACTGGTTGATGGGAGGAATAAGGTTTAAAGGGACAAAGTTTCATTCCTGTAAGCAAGTATGTCCCTTAAGGAAAGAGACAACCCAATCAAGATGAAAGAGCTGCGTACGGTGTGGGGTCTCTATGCGTGCCAGTGAAGGGGTAGTAGAACAGAGATAGAGCGGAGGATAACTGGATGTGTGACAACTGTTACTAATGGGAGGAGTGGCATGGAAGCTTGGGAATAGTCTGAATCCATCCCTTGTTGGTGGTTCCTGTGTCGTAGAGAAGTTTAGGGTAATGCTTTCTTTTTACCACAATGCACTGGTTTTATCCCGTATGGAATTTTGATCTTTGTTCAACTTCCCAGGCGCCCGGCTCCTCTGCCCAGCCGGCGGGCAGACATGAAGAAGATTGGACACCGTGGTGTAGACTCCACCGGGAGAGACAACATACAAGAAGGTGAGACGTGGTGAAATGAGGATTTCTGAGCAAACACTATGAAAATGTGAATATTAATACCAACCTCTTGTACCACAGACCCCGTCCTCTGCCTTGAAAGGTGCATCCAGCTTGGCATCACACACACAGTGGCAGTTTGACTGCCAAGCCAGAGAGGGATGTTTAATGCAGGATTTCTATGTGGTTGGGAGCATCTTTCCCTGGGTAGGGTTCTAGTCCGGGGGTTCCCCCCATTCCGTGCAGATCTGTATAATTGTGACATTAACAACAGTCCTCCTCCTTCTTCCTGCAGGGAGGGCAGTAACTATAACCCCAGCCCATCAGTTACAGTGACTTCCTGCTTCAAGACTTACGCGCCGTCGCTTTCCGCTACTTCAGAGAGCTCGTCGGGATGACCCGACGATTATCTGGTACGTCTGTGAAGTACCCTACACGGTCCGGTGATGAATTGGTTCTTAGACATTTATTTGTATGTGTGGTGAGGAATCCTGTCCTTTTCAATTTCAGTATCCCTGTGCAATGAAGCCTCTGATTGAACTGTCCAAATCTGGGGCAGCGGTTCGTGTGTTTACGTGTCGGGAGATGATGAGTTCATCATAAAGGTGCTGCAAGAGCACAAGGAGGCGGAATTCCTTCAGAAACTGATCCCGGTTTACTACATGGACGTAACCTGGACGTTGTTATTTATTGGTAAAGTCTCATTGGCCACAGTTTGCTCTATAACCAAAAATCTTTATGTTTAGAACCTTAACCAGAACCCCCGAACTCTACGCCGAAGTTATACGGCTTATACTGCGTGCAGCGGGGGAAAAGAAACATCCATGGGTCATGAACAATTTGCTTCATCGCTCTGTCAAAATGCCGTCAAGTACGACCTTCTAAGGGTCCACCTACAAGCGCGAGCGTCGGCCAAAGAGCGTGGAAAAGAGATTCCTACATTCAAAGACCTGGACTTTATAACCGACTGGCCCGATGGTCTCTTTCTGGACCCCGACATGCACAGTGCTCTATGCAAGACTATCCAGAGAGACTGCCTGGTGAGGACTGTTAGATTCTACGGTGAGGGTTGAAGTTGGCCATAAACGAATAGATGTTTGATCGATTTGACGTTTAATCCCTAATCTATCAACATCTTATTGCGGAGACGTGGGGGTTTAGACCTTTATTTGTAATCCAACCTCAATCCAGCGGGACATACTTTGTTGTATAATGGGAACTAAAAGTTATCGTTTTACACCCCTTCAGGTGACTCCAGAGCTTCAAGATCATGGATTACAGGTTACTTGTTGGTATCCATAAACATGGAACTATGCTCAGAAGGAAACATCGTGCTGGACGGGCAACTCATTCAGATACCGTGTCCCGCTGCACAGAAGGCACTGTATTCAACTGCCATGGGGTCCATCCAGGGAGAGGCGCGGGCGCGGAGGGCGCGATAGATAGAGACAGACGACCAGATGTACCACGTGTTTTATTGACATACTATTGGAGAGGGTTGACTAGGGTAGAGGGATCCATCTTAACGGTTGGATATAAACTATGTGTCTATCAAAACAGAATGGGGGGGATTCCCAGCACGGAATGACAGGGAGAGCCTGGTTGCTGTACATGGAGTCATTGACGTATTGCAGTCTTACAGGTGAGTGTGAGTAGATTGTGCCAGGGGCATCTCTGGTGTCTCTCTGTTCCGAAATTAGTTAAAGGGCATCTATAGTGGGAAAATGAATTTTTTTTCTTTCTTTCCATGTGTTCTATTAATTCCCGAACCCCGAGTGTCTTCACTTTGTTCAGTTTCCCTCTCTGTCCTGAGATACACCAGTTAGAAGAAGACGTGACTGCATTCCTCTACTCCTACTTGACTGTCAATCAAATCATGTGACGTGATCCCCCCTCCCTGCTCTGTAATAAACAAGAGATAAGAGCATTAGCAGGGGGAGAGAGGTAGCTTTGATGGTAGATATAAGGCTGCACTGCCCCCTTCTTAATAGCTGATTGATTGAGGGTCACAAGGATGAGATCTATAAACGGATACTGTTCTCCTTCTTCCGTTTCCACAGGACAGCTTACTTTCTATTGGCCACGTTGCGTGGGTGTGTTTTATAGGATGTTGAACTTAACTCCTACTGCACATGATATAGTTGTTGGTTAGCCGGAGTTGGAGACTGGAGGAGAGGTAACGAGGGGAAGGGGGAAGGGGGGAGTGCGGCACAGAGTCTGGGAACACGCATGGTTAAAAGAGTCCCTGACAGAAGATTGGATTAAGGCAGCACAGAGTACATGAATTTAACTTTGCAAAGGTGGCAATGGTTTTTTTTCACTATAGATTCCTTTTAAGTCATTTCTTTTCTAATGTAGGTTATTCAAGACACAAGGAGCATTCGTGGAAAGCCCTATGTACATGACGGGGTGGTGTACCTCACTAGGGCCTTTATTTCCTTTCAACGTTAAAACTCTTATGTCATGTGTTGTAATCTTTGGGATTGTTTTGTCCCCAGGACACGGGTGTCATCACAGGCGGGATTTTCGGCAGACAGGTTTCAGAAGTCATGTGCTATCACAGTGTTTAAGAAAGTCCACGTAAGCTTCACTCGGGGAACGGTGTGCAGAGTTCACGTTTGGGCGCTTCTAAATGGTTTGGTTCTGCCGAGTTACTTGGTTAGGTGTCCTATGGGAGGGTCCGGGTGAGAGTTCCCTCGCTTGGTTGCCCTTAAGGGAGGTCTGTTGTGCAAGTCCACTGGTGTGGTCCCTAAGGGGGAGGTTGGGCCAATTCTCCTTGCATTGGCGCCCTTAATGGGAGGATTGTGTCAAGGTTACTTGGTTGGATCCTTGAAGGAGAGGTTGCTCAAAGTTTCACTGGTTGGACGCCATTAATGAGGAAGGGTTGTGCCGAGTTCAATGGTTGGACGCCATTAATGGAAGGGTTTTGCCGAGGAGTTGAGTTCACTGGTTGGACGCCATTACTGGGAAGGGTTTGTGCCGAGGTCCCTGGTTGGAGGCTTAATGGGAAGGGTTGTGCGAGCGAGTTCACTGGTTGGACGCAATAAATGGGAAGGGTGTGACGAGTGAGTTCATGGTTGGACACATTAAGGGGCAGGGTTGTTGAGAGTTCAATGGTGGGACGCAATAATGGGAAGGGTTGTCCGAGTTCACTGGTTGACGCCAAATGGGAAGGGTTGTGCCGAGTTCACTGGTTGGACGCCATTAATGGGAAGGGTTGTGCCGAGTTCACTGGTTGGACGCCATTAATGGGAAGGGTTGTGCCGAGTTCACTGGTTGGACGCCATTAATGGGAAGGGTTGTGCCGAGTTCACTGGTTGGACGCCATTAATGGGAAGGGTTGTGCCGAGTTCACTGGTTGGACACCATTAATGGGAAGGGTTGTGCTGAGTTCACTGGTTGGACGCCATTATGGGAAGGGTTGTGCGAGTTCACTGGTTGGAACGCCATTAATGGGAAGGGTTTGCCGAAATCACTGGTTGGACGCCATTATGAAAGGGTTGTGCAGAGTTCTTTAATTCTAGCGGTATAATGGGAGACCCTGTCCCAAGGATATTACAATCTAGTGGTAATGGGAGACCCTGTCCCGGATATTACAATCTAGCGTATAATGGGAGACTCTGTACCAAGGATATTACAATCTAGCAGTATAATGGGAGACCCTGTACCCAGGAGATTACAATCTACGGTTATAATGGGAGACCCTGTCCCAAGGAGATTACAATCTAGCGGATAAGGAGACCCTGTCCCAAGGATATACAATCTAGCGGGTATAATGGGAGACCCTGTCCCTGGATATTACAATCTAGGGTTATAATGGGAGACCCTGCCCAGGATATTACAATCTAGCGGTTAATGGGAGACCCTGTCCCAAGGAGATTACATCTAGCGGATTATAATGGGAGGCCCTGTCCCATGGATATTACAATCTAGCGGTATAATGGGAGACCCTGTCCCATGGATATTACAATCTATAGCGGTTATAATGGGAGCCCTGTCCCAAGGAGATATTACAAATCTGCGGTATAATGGGAGACCCTGTCCCAAGGAGATTACAATCTAGCGGTATAATGGGAGACCCCTGTAAGGAGATTACAATCTAGCGGTATAATGGGAGACCTGTCCCATGGAGATTACAATCTAGCGGTATAATGGGAGACCCTGTCCCATGGAGGAGACAATCTAGCGGTTATAATGGGAGACCCTGTCCCAAGGATATTACAATCTAGCGGTATAAGGGAGACCCTGTCCAAGGAGATTACATAGTGGGTATAATGGGAGACCCTGTCCCAAGGAGATTACAATCTAGCGGTATAATGGGAGACCCTGTCCCAAGGAGATTACATCTAGCGGTATAATGGGAGACCCTGTCCCAAGGAGATTACAATCTAGCGGTATAATGGGAGACCCTGTCCCAGGATATTACAATCAGCGGTATAATCGGAGACCCGGTCCCAAGGAGATTACAATCTAGCGGTATAATGGGGAGACCCGGTCCCATGGATATACAATCTAGCGGTTGTATAATGGGAGACCCTGTCCCAAGGAGATAACAATCTAGCGGTATAACGGGAGACCCTGTCCCAAGGATATTACAATTAGCGGTATAGGAGACCCTGTCCCATGGATATTACAATCTAGCGTTATAATGGAGACCCTGTCCCCTGGATATACAATCTAGCGGATAATGGGAGACCGTCCCAAGGATATTACAATCTAGCGGTAAATGGGAGACCCTGTCCCAAGGAGATTACAATCTAGCGGTTAAATGGGAGACCCTGTCCCTGGATATACAATCTAGCGGTAAGGTATAATGGGAGACCCTGTCCCATGGATATTACAATCTAGCGGTATAATGGGAGACCCTGTCCCAAGGATATTACAAATCTAGCGGTATAATGGGAGGACCCTGTCCCATGGATATTAAATCTAGCGGTTATAATGGGGACCCTGTCCCATGGATATTACAATCTAGCGGTATAATGGGAGACCCTGTCCCATGGTATTTATTATAAAGTGGGTATAATGTGCAACATGACTTCCTCTTGTGGTTCTGTGAAATCAGGGCGGGTGGTGTACAGGGAATGTGTTTTTGCCGTCGGACTAGAATCCGGCATCTACATATGTTGACTAACAGGTCCTCTGCATGTTTGTGTGTGTGTGTTGATACTCGGTAGAGGATGTGCAGTGTCGTATCTGGCTCCTCCTAATTTACTTTGTTCTCACCAACAGGTGCATCAACTTTGAAGAAGACTCTGCCAGCGAGGTAAGGGATCTGTTGTTCACCATTGTCCAGGCCGAGTACTAATAAAAAGGGAAACCACCCATTGTAATTTAAGCAGTCGTTAAACTATAATACTCCGCATTATCCTGCAGAAAAGACATGTCTAATAATAATGTGTGCAGAAAGGGAGACAGAAGATTCATACCGCTGGGGACCTTGGCTGTAGCCCTGTGCTGGGGAGATCTAATAACATTCTATCTGGGAAATGGACCCACGGTGGATTGGAGGGAAATAAGGTTTTAAGGGACAAATGTTTCATTTCCTGTAAGCAAGTATGTCCCTTTAAGGAAAGAGACAACCCAATCAAAGATGAAAGAGCTGCGTACGGTGTGGGGGTCTCTATGGCTGCCAGTGAAGGGGTAGAAACAGAGATAGAGGGAGGATAACTGGATGTGTACACTGTTACTTACTGGGAGGAGTGGCATGGAAGCTTGGGCATAGTCTGAATCCATCCCTGCTTGGGGGTTCCTGTGTCGTAGAGAAGTTTAGGGGTTATGCTGTTCTTTTTACCCACAAGCACTGGTTTTATCCCCGTATGGAATTTTGATCTTTGTTAACTTTCCCCAGGCGCCGGCTCCTCTGCCAGCCAGGCGGGCAGACCATGAGAGAAGATTGGACACCGTGGTGTAGACTCCACCGGAGAGACCACATACAAGAAGGTGAGACGTGGTGAAATGAGGATTTCTGAGCAAAACACTATGAAAATGTGAATATTAATACAAACCTCTTGTACACACGACCCTCCTCTGCCTTGAAAGGTGCCATCCAGCTTGGCATCACACACACACCGTGGGCAGTTTGACTGCCAAGCCAGAGAGGGGATGTCTTAATGCAGGATTTCTATGTGGTGGAGAGCATCTTCTTCCCTGGGTAGGGTTCTAGTCGGGTCTCCCCCCATATCCGTGCAGATCTGGTATAATTGTGACATTAACACAGTCCTCCTCCTTCTTCCCTGCAGGGAGGGCAGTAACTTAACCCCAGCCCATCATTACAGTGACTTCCGCTTCAAGACTACGCGCCCGTCGCTTTCCGCTACTTCAGAGAGCTGTTCGGGATTCGACCCGACGATTATCTGGTACGTCTGTGAAGTTACCCTACACGGTTGTGATGAAGTGTTCTAGACATTGTATTGTATGTGGTGAGGAATCCTGTCCTTTTACAATTTCAGTATTCCCTGTGCAATGAGCCTCTGATTGAACTGTCCAACTCTGGGGCCAGCGGTTCGCTGTTTACGTGTCGGGAGATGATGAGTTCATCATAAAGACCGTGCAGCACAGGGGCGGAATTCCTTCAGAAACTGCTGCCCGGTTACTACATGGTACGTACCTGGACGTTGTTATTTATTGGTAAAGTCCTCATTGGCCACAGTTTGCTCTATAACCAAAAATCTTTATGTTAGAACCTTAACCAGAACCCCGAACTCTACTGCCGAAGTTCTACGGCTTATACTGCGTGCAAGCCGGGGGAAAGAACATCCGCCTCTGGTCATGAACAATTTGCTTCCTCGCTCTGTCAAAATGACGTCAAGTACGACCTTAAAGGGTCACCTACAAGCGCCGAGCGTCGGCCAAAGGCGGTGAAAAGAGATTCCCTACATTCAAAGACCTGGACTTTATAACCGACTGGCCCGATGGTCTCTTTCTGGACCCCGACATGCACAGTGCTCTATGCAAGACTATCCAGAGAGACTGCCTGGTGAGGACGTTAGATTCTACGGTGAGGGTGAAGTTGGCCATAACGAATAAGATGTTTGATCGATTTGACGTTTAATCCACTAATCTATCAACATCTTATTGCGGAAGAGTGGGGGTTAGACCTTTATTTGTAATCCAACCTCAATCCAGCGGGACATACTGTTGTGGATAATGGGAACTAAACGTTATCGTTTTACACCCTTCAGGTGCTCCAGAGCTTCAAGATAAGGATTACAGTTTACTTGTTGGTATCCATAACATGGACTATGCTCAGAAGGAAACATCCGTGCTGGACGGGCAACATCATTCAGATACCCGTCGTCCCGCTGCACAGAAGGCACTGTATTCAACTGCCATGGAGTCCATCCAGGGAGAGGCGCGGCGCGGGGGCGCGATAGAGACAGACGACCAGTATGTACCACAGTGTTTTATTGAACTACATTATTGGAGAGGGTTTGACTAGGGTAGAGGGATCCATCTTAACGTGTGATATATAACTATGTGTCTATCAAACAGAATGGGGGGGATCCCAGCACGGAATGCCAAGGGAGAGCGCCTGTTGCTGTACATTGGAGTCATTGACGTATTGCAGTCTTACAGGTGAGTGTGAGTAGATTGTGCCAGGCATCTCTTGGTGTCTCTCTGTCCCGAATTAGTTAAAGGGCATCTATAGTGGGAAAATGAACTTTTTTTTCTTTCTTTCCATGTGTTCTATAATTCCCCTGAACCCCCGAGTGTCTTCACTTTGTTCAGTTTCCCTCTCTGTCCTGAGATACACCAGTTAGAAGAAGACGTGACTGCATTCCTCTACTCCTACTTGGACTGTCAATCAAATCCCTGTGACGTGATCCCCCCTCCCTGCTCTGTAATAAACATAGAGATAAGGCATTAGCAGGGGGAGAGAGGTAGCTTTGATGGTAGATATAAGGCTGACTGACCCCCCTTCTTAATAGCTGATTGATGATGGGTCACAAAGTGAGAGATCATAAACGGTACTGTTCTCCTTCTTCCGTGTCTCCAGGACAGTTACTTTCTATTGGCCACTGTGCGTGGGTGTGTTTTTCAGGATGTTGAACTTTTAACTCCTACTGCACATGATAAGCTTGTTGGTTAGCCGGAGTTGAGACATGGAGGAGGTAACAGAGGGAGGGGGAAGGGGGGAGTGCTGCACAGAGATCTGACCATGGTTTAAACGAAGTCACTGACAGAGATTGGATTAAGGCAGCACAGAGTACAATGAATTTAACTTTGCAAAGGGGCAATGTGTTTTTTCACTATAGATTCCCTTTAAGTCATTCTTTCTCTCATTAGGTTTATCAAGAAAACTGGAGCATTCGTGGAAAGCCCTTGTACATGACGGGGTGGGTACCTCACTAGGGCCTTTATTTCCATTCAACGTTAAAACTCTTAGGCGTGTTGTAATCTTTGGGATTTGTTTGTACCCAGGACACGGTGTCCGTTTACAGGGCGGGATTTTACGCAGACAGGTTTCAGAAGTTCATGTGCATCACAGTGTTTAAGAAAGTCCCACGTAAGTTCACTGGGGAACGTTGTGGAGTTCAAGTTTGGGCGCCTTAAATGGGGTTGGTTCTGCCGAGTTCACTTGGTTAGGTGTCCTTAATGGGGAGGGTCAGGGTGAGTTCCCTCGCTTGGTGCCCTTAATGGGGAGGGTTGTGCCAAGTTCACTTGGTTGGGTTCCCTTAATGGGGGAAGGTTGGGCCAATTCCCTTGCTTGGCGCCCTTAATGGGGAGGATTGTGTCAAGTTTACTTGGTTTGGATCCTTTAATAGGAGGGTTGCTCCAAGTTCACTGGTTGGAGCCATAATGGGAAGGGTTGTGCCGAGTTCACTGGTTGGACGCCATTAATGGGAAGGGTTTGGCCGAGTTCACTGGTTGGACGCATTAATGGGAAGGGTTGTGCCGAGTTCACTGGTTGGACGCATTAATGGGAAGGGTGTGCCGAGTTCACTGGTTGGACGCCATTAATGGGAAGGGTTGTGCGAGTCACTGGTTGGACACCATTAATGGGAAGGGTTGTGCCGAGTTCACTGGTTGGACGCCATTAATGGGAAGGGGGTGCCGAGTTCACTGGTTGGACGCCATTAATGGGAAGGGTTGTGCCGAGTTCACTGGTTGGACGCCATTAATGGGAAGGGTTGTGCCGAGTTCACTGGTTGGACGCCATTAATGGGAAGGGTTTGCGGTTGTGCCGAGGTCACTGGTTGGACGCCATTAATGGGAAGGGTTGTGCCGAGTTCACTGGTTGGACGCCATTAATGGGAAGGGTTGTGCCGAGTTCACTGGTTGGACACCATTAATGGGAAGGGTTGTGCTGAGTTCATGGTTGGACGCCATTAATGGGAAGGGTTGTG
Organism: Hymenochirus boettgeri; assembly: GCA_019447015.1. Classification (NCBI taxonomy): domain Eukaryota; kingdom Metazoa; phylum Chordata; class Amphibia; order Anura; family Pipidae; genus Hymenochirus; species Hymenochirus boettgeri. The sequence goes on from JAACNH010000084.1 coordinate 306,099, forward strand.
CCGAGTCACTGGTTTGACGCCATTAATGGGAAGGGTTATGCCGAAATCACTGGTTGGACGCCATTAATGGAAGGGTTGTGCAGAGTTCTTTGGTGGGGTGCCATTAATGGGGAGGGTCAGACAGAATTCACTGATTGGGCGCCATTAATGGGGAGGGTCAGATAGAATTCACTGATGGGCGCCATTAATAGGGAGGGTCAGATAGAATTCACTGATTGGGCGCCATTAATGGGGAGGGTCAGATAGAATTCACTGATTGGGCGCCCATTAATAGGGAGGGTCAGATAGAATTCACTGATTGGGCGCCATTAATGGGGGAGAGGGTCAGATAGAATTCACTGATTGGGCGCCATTAATAGGGAGGGTTGTGACGAGTTAACTGGTTGGGCGCCACTAATGGGGAGGGTTGTGCCATAGGGCAGGTGGCGAATCACATTAACTGGAGTGGTTTATCCATGTTCCTTCTTGTCACAGTAAAAACCTCTCCCTCCAAGAAGAGCCGTAACTTGCCTGGAATCACACGGAGGACAACGCAAGCGACTGTACCCACCCAACTGCAATTTGTAGAAGAGCCCAAACAGTATCTGTCCCCCGATGGGGACCCTGAGCCAGGTACGGTCTGGCATCTAAACCCTAAAACAACCCTTGTGTCTATAACTGTATGGGAGGTTGGAGCAGTTGTCCCTACCTTCTGTGACTATTTACTGTTTTTAGGGTTTACTGGCCCTTTAACACACATTGTCCCAATGTTTTCTATTTACCAGTGAGTCGTCCCGACCTTTTGCCTCGGACGCCTCCTGTGGATGAAGCAGCCAGTGACTCCCTAGCGACCACCTTATCCACCTCATCCTTAAGCAGTGGAGGGTTAAACTCTCCAGCACGCAGGTAGGTCAGAGACGTCAGTAGTAAGTGTGTTCAGGCTGCCGTGAGTTTTCTCCTTATCACTGTCTGTGCTGTGCAGGTCCGTGGGAGTGGAGGTGCACAAGGCCGAAGCAACAGCGTACGAGCTAAACACACACAGGTAACAACTGGCAAGGGAAAGGAAATAATGGGTGGAGTTACGGAATGTGGGGGAGGAGTTAATGAGGAGAGAAGCTTGAGTGACGTTTTAAAGGGCCACCCCTCTTAACTTGTCAGTTATCTGCCAGCAACCCCAGCAACTTTGTTTACCAGTTTATTATACGTATAATATATATTTGTAACCAGATATTTAATGAGAAGGAGGCAGCAGGTGAAACCGCAGTCAATCATTGGTCATCAGCAGTCACAGCCTTGATTGACAGCATGGAGGGTGGAGCCAGCTTACTCTGCCAGAATGGGACAATAATTATCCTTCAATATCTGGTTAGTGATACAGATAATAATGTGCTGGATAGATCAGTTGGGATTGGGGGCAGGTAAGTGACAATTGATCAGTTTTTCGTGTTAAGGGTGAACATGCAATTTATTAAGCAGGTGACAGATCCACCTTCACTCGTACAGACAGACCGATTCTGGGGTGAGATTCTATTGGTGACTGAGGATGGGGGGTGGGGTTGGGAGCTGGTGATAGGAGGGTTATTATTTCCTAGAAATTAATCATTACTGATTGGTCATTTTGGAATTTACTATCAACTACTGAGGATAAATATGGACCCTAAACAAGAGACTGTCAGGCAAACTCCCCAGGTGACAGGACTCTCTCCATAGGTATGTGCAGGGACTTACCGTCGACTAAATAAATTAGACTAACGTGTGCCTCCCCAGGTGGAAGGGACTCTCTCAGTTAGGGTATGTGCAGGGAATGACCTGCTGACATAATAAACTAGACTGAAACGCTCCCAGGTGACAGGACTCCTCCGTCGGTATGTGGGTACTGACCTGTCTGATTATAATAAATAGAATGAAAACGTCCCCCAGGGAAGGACCGCGCATCCATAGGTTATGGGCAGGGACTTACCTGTCTGACTGATATACATAGACTGAAACGTATCCCCAGGTTACAGGACTCTCTCCATAGGTGTGCCAGGGACCTTTACCGTGTCTGATTATAATTCAATAACTGAAACGTCTCCCCCAGGTGACAGGACTCTCTCCATAGGTATGTGCAGGGACATACCGTCTACTATAAAATAGACTGAATAACGTCTCTCCCCAGGTGACCGGAACTCTCCTCCATAGGCATGTGCAGGGGACTTACGCTTCTGACTATAATAAATAGACTGAAAAGCTTCCCCCAGGGGACAGGACTCTCTCCATAGGTATGTTGCAGGGACTTACCGGAATACTGACTATAATAAATAGGAATGAAAACGTCTCCCAGTGACCAGGACCTCTCATAGGTAGTGCAGGAGAGGACCTGTTGATTATAAATAAATTAGACCTAAAAACGTCTCCCCAGGTGGACAGGGGGACTCTCTCCGTGAGGTATGGCAGGGAACCTTACCTGTTCGAATATAATAAATAGACTGAAACTTCCCCAGGCTGACAGGAATCTATCCGAGGTATGTGCAGGGACTTACCTGTCCTGACCCAAGGGTGACAGGACATCTCCGTAGTATGTGCAGGCATTACCTGTCTGATTATAATTAAATAGACTGAAACGTTCCCCAGGAGACAGGAATATCTCCATAGGTATGTGCAGGGACTTTACCCTGGTGACTATAATAAATAGACTGAAAAGTCTCCCAAGGTGAAGGACTCTCTGTAGGCCTGTGCAGGGACTTACATGTTTGACTATAATAAATGGGACGGAAAACGTTCTCCCAGGGTGACGGATCTCTCCATAGGCATGTGCAGGGACTTCCCTGTCTGGACTATAATAAAAAATAGACTGAAACGTCCTCCCGGGGACTGGGACTCTCTCCATAGGTATGTGAAGGGACTTACCTGTCTGTTATAATAAATTAGACTGAAACGTCTCACAGGTGACAGGACCTCTCTCGTAGGGATGTGCAGCGGACTTACTGTTGACTATTAATAAATAGGCCTGAAAACGTCTCCCCACGTGACAGGACTCTCCTCGTAGGTATGTGAGGGACTTACCTGTCTGATTAGAATAAATAGCGAAAACGTTCTCCCCAGGTGACAAGGACTCTCTTCCCTAGGTATGTGCAGTGGATTTACCTTAGGATTATAATAAATAGACTGCAACGTCTCCCAAGGTGACAGGAATCCTTCCAGTAGGTATGTGAGGGGACACTTACTGTCATCTGATATAATAAATAGGACTGGAACAGTCTCCCCAGGTGACAGGATCTCTCCTAGGTATGTGCAGGGACTTACCTGTCTGATTATAATAAATAGACTGAAACGATCTCCCCAGGATTGACAGGGAACTCTCTCCGTAGCGTATGGCAAGGGGACTTACCTGTCTGACTATAATAAATAGACTGAAACGTCTCCCCACGTGACAGGACTCTCTCCGTAGGTATGTGCAGGGACTTACCTGTCTGATTATAATAAATAGACTGAAACGTCTCCCAAGGTGACAGGACTCTCTCCATAGGTATGTGCAGGGACTTACCTGTCTGATTATAATAAATAGACTGAAATAAATAGACTGAAAAACGTCTCCCCAGGTACGGACTCTCTCCATAGGTTATGTGCAGGGACTTACGCTGCTGACTATAATAATAGACTGAAACGTCTCCCCAGGTGACAGACTCTCTCCATAGGTATGTGCAGGGACTTACCTGTCTGACTATAATAAATAGACTGAAACGTCTCCCCAGGTGACAGGACTCTCTCCATAGGCATGTGCAGGGACTTACCTGTCTGACTATAATAAATAAGCTGGTATAGGAAGTTTATATGGTAATAACTGGTGACCATGTGGTTCTCCCGCAGACCCGAGGGGCCAGATGAATGTGACGATCAGGAGGAACCTGCAGGGGGCGATGATGAGGAGGGTCTGGACGTCAGTCAGATCGAGACTGAAATAAACTTTGTAAGTGATGTAGAACCAGGGGAACCTGGTCTAGAACATTGATATCCTCCGGCTCTAGAACATTGATATCCTCCGGCTCTAGAATATTGATATCCTCGGGCTCTAGAACAGGTGGATATTTATATCCTGGATAAAGTCTCCCAGGTCCTAGAGTTTCCATTTTCACCCCCACACCGATGAGAACTTATCCTTTTTGTTTCCTACAGTGAACTGGGATTTGTGTCGGTCGCTTGTTTCACGCCGTGCTGGCAGCGCCCCCTACTGGATGTCTCCACCCACTGCGGATATTTGCGGATGGCTTCGTGCGTGATGCAGCTGTGTCTTTGAAGGAGAGAAGCCCGAGGGATCTAACCCTGCTTCCTGCCAGCACCACACAAGGCTGATGTCATGGACAAAATGGCTTCTTCCCCAAAATGGCCGCCACGTGGATAAAAGACTTCCTATGTTTGCCTTACATTGGGGCCCCTTAATGAGAGGCGTTGCCCTTTTTTCTCTATTTAATATACATATATATATATTTTTGAGGTAGATCTTACGTTAATGCTGCATTGAGAATTGGACCAAACACTTCATTAAACGCGTTTGCGGCCTGATATTGACGATGTCTTTCACCCACAGCCCGGACTGGGTGGCAGAGCATTAGATGGCGCCACCTACTGGTCACCTCCAGCAGGTGGCACAGGAATACAGCCTGGCAAACTTTACACGTGCCAATTCCTTGGCCCCTCCTACCACGCAAGACTGTCCATTTTTCTTCTCACCCAGAATTCCCACCTTGGAATGGGGGAGGAGCAGCTTTGTGTGATAATGGACGTTTCCCCCTCCGCATTCCCTCAAGCAGTGATTGGTTTACAGCACAACACTCCCGGGATTGGGGCGGAGGGCGATGTGGTGGGGGGGCGTTTTCTTCTGCTGCTAAATTGAAAAATAAAATTGAAAGTAATCCCCTAGTATTGTGATGTGCAGGAGGCAAGGAGCCATGGTGTTACTATATGGACCGCCAGCAGGAGGCGCTGTGGTGTTACTATATGGACCGCCAGCAGGAGGCGCTGTGGTGGTTACTATATGGACCGCCAGCAGGAGGCGCTGTGGTTTTACTATATGGACAGCCAGCAGGAGGCGCTGTGGTGTTACTATATGGACCGCCAGCAGGAGGCGCTGTGGTGTTACTATATGGACCGCCAGCAGGAGGCGCTGTGGTGTTACTATATGAACCGCCTGCAGGAGGCGCTGTGGTTTTACTATATGGAGCGCCAGCAGGAGGCGCTGTGGTCTCCTCGCCGTTTCCTTTCTATCGCTAAACATGGTGTTTTATAGTATTTATTTAACCGTTTGATTTCCCAATACAAGTGCTTTGTCCCAGAGCTGCCTACACATGTCTATGTACATAAACCTGTAAATCCCAAAGGTCACGTCGCTCCATCTTGTTTTGTGTTGGATATCGAGTGGTTATTATGGGGCAGGGTGGGATTTATTACGGGGCCATGTAAAATATAGGGCTAAGCCCACTAGCGTGGTTCAGATCGAGGTTTGAGATCCGATTGCATGTCTGTGGTAGCCAAATTTGTTCAGCTTGATATGTGATATGTAGCTTTACTGGAAGCCCAACATCATGTGTGCTTCTGTGCCAGCCTTAGCCTGAATTAGTACCGTATATACTCGAGTATAAGCCGAGGTTTTCAGGCTTTAAAAAAAAGCCTAAAAATCGATCCTCGGCTTATACTCGAGCCAGTCGCAAACTCACCTCTCTGCCGGCGGCCGGTCGCTTCGCATCTCTTGCTGACGTCACTACTCGGCGCCTCTAACTTCGCGGCGCCGAGTAATAACGTCAGGTAGGGAGATGCAGCAGAGCGAGCGGCCCTGTGGGGTGTCCTGTATGCAGCGTGGCTGGTCCTTGCTGGATGCTCTGCACAGAGCCAGTAATTGTCCCTTCCTACTACACTACCTCAGATGCAGGAGCAGAGAACGAAGATCCAAGACTGGCCAGGTAAGTGAACACTGAACTGGGGGGGTGGGGCTCTAGTGTGGGGAACAGTATGCCATACAGTAACCCCCAATACCTTTCCACTATAGATGTTTGGAAACTACAACTCCCAGCAATTAAAGCATGCTGGGAGTTGTAGTTTCCAAACATCTACAGTGGAAAGTTATTGGGGGTTACTGTATGGGATTACTGTCCATTTGAAAGGGTAACTAATGCCCTAAAACAATATAGAATCAGTAGGATGGTACCTATTGTTAAAAATGTTGCCCTCTGATTCTGTATTGTTTTGAGGCTTTAGTTGCCCTTTAAATGGACAGCAGAATTCACATACAGTAGTCACATACGAAAATACACATACTGGATTTGTATATTACTGTATGGGACTTCTTCTGTCTATTTACAGGGCAACTAATGCCTCAAAACAATACGGAATCAGAAGACGGTAATGGTCATAATGTCTTATACTCGAGTCAATCAGGTTTTCTGATTTTGGGGGCAAAAATAGGTACCTTGGCTTATACCCGATTATATACGGTAGTTGGGGCAGATTGGGCTGTGGATTAACTACGCACAATGCAGATTGATATCTAATGGCAGACACATTGGAAGCTGGGTGAGTGAATGACCGTTCTAACACCCTCTCCTTGTACGTCCTAAAGGGAGATTGGGTAATCAGTGGCTCCCTATACTTGTGTATACTAGGCAACAGCTTCTCTTTATCTGTAAATTATAAGGATATTCCTTACTGTACATCGCTGCGTCCCCAAGTGGCGCTTTATAAACTATACAGTACATATATACATATAGAACTCACTAATTCTCTGTCCATATAAAGGTTCAAGGACACAGACTGAGTTATACACGGAACTCTGGGTACCACTCATGTATTATAAGGATAATGTATCCCCTACTGTAAATTATAAGGATATTAGAAGTCACTGAGGAGATCTGTGTCCATATAAAGGTACAAGGACACAGACTGAGTTATACAGGGAACTCTGGGTACCACTCATGTATTATAAGGGATAATGTATCCCCTACTGTAAATTATAAGGATATTAGAAGTCACTGAGGAGTTCTGTGTCTATATAAGGTACAATGACACAGACTCGGTTTACAGGAACTCTGGGTACCACTCATGTATTATAAGGGATAAGTATCCCTACTGTAAATTATAAGGATATTAGAAGTCACTGAGGATTTCGGTGTCTATAAGAAGTACAAGGACACAGACTGATTATACAGGGAACTCTGGGTACCCACTCATGTATTATAAGGATAATGTATCCCCTACTGTATTATAAGGATTAGAAGTCACTGAGGAGTTCTGTGTCTATATACAAGGACAAGGACACAGACCTGAGTTATACAGGGAACCTCTGGGTACCACTCATGATTATAAGTGAATAATGTATCCCCTACTGTAAATTATAAGGATATTAGAGTCACTTGAGGAGTTCTGTGTCTAAATAAAGGTACAAGGAGACAGACTGAGTATTACAGGGAACTCTGGGTACCACTCATGTATTATAAGGATAATGTATCCCCACTGTTAAATAAGGATATTAGAAGTCACTGAGGAGTTCTGTGTCTATATAAAGGTACAAGGACACAGACTGAGTTTATACAGGAACTCTGGGTACCACTCATTTTATAGGATAATGTAATCCCCCCTACTGTAAATTATAAGGATATTAGAAGTCACTGAGGAGTTCTGTGTCTATATAAGGTACAAGACACAGACTGAGTTATACAGGGAACCTCTGGGTACCACTCATGTATTATAAGGGATAATGTATCCCCTACTGTAAATAAGGATATTAGAAGTCACTGAGGAGTTCTGTGTCTATATAAAGGTACAAGGACACAGACTGAGTTATACAGGGAACTCTCATGTATTATAAGGGATAATAGTCCATATTTATAAAACGTGTTACCATGCTTTATCAGTAATGTATGAAAGCGGCTGTAAACTTACAGCCACAGTCGTACATTTACACCGAACATTTGTTAATCGTGAAATATCATGTGGTATCTTATTTACTGATTTACCGTTAACATGTGAAAACGCGATACCACGCCTTTATAAAAAGGTATAATGTACCCCCTACTACAAATTATAAGGATATTTGACGTCACTGAGGATTTCTGTGTCCATACTAGGTGTAACTTGGAATCACTGGGCCCCCCAGTAAAAACTATAATGGGGCCCTTATCTGTTTCTTCTCTATTGGATTTCTGGAGAAAGCTGTATCTGAAAGCTAGATCTGTCATAGTAAAATTAAAAAGATGGTGTCCCCTGGCTTCAGTTCCCCCAAAGTAGTGTAGTACAGTACAGTACAGTATAGTATAGTAATGTATAGTGTAGTACAGTATATAGTATAGTACAGTATAGTATAGTACAGTACAGTATAGTAATGTATAGTGTAGTATAGTATAGTACAGTACAGTAATGTATAGTATAGTATGGTATAGTACAGTATAGTAATGTATAGTGTAGTATAGTATAGTACAGTAATGTATAGTGTAGTACAGTATATAGTATAGTACAGTATAGTAATGTATAGTGTAGTACAGTATAGTATAGTGTAGTACAGTACAGGATAGTATAGTATAGTACAGTATAGTAATGTATAGTGTAGTACAGTATATAGTATAGTACAGTATAGTATAGTAATGTGTAGTACAGTATAGTATAGTGTAGTACAGGATAGTATAGTATAGTACAGTATAGTATAGTACAGTATGGTACAGTATAGTATAGTAATGTATAGTGTAGTACAGTATAGTATAGTATAGTAATGTATAGTGTAGTACAGTGTATAGTATAGTATAGTACAGCATAGTAATGTATAGTGTAGTACAGTATATAGTATAGTGTAGTACAGTATAGTATAGTAATGTATATTGTAGTACAGTACAGTATAGTATAGCGTAATATAGTATAGTACAGTACAGTATAGTAATGTAGTGTAGTACAGTATATAGTATAGTACAGTATAGTATAGTATATAGTGTAGTACAGTACAGTAGAGTATAGTAATGTATAGTGTAGTACAGTATATAGTGTAGTATAGTACGGTATAGTATAGTCAGTCTAGTGATACGTCCCGTATATCTTGTCGTATAGTACGTACTAGTCATGTTATAGTGTAGATCCAGTATATAGTTAGGATCAGTATAGTAAATGTATGCTGTCGTATATTATATCGTATAGTACAGTACAGTACAGTATCGTAATGTATAGTGTAGTACAGTATATGTGTAGTACAGTACGTATAGTATAGTAATGTATAGTGTAGTACAGTAAGTAATAGTTAGTATAGGATCGTAACAGTACAGTAGTAATGATAGTGTAGTATAGTATATAGTATAGTCACGTACAGTATAGTATAGTAGATGTATGTATACAGATATAAGTGTAGTACAGTTACGTATAGTATGAATGTATAGTGTAGTACAGTCTTAGTATAGTACAGTATATAGGTAATGTACTAGTGTAGTACAGTATACAGTATAGTTAGTACATAGTATAGTGGTAGTACAGTAATATGTGTAGTACGTACGTGTAATAGTAAAGTAATGTAATAGGTGTACGTACAGTCTAGTATAGTAGTATGTATTACATGTAGTAAGTATAGAGTATAGTGAGACATTAAGTATAGTAATAGTATATAGTATGTGATAGTGTACAGTACAAGTATAGTATAGTATGTATAGTGTAAGTACAGTATATAGTAGTAGTAGTAAGTAAGTATAGTAATGTATATGTAGTACAGTATATAGTAGTAATAGTACGGTATAGTATAGTACAGGAACTAGTGTAGTACAGTATATAGTGTAAGTACAGTAGTACGGTAATAGTTATCGTAATGTATAGTGTAGTACAGGTAATAGTATAAGTAATGTATAGTGTATAGTAGTATATAGTAATATTACGTACAGTATATAGTATATAGTATAGGTTGTGTATTACAGTAAGTATAGTATATGCAGTACGTAATAAGTATAGTAAGAATGTAGTGTAGTACAGTATATAGTGGTAGTTACAGTACAGTATAGTAATGTATAGTATTATGGGTAGTAGCAGTAATAGTGAGACTAGTTATCTATAATGTATCGTGTCAGTCATAGTATCGTATACGTAATGTATAGTGTAGTACGGTTATCGTTGTTAGTAAGTATAGTACGTAATGTGTAGTACAGTGACATTATAGGTAATATAGTATAGTTCGTATAGTGTAGTACAGTATATAGTATAGTACAGTTACAGTAATAGTAATGTAGTGTAGTACAGTAATATTGTATGTACAGTACAGTATTAGTTGTAGTACGTACAGTAGAGTATAGTATGTATAGTGTAAGTACAGTATATAGTGTAGTAATATTACGGTATAGTAATAGTAAGTATAGTGTAGTACAGTATTAGTAATTGACAAGTATAGTATAGTATGTATAGTGTAGTACAGTATATAGTGTAGTATAGTACGGTATAGTAATGTATAGTGTAGTACAGTATATAGTGTAGTACAGTATAGTAATGTATAGTGTAGTACAGTATATAGTATAGTAAGTACGTTATAGTATAGTAATGTATAGTGTAGTACAGTATATGTGTAGTATACTATATTATAGTATGTATAGTGTAGTACAGTATATAGTGTAGTATACTATAGTATAGTAATGTATAGTGTAGTACAGTATATAGTGTAGTACAGTACAGTATAGTAATGTATAGTGTAGTACAGTATATAGTGTAGTATAGTACGGTATAGTATAGTATGTATAGTATAGTCCAGTAGATGTATAGTAATATTAGTGTAGGGTACAGTAATTAGTAGTAGTAAGTAGTATAGTACAGTACAGTATAGTAATGTATAGTGTAGTACAGTATATAGTATAGCACAGTACAGTATAGTATAGTAATGTAGTGTAGTACGTATATAGTGTAGTACAGTACAGTACTGTAATGTATAGTGTAGTACAGTATATAGTTAGTACGTATACAGTAAGTATAGTAAGTAAGTGTAGTACAGTATATAGTGTAGTACAGTACAGTACAGTATAGTAATGTATAGTGTTGTACAGTATATAGTGTAGTATAGTACGGTATAGTATAGTAATGTATAGTGTAGTACAGTATATAGTGTAGAATAGTACGGTATAGTATAGTAATGTATAGTGTAGTACAGTACAGTATATAGTGTAGTACAGTATAGTAATGTATAGTGTAGTACAGTATATAGTGTAGTTACATTATATAGTAGTAACGTGTAGTAGTATATAGTGTCTAATGTATAGTTATATAGTATATATTAGCGTACGTAAGTATAAGTTAGAAGTATAGTGTAGTACAGTATATAGTGTAGTACAGTACAGTATAGTATAGTAATGTATAGTGTAGTACAGTATATAGTGTAGTACAGTATAGTATAGTATATTAATGTATAGTGTAGTACAGTATATAGTGTAGTACAGTACAATATAGTATAGTTATGTATAGTGTAGTACAGTATATAGTGTAGTATAGTACGGTATAAGTATAGTAATGTTAAGTAGTGTACAAGTATAGTGTAGTATAGTACGGTATAGTATAGTAATGTATAGTGTAGTACAGTATATAGTGTAGTACAGTACGGTATAGTATAGTAATGTATAGTGTTGTACGATTAGTGTAGTACAGTACAGTATAGTAATGTATGTGTAGTACGTAATAGTGTTACAGTACGATTAGTAATGTATAGTGTAGTACAGTATATAGTGTAGTACAGTACGGTATAGTATAGTAATGTATAGTGTAGTACAGTATATAGTGTAGTATAGTACGGTATAAGTATAGTAATGTATAGTGTAGTACAGTATATAGTGTAGTAAGTACGGTAAAGTAATGTATAGTGTAGTCAGTTATAGTATATAGCTATAGTAATATGTATAGTGTAGTACAGTATTAGTGTAGTATAGTAGTAAGTATGTAATGTATAGTGTAGTACAGTTAGTGTAGTATCGTAGTGGTTATGTGTAGTAGTAAGGTATATTGTGTGTGTATACAGTATTAGTGTAGAGTTGATGTGTTAGTTGTACGTAATTATGTATAGTTAGTAATATATGTGGAGTAAATTATAGTATACGTAATGTATAGTGTAGTACAGTATATAGTGGTATGATATACGGTTAAGTATAGGTAAGTATAGTGTAGTACTTGTGAAGGTTCTCATTCATCCAGGTCATGATATATTTGTTGTATTCAATTAGATCAACTGGACTTGAAGTTTAGTTCTTGAAGACGTTTCGCTAGTCATCCGACTGGCTTTCCAATTTCTGAATTGAGAAAGCCAGTCGGATGACTAGCGAAACGTCTTTAAGAACTAAACTTCAAGTCCAGTTGATCTAATTGAATGCAACAGATATAATGTAGTACAGTATATTACAGTATAGTAATGTATAGTGTAGTACAGTATATTGTATAGTACAGTACAGTATAGTATAGTACAGTATAGTAATGTATAGTGTAGTACAGTATATAGTATAGTACAGTATAGTATAGTAAAGTATAGTATGTATTGTGTAGTACAGTATATAGTAAAGTACAGTATAATATAGTAATGTATAGTGTAGTACAGTATATAGTATAGTACAATACAGTATAGTATAGTATAGTATAGTATAGTATAGTACAGTATAGTACAGTATAGTATAGTATAGTATAGTACAGTACAGTATAGTACAGTAATGTATAGTGTAGTACAGTATATTGTATAGTACAGTACAGTATAGTATAGTACAGTATAGTAATGTATAGTGTAGTACAGTATATAGTATAGTACAGTATAGTATAGTAAAGTATAGTAATGTATTGTGTAGTACAGTATATAGTATAGTACAGTATATAGTAAAGTACAGTATAATATAGTAATGTATAGTGTAGTACAGTATATAGTATAGTACAATACAGTATAGTTTAGTATAGTACAGTATAGTGTAGTACAGTAGTTTAGTATAGTATAGTATATAGTATAGTGTAGTACAGTATAGTTTACTATAGTGCAGTATAGTGTAGTACAGTAGAGTTTAGTATAGTACAGTATAGTGTAGTACAGTATATAGTATAGTAATGTATAGTGTAGTACAGTAGAGTTTAGTATAGTACAGTATAGTGTAGTACAGTATATAGTATAGTGTAGTACAGTATAGTTTAGTATAGTACAGTATAGTGTAGTACAGTAGAGTTTAGTATAGTACAGTATATAGTATAGTGTAGTACAGTATAGTTTAGTATAGTACAGTATAGTGTAGTACAGTAGAGTTTAGTATAGTACAGTACAGTATAGTAATGTATAGTATAGTGTAGTACAGTATAGTATAGTACAGTACAGTATAGTACAGTATAGTGTAGTACAGTAGAGTTTAGTATAGTACAGTACAGTATAGTAATGTATAGTATAGTGTAGTACAGTGTAGTACAGTATAGTGTAGTACAGTATAGTATAGTACAGTATAGTATAGTACAGTACAGTATAGTACAGTACAGTACAGTATAGTATAGTACAGTATAGTATAGTACAGTATAGTATAGTGTAGTAAAGTGATATACAGTATAGTAGTATAGTAAGTAAGACAGTATAGTTTTGATGTTGAAAAGCATATGTCAATCCAGTCCAACCCATCTAGCAATATCCTCATTTCCTGCCTAACTGTTGATCCAGAGGAAGGAAAAAAAAACCACCAAATTTATGAAGGGGAAAAATTCCTTCCTGACTCCAAGTGGCAATGGGAAATGTCCCTTTCCCAACTCTACTTTATGTATCAATACCAGTAACTTGTAACATTCCTTGTTTGTAGAAACTCATCCAGCTTTTTATATACAGACCAATGAACCTGCCATAACACCCACTGGAAGACAGTTCCATAGCTTAACCGTTCTCCACAGTGACAAACCCTTCCCAACCTCACTTTAGTATCAATCCCAGTAACTTGTAACATCCTTGTTTGTAGAAACTCATCCAGCTTTTTATTAAACTGACCAATGAACCTGCCATAACAACGTCCACTGGAAGACAGTTCCATAGCTTTACCGTTCTCACAGTGACAAACCCTTTCCCAACTCTACTTTATGTATCAATCCCATAACTTGTAACATTCCTTGTTTGTAGAAACCCATCCAGCTTTTTATTAAACTGACCAATGAACCTGCCATAACAACGTCCACTGGAAGAAGTTCCATAGCTTTACCGTTCTCACAGTGACAAACCCTTCCCAACTCTACTTTATGTATCAATACCAGTAACTTGTAACATTCCTTGTTTGTAGAAACTCATCCGCTTTTTATTAAACTGACAATGAACCTGCCATAACAACGTCCACTGGAAACAGTTCCATAGCTTTACCGTTCTCACGTGACAAACCCTTTCCCAACTCTACTTTATGTACAATCCAGTAACTTGTAACATTCCTTGTTTGTAGAAACTCATCCAGCTTTTATTAACCTGACCAAGAACCTGCCAAACAACGTCCACTGGAAGACGTTCCATAGCTTTACCGTTCTCACAGTGACAAACCCTTTCCCAACTCTACTTTATGTATCATCCCAGTAACTTGTAACATTCCTTGTTTGTAGAAACTCATCCAGCTTTTTATTAAACTGACCAATGAACCTGCCATAACAACGTCCACTGGAAGAACAGTTCCATAGCTTTACCGTTCTCACAGTGACACCCTTTCCCAACTCTACTTTATGTATCATCCCAGAACTTGTAACATTCCTTGTTTGTAGAAAACTCATCCAGCTTTTTATTAAACTGACCAATGAACCTGCCATAACAACGTCCACTGGAAGACAGTTCCATAGCTTTACCGTTCTCACTGTGACAAACCCTTTCCCAACTCTACTTTATGTAAATACCAGTAACTGTAACATTCCTTGTTTGTAGAAACTCATCCGCTTTTTATTAAACTGACCAATGACCCTGCTATAACAACGTCCACTGGAAGGCAGTTCCATAGCTTTACCGTTCTCACAGTGACAAACCCTTTCCCAACTTTACTTTATGTATCAATCCCAGTAACTTGTAACATTCCTTGTTTGTAGAAACTCATCCAGCTTTTTATTAAACTGACCAATGAACCTGCCATAACAACTTCCACTGAGACGTTCCATAGCTTTAACCGTCTCACAGTGAAAAACCCTTTCCCACTCTCTTTATTTATCAATCAATCCCAGTACTTGTAACATTCCTTGTTTGTAGAAACTCATCCAGCTTTTTATTAAACTGACCAATGAACCTGCCATAACACGTCCACTGGAAGACAGTTCCATAGCTTTAACCGTTCTCCAGTGACAGACCCTTTCCCAACTCTACTTATGTATCAATACCAGTACCTTGTAAACATTCCTTGTTTGTAGAAACTCATCCAGCTTTTTATTAAACTGACCAATGAACCTGCCATAAACAACGTCCACTGGAAGACAGTTCCATAGCTTTACCGTTCTCACAGTGAAAAACCCTTTCCCAACTCTACTTTATGTATCAATACCAGTAACTGTAACATTCCTTGTTTGTAGAAACCCATCCAGCTTTTTATTAAACTGACCAATGAACCTGCCATAACAACGTCCACTGGAAGACAGTTCCATAGCTTTACTCCGTTCTCACAGTGAAAACACCCTTTCCCAACTCTACTTTATGTATCAATCCCAGTAACTGTGAACATTCCTTGTTTGTAGAAACTCATCCAGCTTTTTATTAAACTGACCATGAACCTGCCATAACAACGTCCACTGGAAGACAGTTCCATAGCCTTACCGTTCTCACAGTGACAAACCCTTTCCCAACTCTACTTTATGTATCAATACCAGTAACTGTAACATTCCTTGTTTGTAGAAACCCATCCAGCTTTTTATTAAACTGACAATGAACCTGCCATAAACACGTCCACTGGAAGACAGTTCCATAGCTTTAACCGTTCTCACAGTGAAAAACCCTTTCCCAACTCTACTTTATGTTCAATCCCAGTAACTTGTAACATTCCTTGTTTGTAGAAACTCAACTCATCCAGCTTTTTATTAAACTGACCAATGAACCTGCCATAACAACTCCACTGGAAGCAGTTCCATAGCCTTACCGTTCTCACAGTGACAAACCCTTCCCAACTCTACTTTATGTACCAATCCCAGTAACTTGTAACATTCCTTGTTTGTAGAAACTCATCCAGCTTTTTATTAAACTGACCAATGACCCTGCCATAAACAACGTCCACTGGAAGACAGTTCCATAGCTTATACCGTTCTCCACAGTGACAAACCCTTTCCCAACTCTACTTTATGTATCAATCCCAGTAACTGTATCATTCCTTGTTTGTAGAAACTCATCCAGCTTTTTATTAAACTGACCAATGAACCTGCCATTACAACGTCCACTGGAAGCACTTTCCATAGCTTTACCCTTCTCACAGTGACAAACCCTTTCCCAACTCTACTTTATGTATCAATCCCAGTAACTTGTATCATTCCTTGTTTGTAGAACCTCTCCACTTTTTATTAAACTGACCAATGAACCTGCCATAACAACGTCCACTGGAAGACAGTTCCATAGCTTTACCATTCTCACAGTGACAAACCCTTTCCCAACTTGGAAGACAATGGGCCATATTTATAAACCCGCGGTTTTGTTTTTTAGTGATACCGCGGGTTAGTTAATTTATGATCGCAGTCGTAAATGTAACTGTTATACAGACATTATGGGTAGGGTATAAAGGTTGGACTAGATGGACGTATGTCTTTATATAACCTCTAATACTATGTTACTGTGTAACTGTGTATACAGAACATTATGGGTAGGGTATAAAGGTTGACTAATGGACATTGTCTTTATACAACCTCCAATACTATGTTACTATGTAACTGTTATACAGACATTATGGGTAGGGTATAAAGATTGGACTAGACGGACGTATGTCTTTATACAACCTCCAATACTATGTTACTATGTAACTGTTATACAGACATTATGGGTAGGGTATAAAGGTTGGACTAGATGGACGTATGTCTTTATATAACCTCTAATACTATTACTGTGTAACTGTTTACAGACATTATGGGAGGGTATAAAGGTTGGACTAGATGGACGTATGTCTTTATACAACCTCCAATACTATGTTACTGTGTAACTGTTTATACAGACATTATGGGTAGGGTATAAAGGTTGGACTAGATGGACGTTGTCTTTATACAACCTCCAATACTATGTTACTGTGAACTGTTTATCAGACATTATGGTAGGGTATAAAGGTTGGACTAGACGGACGTATGTTCTATACAACCCTCAATACTATGTTACTGTGTAACTGTTATACAGACATTATGGGTAGGGTATAAGGTTGGACTAGACGGACGTTGTCTTTATAACCCTCCAATCTAGTTACTATGTAACTGTTATACAGACATTATGGGTAGGGTATAAAGGTTGGACTAGATGACGTTATGTCTTTTACAACCTCCAATACTATGTTACTGTGTAACTGTTTACAGACATTATGGGTAGGGTATAAAGGTTGACTAGACGGACGTATGTCTTTATACAACCTCCAATACTATGTTACTGTGTAACTGTTATACAGACATTATGGGTAGGGTATAAAGGTTGGACTAGACGGACGTATGTCTTTATACAACCTCCAATACTATGTTACTGTGTAACTGTTATACAGACATTATGGGTAGGGTATAAAGGTTGGACTAGACGGACGTATGTCTTTATACAACCTCCAATACTATGTTACTGTGTAACTGTTATACAGACATTATGGGTAGGGTATAAGGTTGGACTAGATGGACGTATGTCTTATACAACCTCCAATACTATGTTACTGTGTAACTGTTATACAGACATTATGGGAGGGTATAGGTTGGACTAGATGGACGTATGTCTTTATACAACCTCCAATACTAGTTACTGTGTAACTGTATACAGACATATGGGTAGGGTATAAAGGTTGGACTAGATGGACGTATGTCTTTATACAACCTCCAATACTATGTTACTGTGTAACTGTTATACAGACATTATGGGTAGGGTATAAAGGTTGCTAGATGGACGTATGTCTTTATACACCTCCAATACTATGTTACTATGTAACTGTTATACAGACATTATGGGTAGGGTATAAAGGTTGGACTAGATGGACGTATGTCTTTTATACAACCTCCAATACTATGTTAACTAGTAACTGTTTACAGACATTAATGGGTAGGGTATAAAGTGTTGGACTAGATGGACGTATGTTCTTTATACAACCTCCAATACTATGTTACATGTAACTGTTATACAGACATTATGGGTAGGGTATAAAGGTTGGACAAGATGGACGAATTCTTTATCAACCTCCAATACTATGTTACTATGTAACTGTTATACAGACATTATGGGTAGGGTATAAAGGTTGGACTAGATGGACGTATGTCTTTATACAACCTCCAATACTATGTTACTATGTAACTGTTTATACAGACATTATGGGTAGGGTATAAAGGTTGGACTAGATCGTATGTCTTTATAACACCTCCAATACTATGTTACTGTGTAACTGTTAACAGACATTATGGGTAGGTATAAGGTTGGACTAGACGACGTATGTCTTTATACAACCTCCAATACTATGTTACTGGTAACTGTTATACAGACTTATGGGTAGGGTATAAAGGTTGGACTAGACGGACGTATGTCTTTATACAACCTCCAATACTATGTTACTGTGTAACTGTTATACAGACATTATGGGTAGGGTATAAAGGTTGGACTAGACGGCGTATGTCTTATACAACCTCCAATACTATGTTACTGGTAACTGTTAGACAGACATTATGGGTAGGGTATAAAGGTTGGACTAGATGGACGTATGTCTTTATACAACCCTCAATACTATGTACTATATACCTGTTTACAGACTTATGGGTAGGTATAAAGGTTGGACTAGATGGATATGTCTTTATACAACCTCCAATCTATGTTACTATGTAACTGTTATACAGACATTATGGGTAGGGTATAAAGGTTGGACTAGTGGACGTATGTCTTTATACAACCTCCAATACTATGTTACATGTAACTGTTATACAGACATTATGGGTAGGGTATAAAGGTTGGATAGTATGGACGTATGTCTTTATACAACCTCCATACTTGTTACTATGTAACTGTTATACAGACATTATGGGTAGGGTATAAAGGTTGGACTAGATGGACCTATGTCTATACAAACTCCACCTCATCTCCATCTTCCCATGATTTTACTGCCACATAGATGGTTGGTCTATGATTTATAACCAGGGGTTGTGCCAATTTATACCCTTATCTACTATTCCAGCTGTTATACGAACAGCCATATGAGTAACCTTGCTTCACTGGGGGTAACAGGTTCTTTTATGTTTTTATCTGTCTGGTATTGTGTGGTGGGGACCATAAGCTCTATTTAGATATCCAAGTTAGGGTGTGATTATCACCTGAAGAAGGGGGCATGTAACCCCTGAAACGTTGTGAGATATGTGGTCTTCATGTACATGCAGTTAAGGTGTATAATGTATTGTTGTGGATTGGTGGGAATTTTATAGCCTCGATAAATCCATATTTCCCCACATTACACCCGGTACTCACAGTATAGTGGGAACGTGTTTGTCATTTTCGTTTATTCTTACACCCACATTGAATTGCGCATTTCCCAGTTTAGCTGTTTGTATGGCCGTCTTTACTATCAGCGGCCACGG
Organism: Hymenochirus boettgeri; assembly: GCA_019447015.1. Lineage (NCBI taxonomy): Eukaryota > Metazoa > Chordata > Amphibia > Anura > Pipidae > Hymenochirus > Hymenochirus boettgeri. The sequence continues at coordinate 325,767 of JAACNH010000084.1, forward strand.
GTCCCGACTCTAGTAATGTGAACCAATGAACCATTAAAGTAGAGATGGAACCTAACCCTTTCCCCTAGAGGACACGAGCGCCGAATGCAGTAAATTCAATGGGGGCAAACAGGAGCTTTCTTACCCTCCCCCATTGTTATTAGGGTATTACGGGGCGTTGATTTAGAATGAGGAAAAGGTCCTCTGCCATGTTAACCTACTGCCACTAGGGAGAGGGCAGGGAAGTAGGATTGGGAATTTCTACCTCCCAATAGAATTCTTATGAGTGTCAGCACAAATGCTTCTGCCAGGCTTCCTCGGTGCTTCAGCATTATCTTTAAAGGGTAAGTAGTCCAAAAATGACTATTTAAATTGACAGGAATTAAATAGTATTTTTGCAATTTACTTTATTTTACATACAGTATATACTCGAGTATAAACCGAGGTACCTAGTTTTAGATAAAAAAGGAGGAAAACCACACTGACTCGAGTATAAACCGAGGGGGTAGTATTTGCCACTAAAGATGTTTGGAAACTACAACTCCCAGCAGTGTTCTCCCTAGGGTCTTTTAGCCGGGCGGCCCACCCGGCTGGAAAAAAATTCTTAAATCACTTGTGATTTAAAAGAATTTAGAAGTAGGTTTAATAGGTGTGCCAATAGGTCAGTAAAAACTCCCGCCAAAACTGCTCAGTCCAGACCTCTTTTTACACCTGCAAGATTATTTTAGCACGTTATCTAGCTTTTCCAAGATCGTCCTACCCCACCCGGCTACTTTTTCATGCCACCCGGCTACTTTTTCATGCCACCCAGCAGGAAAAAAATTCTGGGGAGAACACTGACTCCCAGCATGCTTTATTGCTGGGAGTTGTAGTTTTCAAACATCTTTAGTGGCAAATGGGGTAAATCCTCCTATATTTGTGCAGTATGCACAAATAAAGATGGTTTTACTCCTATTTTTTAGTATTTGCCGCCAATTAAGTCCCTGTGCAAGTAACGGTAAATGTTTCTCCTACCTTGTCCGGCGGCCGCGCGATCCGCATCCTCGCTCCACAGCCTGCGCATCCAGATGATGTCACTACCCGGCGTCTCTCACTTTGCGGCGTCGGGGTGGAAGTGACATCATCCGGATGCGCAGAGGCTGTGGAGTGAGGATGGGATCGCGCGGCCGCCAGACAAGGTAGGGAAAACATTGACTCAAGTATAAACCGAGGTAAGATTTTCAGGCTTTTTAAAGCCTGAAAACCTCGAGTATATACTAACAAATTTTAGGTTAGTTCAAGAGATGTACATTTGTATGTGTCATATGGTAGCAGTATCACCAGTTCCCCTGCACTTCCTACTACCTGCTCTGAAACCGTGTGACAGTCACTCTTCCTTGTGTCTTCTCCTCCTCATTGGCCCCCATGTCCCCTCCCCTTGAAACCCCCCTGTGCCCCTCCCTCTCCTCCTTCAGTCACTGTAACTCGATCTCTTCCAGTTTCCTCTGCTTTCTCCTGCACTGAGCATGTGCCAACCGCTGGTTAGTAGGAGGAACTATTTGTAACTGCAGATTCAGAACCTCCCTCCCCCTATCTTTCTGATCAGTGATAACTTCATATCTTGAGCTGGGCAGCACATAGAGAGGTGGTTAATGGGTCATTTTAAAAGGTAGGAACCTGGCCTTTCATTTAAAAATCAACTTGTTTGGAGACCACAGTTCCCCTGTGAAAACTTTATCTGCTATAGCTCCTCAAACAATGTTGGGAGGTCAGAATAATCAATTCTACCTCCATGCCCTGAGGTACGTTTTTTAGAAAGTATAGTTGTCCTTTTAGATGACCCACAATTTCTGGGGTGGGAGGAAACTTTCCCTTTCGTCGTGTAACAGCAAAACCGCGTTTCATCATTATGTTTTATTATTTATTGAATAAAACTCAATTTTGCTGTTACAAGCCTGGTGTGCATGATCGGTGATGATCCACCATTGCCCGTGGTACCATAGCAGCACCAAGCCTTCACCACTAATCACCTGGACGGTGGTGCGGGAGAATCTTTCTTTATCCTTTCCTTTTTGTTCAGTTATTACACAATAATTGTTCAAACGTTTCCGTTAAAGGAATTCGCCAGAAAAGTGAACTTTCCCTTTAATGCACTGATTGAAGCTCGGGAGAGATCCAGACAATCCGCAGAGACGATGGGTTAACTTACCGCGCGGACATTCACAAAAAACAAGAACTTAAAAAAAAAAATAAAAATGATTTTTTCAGATTTTACTTGAATGAAATACAGGAATAAATACATTTCTAGTCTTTCATGGTTCCCACTGAACAGACGCGGTTAATCCAAAACACCCCAATGTATCCTCAACGGACCGTGTTGTGAAATTAGAATAAGTGCAATAAGAGGTCTATTCGCTGCGGGAATGCAATCGACTATGGCTGCCCACGGAGGCTGTTTACGTGCCCCCCCAAACCACGTGTTAGAATGCTGCACCAATAAGATTCTCCGGAATAGTCTCAATCCCTTGCACGTGGCGAGACCACAGGGGTGTTCAGGAAGGGCCATGAGACATTGGATACAAAATAATTACAGACAAGTGATATTTTGTATGAAATAAAACGTGGGATATCAAAACCTTCGCACTTTTCCCCCCATAAATCCAAAGTTTCCATAGAGACCTTTTGATCGATAGACGACCGGTCCAGAGAAAATGGAGCCATCAAGTCTTCCATTGTCCACGTCTCCCTGTAACACACAACACGAAGCCTTTAGTAGGCGGTCTTTAAAGCTGAGAGTAACCACATACACATGTCACTTGGCTGCGCTCAGCCGTCATTGGCTGCCACCAGCTGCCCCATGGCCTCCCGGATATACACAGACTGGATGTCCTTAGTTTTCAGGCAGAAGTCACAAGCCCACACGGCAGAGGCTTCTCTGGTCAGCAAGCTGTAGGCACTTTCTGTCATCCCCGTGCACTCTCTGTGGAACCATTTCTGACAGGAGGCCTCGCACAAGATTGCGTCCTGGTCATCGTTGACTTCATTGCCACAGGCGCCACAGGGATATAGTCCAGGAGGGGGCTGGTGTCCTGAATTCCCTCCTGGTTTATTGGAGCGAGGGATGTTGTTTATTTCGGGGGTGCTGCTGTTCCCCCGGTTGGAGCTGTTGGGGGTGAAGTTGGGCTGGCTCCCGTTGACAGCAGATGGAGAACCAACATGCTGCTCTTGGTTAAAAGTGTTGTTGGGGGGGTTTATATTCTTGCCATGATCTTCTACCCCTGGGGGAAAACTTTGGTCTGCCCCGGCAAATGGGCTGGTGTTAGGAGGAAGGCTGGGTCTTTGCATTGGGGGTTGTCCAAAAGGGTGTCCTGCGGAGCCAAACCTTTGAGAGAAGGGTGGACCACCGGGGGAGTTCATAACAGGTGTGGGTCCCATGTCCCCTCGAGGGGGTTGACCCATTGTTGGAGACATCATTGGCCCAAACCCACCAACCGGTCCCTGTATCATCTGCCCAGCGGGTGGGCTGAAGCTCTGCCCCATGCCTTGGTTAAAGGGCTGGTTGGGAAAGTTCATGTTGCCAGGCTGGACATAGTTTGGGTTCTGAGACATTGCAAACCCCGGGCCCATCTGGTTAGGGGGAAACGGTGTCTGCCGCCTTATGGGCTGGGGACCTCCAGGGTAACCTGGTGGCACCTGATGGGGCATCCCACCCTGCATCCGAAAGTTTCCAAATGGCGCCGGGTGATTCAGAAAGGGAGAGGAGGCAGCATTAACCTTCGGGGGCCCAAAGTCATCTTCAAATGGATTGGATGCCACAAGGTGATCCACCATGGGTGTGGGCGGTGGGGCAAATTCTGAGAGATGGGAGTAGGCCGGACCCTAGAGAAAACAAAGATATATCCACATTAATAAATGAGAAGAGAATCACTGGATCCCTGTATAGCCCAATAAGACAAATAAAACCCAAGAATGAATGAAAACCCAGGACGGAACACAGAAGTGCAGGTACGTAATCCATATTATGGGATCCGATTCCGATTCGGACCCAGATCCGGACCTGTTCTGACTTCGGAATGTATTTGAAGGTTAAAGTCAATAACCTCGTACATTCGGTAACCATCGGAAAACTTTCCGAACCCTCAAAAGTGCGTTCCAATTTCGGATATCTCTCGAGATCTGTAAGTCCGAAAACGGAAGGAAACTTCCGAGTTTCGTCCCTCTCTAGTATTACATTAAGTCCTATTGACTGAAGTTACATAGGGTACACGATACTGCTGATTATTGGTCTCTGCTATTGGCTGAATTATATTATTAAAGGGAGAGAGCTGTGGGGCGAGGGTAGAACCATTTTTGGTAAGGGTAAGTATAATCTCTAATAATATCATCTTGTGGCTTTATAGTGCCTGTTTTTCCCGAATTGGACTGGAATCCCTGTGGGTGATATTACTGACGAACAATTGGACCAGTTAGAACTGTATCACCGATAATATGACAACTTCCTGTTCCTGAACTTCCTGTTCCTGATAATGAACCTAGCTTAGTGCCTGTAGGACAAAGTCAATCCATAGAATTGTGTCGTGTGTGGTATAGTGGATACCAACATATCAATCTATTACAGCGCAGGGCAAATTAAAGAGGCTTAAAAAAAACAAAACACACACAAACAGGAAGCCAACAAACATAGGAGACAGAGGAGGATTCAGACCTTTTGAAACTCGACATCCTCCGATCCCTTTATTTTCAGATGTGATTTCTCCCATCCCCCAGTTCTCCGTACCTGAGTGTTGGACTTGCGACGTTTCTTCTCAGGACTCTTCATTTGCATTCCTAAGATTAAATCACATGTGTTACTGCTGTAGAAACGAGTAACGATACTAAGACACAGTCACACAGATATACAACTTATTGTAACGGTTCATCCACATCAGAATCTACTAGTGACCTACCACAAAAAGGTAGGACTAGATGGACGTACGTCTTTATACAACCTCCAATACTATGTTACTATGTAACTGTTATACAGACATTATGGGTAGGGTATAAAGGTTGGACTAGATGGACTCATGTCTTATACAACCTCCAATACTATGTTACTATGTACCGTTATACAGACATTATGGGTAGGGTAATAAAGGTTGGACTAGATGGAGTAGTGTCTTTATACAACCTCCAATACTATGTTACTATGTAACTGTTACGACATTATGGTAGGGTATAAAGGTTGGACTAGATGGCGTGTTGTCTTTATACAACCTCCAATACTATGTTCTATGTAACCGTTATACAGACATTATGGGTAGGGTATAAAGGTTGACTAGATGGACGTGTGTCTTTATAACAACCTCCAATACTATGTTACTATGTAACTGTTATACAGACATTATGGGTAGGGTATAAAGGTTGGACTAGATGGACTACGTCTTTATACAACCTCCAATACTATGTTACTATGTAACTGTTATACAGACATTATGGGTAGGGTATAAAGGTCGGACTAGATGGACGTACGTCTTATACAACCTCCAATACTATGTTTACTATGTAACTGTTTATACAGACATTATGGGTAGGTATAAAGGTGGGACTAGATGGACGTACGTCTTTATACAACCTCCAATACTATGTTACTATATACTGTTATACAGACATTATGGGTAGGGTATAAAGGTTGGACTAGATGGACGTATGTCTTTATACAACCTCCAATACTATGTTACTATGTAACCGTTATACAGACATATTGGTAGGGTATAAGGTTGGACTAGATGGACGTATGTCTTTTATACAACCTCCAATACTATGTTTACTGTGTAACCGTTTATACAGACATTATGGGTAGGGTATAAAGGTTGGACTAGACGGACGTATGTCTTTAATACAACCTCCAATACTATGTTACTATGTAACTGTTTACGACATTATGGGTAGGGTATAAGGTTGGACTAGATGGACTTATGTCTTTATACAACCTCCAATACTATGTTACTATGTAACTGTTATACAGACATTATGGGTAGGGTATAAGATTGGACTAGATGGACGTATGTCTTTAATACACCTCCAATACTATGTTACTATGTACTGTATACAGACATTATGGGTAGGGTATAAAGGTTGACTAGTGGACGTATGTCTTTATACAACCTCCAATACTATGTTACTATGTACTGTTATACAGACATTATGGGTAGGGTATAAAGGTTGGACTTGATGGACATACGTCTTTATACAACCTCCAATACTATGTTACTATGTACTGTTATACAGACATTATGGGTAGGGTATAAAGGTTGGACTAGACGGACGTATGTCTTTATACAACCTCCAATACTATGTACTGTGTAACTGTTATACAGACATTAGGGGTAGGGTATAAAGGTTGGACTAGATGGACGTATGTCTTTATACAACCCTCCATTACTATGTTACTATGTAACTGTTATACTGACATTATGGGTAGGGTATAAAGTTTGACTAGACGGATGTATGTCTTTATACAACCTCCATACATGTTACTATGTAACTGTTATACAGACATTATGGGTAGGGTATAAATTTTGGACCAGATGAACGTATGTCTTTATACACCTCCAATACTAGTTACTGTGTAACTGTTATACAGACATTATGGTAGGGTATAAAGGTTGGACTAGATGGACGTATGTCTTTATACAACCTCCAATCCTATGTTACTGTGTAACTGTTATACAGACATTTAGGGGTAGGGTATAAAGGTTGGACTAGATGGACGTATGTCTTTATACAACCTCCATACTATGTTACTATGTAACTGTTATACAGACATTATGGGTAGGGTATAAGGTCGGACTAGATGGACGTATGTCTTTATACAACCTCCATACTATGTTACTATGTAACTGTTATACAGACATTATGGGTAGGGTATAAAGATTGGACTAGATGGACGTATGTCTTTATACAACCTCCAATACTATGTTACTATGTAACTGTTTATACAGACATTATGGTAGGGTATAAAGGTTGACTAGACGGACGTATGTCTTTATACCCTCCAATACTATGTTACTATGTAACTGTTATACAAGACATTATGGGTAGGGTATAAAGGTTGGACTAGATGGACGTATGTCTTTATACACCTCCAATACATGTTACTATGTAACTGTTATACAGACATTATGGGTAGGGTATAAAGGTTAGCAGTACGGACGTATGTCTTTATACAACCTCCAATACTATGTTACTATGTAACTGTTATACAGACATATGGGTAGGGTATAAAGGTTGGACTAGATGGACGTATGTCTTTATACAACCTCCAATACTGTTACTATGTAACTGTTATACAGACATTATGGGTAGGGTATAAAGGTTGGACTAGATGGACGTATGTCTTTATACAACCCCCAATACTATCTTACTATGTAACTGTTATACAGACATTAGGGTAGGGTATAAAGGTTGGACTAGATGACGTATGTCTTTATACAACCTCCAATACTATGTTACTATGTAACTGCTATACAGACATTATGGGTAGGGTTAAAGGTTGGACTAGATGGACGTATGTCTTTATACAACCTCCAATACTATGTTACTATGTAACTGTTATACAACATTATGGGGAGGGTATAAAGGTCGGACTAGATGGACGTATGTCTTTATACAACCTCCAATACTATGTTACTATGTAACTGTTATACAGACATTATGGGTAGGGTATAAAGGTTGGACTAGATGGACGTATGTCTTTATACAACCTCCAATACTATGTTACTATGTAACTGTTATACAGACATTATGGGTAGGGTATAAAGGTTGGACTAGATGGACGTATGTCTTTATACAACCTCCAATACTATGTACTGTGTAACTGTTATACAGACATTATGGGTAGGGTATAAAGGTCGGACTAGATGGACGTATGTCTTTATACAACCTCCAATACTATGTTACTGTAACTGTTATACAGACATTATGTGGGGTATAAAGGTTGGACTAGATGGACGTATGTCTTTATACAACCTCCAATACTATGTTACTGTGTAACTGTTATACAGACATTATGGGTAGGGTATAAGGTTGGACTAGATGGACGTATGTCTTTATACAACCTCCAATACTATGTTACTATGTAACTGTTATACAGACATTATGGGTAGGGTATAAAGGTTGGACTAGATGGACGTATGTCTTTTATACAACCTCCAATACTATGTTACTATGTAACTGTTATACAGACATTATGGGTAGGGTATAAAGGTTGGTACTAGATGGACGTATGTCTTTATACAACCTCCAATACTATGTTTACTATGTAACTGTTATACAGACATTATGGGTAGGGTATAAAGGTTGGACTAGATGGACGTATGTCTTTATACAACCTCCAATACTATGTTACTATGTACATGTAACTTCTGCTTTACTTCTCCCAGTGCCGGATACAGACAGGGTTACATTGGTAATTTATCCTGAGTGAGAAGAAGCATTTTTTGGGGGGTTTCAAAAAAGTATCCAGTCTGCCGTGATTGACAGCAGCATAGAGATCTGTATCAACATTAACCCCGCAGCTGCCAGAGGTGATTGCCGACACTGGGTTTAGATACAGTACCCTGCCTGGGTAGCCCATAATAAAGTAACCGGTTTCCCAATTATGGGGAAGGTAAAAATGCGCATTAGTAACTTCATTTTGGATTTCCTTTCGGCTGAGGCCACAGAGGACCGGATGGTAACATGCTTGGAAAGCACTAGTTCCACGTGTCCGCCCATTTGCGCTGTGGTTTGTGAAATTTTGGCGTTTCCATGCAATAGACTGCAATGAAGCGCACCCAGTGTGGCCCCCATATTGCCATGCAGTGTGGCCTCCATATTGCCATGCAGTGTGGCCCCCATATTGCCATGCAGTGTGGCCTCCATATTGCCATGCAGTGTGGCCTCCATATTGCCATGCAGTGTGGCCTCCATATTGCCATGCAGTGTGGCCTCCATATTGCCATGCAGTGTGGCCTCCATATTGCCATGCAGTGTGGCCCCCATATTGCCATGCAGTGTGGCCCCCATATTGCCATGCACTGCCAGGCATTCTTCACCCACTAACGATTGTTATAGCATGAGAAATATTTTAGCCTAGCACCAATAGGCATGTACCATGCTTCTAACTTTATACAGGGGATCCCTCGCCAGCCGGTAGAAGCTGATTTACGGTTGTGTGTAATTTACGTGCCACACAGCGGTGCCATGAGCAGGTTTTGACTCATGTCCAGACCCGGAAGTTGCAGCGGAGCAGAGAGACGTGGCAAGGGATCCGGCGGTGTAAATTTAGAATCATATTTGGTAAAGGTAAATATAGTGAAAAATGTGTTTAAGGAGCGGGGGCACTTAAAGGGCATGTCCACCCGCCAAACAACATAGGTTAAAAAGAAAGGCCTCTGTAAAATAAGTAAAACGAACCAACCCAGACATCTGTAGCACAAGTCAAACTCCTACTGCAGCTATTACACTTCTGTGATTTTGCAGAGTTGGAGGAGAAAGATGACATTGCGGATCCATTCCCCTCCCACTCAGTTTCGAAGACTGCGTGCTAGTTTACAGTGAGTTGGTCTCCCCCCTTCCATCCAAGAAGCATCGCGTCTTCTCTTGACCCAACGCCAACTATCCTTAGCCAATCTGGAGTCAAAGATTATCTGCCAAATCGCGGTAGAGATATCAGGAACCAATCGGACTGCACCATTAACATCAATGTAACATCCCCATGAGTTGTTTTTTTTTTAAATGTTGGACCATGCGATAATGGTCAGTAAGGCAAGAGGAAGTGTGAACCAGCTTTGTATGGAAACAAACAAGAAAAGAGATGATAAATGCACATTCCAGGTCCCCATTTAATATCTGTGCTAGTGCAAAGAGTAAAAAACATGGGGTTATAAAAGCGAAAAGCCTTCCAATCATGTCAAAACCAAAAACCCCGGTATGGAAGGTCCTAACTAATTCCCTTGGGTCATGGGCTGACGGCCTTTAATACTAATCCAATGCAAGGTCAGGGAGACAACCAAGCAGGGAGTGTAAGCCCAGATAAATGACCCAAGGTAAACTGTTAGGACCTTCCATACTGGGGTTACCTGGACGTGGTTGGAAGGCTTTTCACTTTTATGCATAAAATTGTAACTAAACCCCCCATGTTTTTACTGGTTGCACTAGCACAGATATTATCATATATGGGGCCCAGGAATGTGCATTGATCATCTCTTCTTGTTTGTTCCAATCAGATCAATAGCGATTCCACTATATGTTATAGTATTTTTGCCATAGAAGTGCTCGCACAGCCCCCCGATGTGTAGGTTTGTATGGAAGGTATTGGTTGTGATAATAATCACAAATAGAGAATATATAGAATGTCACTACAGGACAGTAGATAATATCTCTAGCCACTACAGGACAGTAGAATATTGCTCCTTTCAGGATTTGGTTGCTCAAATCAAAATAACTTATTTTATAGCCTGTGCTATACATGTTGGTTCAACTGTTACAATACATTAGAAATGCCATATTTTCTGTATTATAAAAGATTTTAGCCAAAAGATTTGTAAGCCTTCCACCATGTCAAGGTAGACTCTTTCAGTAGGGTTTTAAGGGCGATATTTATAAAACCTCACTATCGTTATCGCAAAAATACCGATCGTTATCGGTAAATACTGTATTTTATGATAGCGATCTGTATTTTCCGATATCGCAAAATACCGATCGTTATCGTAAAATACAGATCGTTATCGGTAAATACCGAGCGTTATCGGAAAATGGCGATCGTTATGTTACGATAACGATCGGTATTTACCGATAACGATCGGTATTTTTGCGATAACGATAGCGAGGTTTTATAAATATCGCCCTAACTAGCATAACAATACAGTCCAAAAGACACTCCAGCACACCGTTGTTGGCTGTATGCCAGACAGGTAGGTAGGTGTAGTCCCCCTGGCCCTCCACTCCAGGGGCCAGACGATTCTCTAGAACAAGAAAGATATGGGGAGCACACCAGACGATATTTTCTGCTGACTGACCGATTCACGGCACTTTCGGACGTAAATTCCAGCTGGTGTGGGGCGGCTGGCTGAGACCGACATCGATCCGCCCACATCGGACACACAAACGATCGGATGCATCGGAAAATTCCGATAGATTGTGCGTTCCCTATGGGAATGCACAATTGGTCATTCGCAAATCGTTCGGATCGAGCACTCGGTCAGGACAAATAGTCAGGCCTTGTGTACCCAGCCGAAAGATAACATAACCATATAAAATGATTTTAACAACATCATATCTGTTACTAGGGAATTTTTTTTTTCTTTTGACCGGTCAAGGAAAAAAGCCCATTTTTTCCCCCACCACTGCCTGTCTATCGCCTTTCTTCTTCAGTGTAGGGGTGCTGCCTGAGACAAATGTCTCACTCCGCCTCACGGCAGAAGTGGCCCTGATGACTGTTAATTATTATTGCGCTCATGTGTTAAGCAAAGGGAGCCCAATAAAGGTTGCGGTAAAGTATATTACTCAATTGACCAATATCCAACCTGCAGGCTTTCAGGCATTTTAAAACAGCCGTAAATCCAATTTTAAATAATTTGCGGGTGTCTATTGTGATACCCTGCAAGAAAGTGGTTACACTCTGCAAGAAAGTGGTTACACTCAGGCTAACCAGCATTGAATAGGTTTTCACAAGTTTAACCCCTGAGTTTACCTCTGCGCCCGGCAGTAAATGAGTCTGATATTTTTTAACCCACAATGTTGGGGAAAATGTTTTACCCTGAATGTCTTATTATTTATTTTTAATAATGTATTAATTTGTAATTATTTTTTGGTAAATGCCAGTATTAAGACTTACAAATATAATAGCTGGAGAGAAAAACCTCCAGCAGATCTGAAAGAACATGGGTGGAGGGAAACCCAGCATCATTTCAATGTCTTTGAAGTAATTCCGATGACCTAAAGATAAATAGAATACCATGTCAGAAAGGAATAATGAATGAACAAATCCTGCATCAAGAAATTCTGCCTAAACAATGCTCTATTCTGATAAAGCTACAATACAGTATAATACAGTGACACTTACCATAAATGTACATTATAGCTATGCACATAATACACGATATGATGACCAAAGAGAAGCTAGCTGCATAGTTATCCATAAGAAGAAGCCAGTATATGCCAGCCTGTAAAAAAGAAGTATTACAGTAAACACACCATTATTGTATATGGTTTATGTGATCCTCCTACTTTGTTAAAAGAAGGCAAGTTTGTTAGTGTTCTATATTCTTATTTAGTTATGGGAAAGTAGGGAATTACTTCACTGAAATCTACTAATTTTACAATGGCACATAAATTATTAATAAAACAAAAATAGAAATGGCTGTTTATATAGCTGAAATCCAAATAATTTACTTAAAATTTTATGGAAAACTAAACAATATAAAGCCCCAATCTATTTAAAAACAATGGAACACCACTGTACTTATTTTGTTTGCAATCTCAATTTATCACCCGGTCCCCCATGCACCTCACTACAAACACAGGGTCAGGGTTGCCAACTGGATGGTAATTTTGTGCCAGTAACAGTACAATTAAATAATTATTAATTTAGTATGTGATAGAACACCCCTCAAAACCAAGCATCTTTTTTAATTACAGTTAGCAAAGCTGCTCCTAGACTTAGAAAAGAGGCTTACTATCCCATGATCCAGAGCTGTGGCTAACAGCTTTTTCCTGTCAGTTGCAGCCTATGGCTGACGGCCATTACCAGGAAAAAGCTGTGAGCCGCAGCGCTGGACCGTGGGATAGTAAGCCTCTTTTCTCTGTCTAGGAGCAGCTTTGGTAACTGTAAGTAAAACAGATCCTGGATTTGGGGTTGTTCTACCATATACTAAATTATTGTAAGAGGGGTGGACATGCCCTTTAAATACCATCCAGGCTCCTAAATGTACAGACTAAAACAATATTTACATAAATAAAATTAAAGATATATTATATGTAAATATAGATAGACATCCAGAATTTAAATTGAATAGTACACTTATAATGAGGTTGTTTGTCTTATTGCTCAATTACCTGAGTTGTAAGGGGAATTCCTAGGAGAAACCCAATGATGGCTACTATCAGTGTTACAAAGGTTTTCCAACGAATTATCCAGTCACTGCCAATTTCATCCACAATGGCTGTGACCAATGTCTCCAGCAGGCAAAACTGAGGATAGAAATACAAGAGAAGGTCAACTCTTAGACATACAATATGGTATTAGTGATGGAAAAACAAATCCTATATATGGAATATCAAATACCTGAGTACCAAGTCCAAGCAAGATAAGCATGAAGAAAAACAGGAGGGACCATAGAGGTGAGATTGGAAGCAGGGTCAATGCCTCTGGGTATGCCACAAATGCTAGCCCCGGACCATGGTCAGCGACTTCAGAAACATCCACTCCTAGATGAGTTGCCATAAACCCCAAAATAGAAAAGATGACAAAACCAGCATAGACACTGGTTGCACAGTTGGTAATGCTGATAATGATGCTGTCTCTGCAAGTAAAATAATTTTAGAAGGCAATGGTCAAACATTAAGCCAGCACAGCCATCTGTAGAGAATGGATTAATCAACTTCAACACTTTTGGGCTGATTTCTTTGCTTTACAATCACTATTGTTGACTATTGTGTACCACATATTTTATAATATTTTATTTTTATTTAATGAAAAATTCTAGTGCAAATTAAATGTCTTTAATTATAAAAGAATATTTGTACATTTTAAAAAGCTAAACTTATTTGGTTCAGATTGTCCCATGCGTTTGTGGTGGCAACCAGGTGAGGAGACAAGTGTGTCTACAGTCAAGCATGGTGGTGGGAGTGTGCTGGTTTGGGGCTGCAAAAGTACTGTCCAGACAAAACAGCAAGGAGTGTGCACACCAAAAATACTGAAACCAGAACCCCAGGTAGGTAAAAACTTCTTTATTGGTGCATCACAAATTGGATCCAGAGATCACCTGACGTGTTTTATACCTAATGGTACTTAATCATAGGTAGCTACCGATGCACACTCACATATTATAAACAAATGGTTTTAGTACTTGTGTAGTACTGTAGCAGGCTTTCTCACTTCCCCCTGTCCATTGGCTTTTTATAGTGAGCGAAGAGGATGTCCATCCAGTGCTTTATGTTAAAGCATAGGACCTCCAATTAAAGTGGCGTGTTGGGGGTGCTGCTACCACATGGAATAATAAATATATGTAATAGAAGAACTTATCCTAAGGAGTGCTCTTACAGACCTTTTATTGCATGTATTTATTAAGAAGCAGGGTCAATCTTCCATGTGGTAATAGCCCCCCAACATGTCCCTTTAATGGGAGGCCCTAAGTCTTTGTTATAAAGCAATGGATGGACGGCCTCTTCCCTCATTTTAAATAGCCCAAGGGCTGGGAGGGAGGGAAAAATTCTGCTGATCTTTTCTATATTTTTTTTTTTTTACTTTTTTTTTGTCCTCCTTGTATAACTTTTTGTATTGTGATATAGTACAGAGATGCGCCCCAAGGTGGTGTTATATGAATTATCCACATCATGGTATAAAATAATACAAATTACATTGCGGATAGCCCTTTATACTCTGTATCTACTATATACAAATGACATTACTCTATTCCCCTTACAAAAGCAAATATGCAGTAGGTTATAATCCTTTTAACCTATGGGAAACCTGTTGGTAGGACCCCGGTTTACCCATAGACTGTACAATCACCAATCTCCTGGCCAGAATAGGTCTTCATGGAAAAATTGAGTTCAAAAAGCTATTGGCCGTATTTATAAAAGCGCGGTATCGCTATTAAGCGATACCGCTGGCTAGTTGATTTACGTTTGTGTAAATTAACTAACTACGTTTGATCGTAGAATACCGTGCGGTAGTAAACTACCGCAATGGTATTCTATGATCGTTATTGTAAATTTACGTTCGGTATCATAAATTTACAATTGTTAAAAATTTACGACATCGATCGTTAAAGTTGCGGTATTGCTAAAAAGTGATACCGCGGCTTTATTAATATGGCCCTATATCTCCAATATGGAAACAAAGCTAAATGACTCAACTCTGCATAAATACATAGGAACTGTGCTGATGAGTCAAAATTTTTAATATTTAGCTGTAGCAAAATGCAGTTTGTTAACAGAAGGTCTGAAGAGCTATTGCTGGCAATAGTAAAGCATGGTGGAGGTTCTATGTGAAAGCATTCAATGTGAAAGATTCTATGTGAAAGCATTTTTGCTTTATAGCATTTTTTCACACCTAGTTTAAACTATTGCCTAGTATAATTACACTGCACAATAAATAGCACTTGTCCTGAATCTATAGTGCTGTCTGGTGTCCACTTCTTTCATTTGTTTTGTTGCAAATATCCAGAAACTGCGGGGTGTGGAGAGGTTGGAAGATGAGGACCCTTTAAAAAATACCTGACCCAATGTGCACTAACCTATTGAGCTGCCATAGTATAATTATACCATATACAAGAGAGGAAATGAGAGAAATCACAATTGTTTCAACATTTATGATCCAAAAGTTTCTTACCTGTAACAGTTATTATGAAACTTGTTGTAAGAGGCCATAGTAATAAGTCCCCCCCAGGCACATCCCAATGAGTAGAATATTTGCGATGCTGCATCACCCCACACCTGGAAAAACATATAAACACTATATGAATAAAAATCACTGCATATTACGGTTCATTTTCTGGAATATATGCAGTCATATGAAAATATAAAAGAATGCTTTTCCAAGTTACATAAAATACATAAAATCTACATAAAATGTAGATTTTGTGTTTATGTGCAGGTAGGTCGAAATTATAATGGGACTATTAGGGGAACTTTGGAACCTTGGTATGGGGATCTAGGGCAAGGACCTAGCAGTTTAGCATTGAACACATCAACATGTTTCTCTCTGTAAAAATATATCTAATGGGGCTAAACACATAAAACGACATCAAAACAAATAGATTTTAAAAATTCTGTGTAGTAAACTGAAATGACAAAGTGTATGCAAAATATCACAAAAAGCCAAGTAACCAGCTGAAATCTGTCAGTATTTAGAAAGCAATCCTGCCCTCTATTAGTGCAGATTAATATCAGATGGTTTATTCCTAATTGATGGCCTATGAAAAGGTTTCTCATTACCAAGATATCACACAAGAAGCATCTCATGATGGGTAAATGCAAAGAGCTTTCTTAAGACATTTTCAAGCTTATTGTTGCAAAACATACTGATGCCACTGGTCACAAACGTATTTCTAACACACTGCTGTAGAAAAAGCATGTTGAAGCATGTTTAACCTTTGCTACAGAACATTTAGACAAGCCAATGAAATACTGGGAGATAATACACTTTAAACTCTTTGAACACACGATGTATGTAGGATAAATGGCACTGCACATCCACTTCAACAGTGAAGTTTGGAGATGGGAACATCATTGTGTGGGCCTGTCTCTAAACATATGATACTGGATTGCAAATAATTAAAGTAGGATAAATCGAGATGAACAGACACACAGCCAAATAAAATTTAAACTGGTCTAAGAAAAAAATTAAAAATGCTACAATTGGCCAATCAATTACCCAACTTGAATCCAAATGAAAATCTATGGAAAGACCTGAAGATTAGAGTTCATAGAAAATCTCCCCAGAACCTTCACTATTCAAAGATTGAGCCATAATCACACCTGAGCAATGCATGTGACTAGTTTCTTCATACAGGAGGTGTGAAAGTTCTTGAAGCTCTCATTACATTTCCGTTAGCGTGATAATAATGGACTTATTTGTTTTGATTTCTTTGTGTACATTTGTTGGATGGTTACTGGCATCTGGTTTAAATTTCAGGTCAATAGAAATATATTTATTGAGAAAAACATTGATGTGTTCAATTATATTTTTCCCTGCTGTATCAAATGGTAACAACATAACAATAAGTCACTTCCTGCAAAAGTTGTATAAATATTACTATTTACTATGTGTTTGATTTATTGTACTATGTTTTGATAACACCTCTTTGCCATATTGCAATCAACACCTTGCATTGAGGAGGTCCTTGACACCCTGCTGTTATATGCTGATTAGAACACATTCCAGGGTATTTATTGCCAACAGATTCTTGTACAAGTCATTCAGAATTGAGAAAGCCAGTCGGGTGACTAGCGAAATGTCTTCAAGAACTTAACCACAAGTCCAGTTGATCTAACTGAATACCACAGAACTACCATAACCTGAATGAAACGTGATAGTGTGGCCTAGTCCTTACAAGAAATTGCAACTGTATTAGCATTATACCAACAATACTCCTGTATTTTAATAATATTAATATTATGAAAAGCTTTCCATGAACTAATTCACAACACATAGTTTCATTGTTGAAGAATAATATTGGGAATAAGGGTGCAATGAAACATGCAATGTATAAAAAAAAAGTCTGTTACGTTTAAAGTCTACCTTGGCATCCAGGATCTTGTCCCACTGAGGAGTAAGGTAATAGAGGATTCCATTAACAGCTCCCTCCAGAGTGATACCGCGAATGAAGAGAATGGTAAGAACAACGTACGGGAATGTGGCTGTAAAATAAACTACCTGAGGATAACCAATAGAGAGGGAAATAAACTTTTAATAAAAAGAGGGCAGTTAGGAGGAAAGGAAAATTAGAATAACACCATGTATTAAATAATGAATAGACAGGGAGCATTAGAATATAAACATGATAAAAATCAGGACAGAACAAGTTTGGGTTATACAGAAAAGGAGGAAACCAAACAAAGCTATATATGTACCGTATATATACAGCAGTGAATGGGCAAAGAAAGCTGAAACAAAGTACATGCTGGATCTAAATTCATTATGACTAAACTTATACATAGTGATATTCACAGCATCACAATATAATATAACAAACGTTATATAGGGAAAAAATAGAGCAGGGACTCACCTTGCCTGAAGACTTTACTCCTCTAATTAAGCACAAGAAGACAACCACCCATGAAACAAACAGACATCCTAGGAGAGGTAATCGTACTTCACCAAAATCACCAATGTCTTCTGATGTTTTCAGCACATATCTCCTGCAATGAGGGTTTAGAATGCAGTAAGGTTTAGCTTGTTAATCCCAGTCAGCGCTGCACATGTAAGTTCTTAGGGCAAATGGTTTTATGCAATTTATGGGAATGATTTAACATGTCCAAAACAAGCCATGCTGTGTTACAATATTTATAAAACAGAAAGTTTAACATATCTATTGCTAAAAAACACCAGGAACACTAGTCTATTTGAGTGTATTATCCAATTTCACACTTCTTTAAAATTTCACCTTTACTTTATTTAAAGGGACACTAAACCAATGAAGCCATGTCCCTTGCATCTGTATCTATTATTCACAGGACATTAAATAGCTTTTCTCCACTTCACTGTGAATAATAGAACTCCCAGGTTACACAGATAGACTAACCTGCTAACACTCCACTTGCAGCTTCTCACCAGCAGATGGCGCGATGTCCAGATCGCTCTCCGATCTTTTGGGCCTAAAAATAGGAGCGCAATCGTAACATTGCGCGCATCAGCTGGTAAGAAGCTGCAAGTGAAGCACCAGTATGTACTGTAACCTGGGGAAAAAGCAATCTCACCTGCCTGTGAATAATAGATATACAAGCTTTAGAAATATGCCACCAAGTGTCTTTAATTATGTTATCAACAGTCCCCCTGTGTATTAAGATTTTATCTACATAAACAACCCATGAAACACAATAACTGAGCATCCTCTCTGTTTAAAAGCCTTTTAAAGGGACACTATACTGAAAAAATAACTTTGCCTCATCTTAATCTATAATTGAATACATGTAAGTAGCACTTACTCTGATTCATGTGTGTTGCTGCATACCTTCAATCCAGCACACATTTTGTTTAGGAGCAGTATCCCCCCCTCCCTCTTTTAAACACTCACACTTCCGTCCGACCTGACTTTTTTCCCCACAAACCAACTGTCAAGCTTGCACACAGCATACAGCATTCAAACTGTCACCATTCCAGCTACAATAAAACTACTCACAGAAGAATAGTTTTTGAGAGCAAGGAACTTGATTGACAGCTGAAATATAAGAGGTTTTAGATTAGATATCTGGTAGCTGTGAAGAATTATAGTTTACAGTTATGGTCAATTTAAAATAACCTATTTTTTGGTATAGATGCCCTTTAAAGGAAAATTCAACAAAACGTAGTAACTGACTTCTTTCTGGCTCCTACCACAGTCATTGTCACTGACAATTCTCCCTTCTCTGACATTGAAGAACAGAGCTTGAAAACTGCCAGTTAATGAAAGAAAGCTGTCAGTCACTGCATAAGTATAATTCTCCTTTTAGATTAGCTGGCCATATACATTAGAAATTCACAAGAGATTCCATTGGAATCTGCATGATTCTATACACGTAACGATTGTTCGATGAGGCCATACATGGTTCAATGCTATCAGCTCCTTTTACTATTGTAGAGGGAACCAGTAACAATCCGACAAAAACGTTTTTTGCCCAGTAGGTTCCAATGCCAATGACAGAAGTTAATGGGCTTCGCTACCTACCCATAAACATTCACCATATTTAGCAAATCTCGAAGAGACTGACCATATGTAGGGCTAAATTTAGCCACTGGATACAGAAAACATCTTAATCATTAGTTAGGAAAGTGAAATAATCAACATTAAAAAAGTAAAAAACAATAACTGTATTTTTTAAAGAAAAATAAACAGACCACAATTTTGCATAGGAAAGTATACAACACCCATTTAAAGGGACACTATAGTCCCATAATGCAGAAAATCTACTCTGTGCTATTCGTTTCTATTATTCACAGGGAGGTGAGAACGCTATTCCCTGTGAAAAATAGGATGCTCGGGGGACCTGGAACTTACCTTACCGCCGCTCCACTTGCAGCCGCTTCTTCACTGACAGCCGCTCTGTCCCGACCGCGCGCCCTATCTTAGGCGCATGCTCCCCAATACAAAAGATAGGGCGCACGATCGGGAGAGAACAGCTGTTCAGTGAAGGAGCGGCTACGAGTGGAGTGGCAGTAAGGTAAGTTCCAGGTCCCCCGAGCGTCCTATTATTCACAGGGAGGTGAGAATAAGCGTATTCTCCCTGTGAATAATAGAAACGAATGGCACAGAGTTGATTTTCTCGGTTTAGTGTTCCTTTAATACATTGTTCAGCATTTAAAAATAGAAGTATGAACTCAGAATTTAGTTGTGTTTTTCATGGAGGGGTTAAGTATGTTGGATTGTTCTGCAAACAATCGAGGCCCGTTAGGTCCTAGGCATTCATTAGCCCTGAATCTGAGACAATAACTTTGGTTTATGAGTTGAAAAGGTATTTCCTGATTCTTTTACTGAACTCTTTATGAGTTATGTTACCTTTCCTTTTTACTTGGCAACTCTATAAGCCAAGAATGTCTGAGGAAGTATATTTAATCAATTCATCAGCAGGGCTGTAATACACCTGTAGCCAAATTAATTTCACCAGTCATGCAACTACTTGTGCACTCGATTTTATATGCTCCCCTTTTTGCCACTACATAGAGTTACTGCTAGTTTATCTTTCCATCATAATATAGGAGTACCAAGTGCTTCAACCAAAATTATAGGTACAGATATTATTTGGGGTCTGAGTTCCCTATAAAAATAGGGACAGATACAGGTCTTTACTTTATCTCTTCACTAATCTATCCTTCCTCTTTGGCAGACCATAGCTTTGCTATTTTTACTGAAGTCCATGCAGGGAGCATTTAGATTTTTTGCAGATGTGTCCAAGATGTGCAAAGCATCAGTGCTAACCACAAAGCCACTGTGCTGCCTTTTATAGGATAATAGATTATAGGTTAAGAAAGCTGTTCTTATGGTATAGAGATTTGTGCAAGCATGTAATGTTGACTTCCAAAGTGCATTCTTCTATGACAAAGTTTTTACTTTAATTTTCCTTTTCTATTTGTTCCTATTTCATTAATATTCAAGAAGAATAAGTAAAGAAGCAGTTACCTCCAGTATTCTTCACTAGGGCTTGTTCTCTTTAGTGTCTGATTTAATCCCAGTGTGAGGTTGAATGGGCTTTGGTAGGAGGTGATGTTAAGGGTGACACTAGAGTTGGGGCTCAGCACACCTGCACAGTTTTCTGTGTTCCAAGGGTTATTGCAGTATGTCCAGGGAAGAACACGGGTCATAGATGTGAAGAAGTAGTAAAAGGCAATGCAAATAACTACATTGTAATAAATACCAATATATGTAGAAACAACCATCATTCCATATCCAACACCTGTAGTGGAAGACATAAAGATCATAAACAACATTATTAAACAAAAGAGAACACACATTTATTCACTAATACTGATATTTGGGAGGGGTAGTTCAGTAAGAGCTAAAAAATACTTTGGGCCTGATGCAATAAAAGGTGCAAAAGTTTGCTTGTGCTTTTAAGATACAGTAACCAATCAGATTTTATCTAACTACAGTAAGTCAGCAAAAACGCAAATATAAGAAGGCTTTCGTGTTGTTACGGGTACATGCCTCACAGCCTTGTAAGCCTTGTGAGCACCTAATAGCCACACCCCCTTAACCACCCAGTATTCATACAGGGCGATTTAACTAGAGCTCTGGATAAATCTCCCAAATGCGATTCAATATTGCATTTGAAACTGTGGGTAAATCCGAAAAGGGATTTGATGACAATGTGATTTTAATGCCAGCCATGTGCCTTTTCCGATTCCTGTACAGCCGGCGCAAGGAAGGAGTCAAAGTCACACTAACCGCTAGCAAAGCCGTTAGCATGACCATAACTTCAAGAAAAGAGCACAGCGGCTCTTGGTAAATGAGGCTGATTGTCTCTATACAGATGTATCCATACCAATATCAAAGCCCCTGATAAGGCTTTGAAAGCTGCTATTGCTATGCAGTTTTTTTTGCTTCCATTCTGTTCCATTCAAAAGATACAGTTTCTAAATATACCTACCGTATATACTTGAGTATAAACTGACCCGAATAAAAACTGAGGTACTTATTTTCAACTGATAAACCAGGAAAACTGCTTGACTCGAGTATAAACCAAGGGTTAACTTTCTACCATAGACAGCCCCATAGACGACACCATAGTTCCACAGACAGCCCCATAGAAAGTCCAATACACAGCCTCATAGAAAGTCCCATACATACATCCTGTTTGTTAAATCCCATTATTCTATCGTTTTTTTTTCCCTTTCCCTTGCAATCTGGGCTGATCTGAGTGAGCAGGACAACAATTGCCTAACCCACTGAAATCAAGAGGATTCTGTGTGTTACAGGGTATTGCTTTTGTTTTCCCAGGGCTATGTGATTTTGTCCATCTGCTCCTTCAAGCTTTCAGATCAGCACAGACCCAAGTACAAACTGAGGGGAGACTTTCAGGATGATTTTATAGGTAAAAATTCTCGGTTCATACTCGAGTATATACGGTACTTACTATGCATAGTGCCTCCTTGCTGGATAGGTAATTAACTGCAAATAATATTTTTATGTTTTTTATAATAAGCAAAGGAATTGAAAATGTTTGCAATAGCAAGCACACTACACTGAAAATCTTTTTCTGTGTATGCCAGAGGCATGTTAATATAACATGATCAGTGCCTAACAGAGGAAGATCTCTGTGCTGTAGCATGAATGGCTGTCAGCTTGTTTTAATCTACTGTGCTCTAGACTAGAGTGTATGTTCAGAATTGTAAACTTAGACTCACAGAAAATCCAGAGAGATGAATTATGGGCACAGACCCCTAGCACCCAGAGGTTAATTTCACAAATCATCAACAGTCACAGTGAAAAGTGAGATGAGAGCTTTGTTGTATCATTGCAATGTGCTCTGTATAGTATATTGGGTCAATGTCAAACTGTGACTTTAGTTCTGCTTGAAATTTTCACTTTCACGTGCAGTGTGCAAGATCCTGTCTGTCATTTCTCAAAAATCAGGGTACACACAGTTCCGAGCGTTTTCCCTATACACAGCATAGGGAGAACTTTCAGTAATGCAAGTTTCCCACGGCCGTGGCTGACTTCCCTATACTTTAGTACAGAGAGACACCCGTGGTCGAGGGAAATTTTTGGTCTTTTCCAAACGACCGCGAGGCCGACAGTAACGTTTGCAGAAAATGCACTACACACAGTAACAATAAAATGGATACAACGGTATTGGTGCTTTATCGTTACTGTGTGTACTCAGCTTAAGATTGTAAGGTCTCACCTCTTTGGCTAAGAATTACAGGAGTTTCAGTTGTTAAAATGTTTCTTATCTGTGGAAGTCTGAAGTGAGACCCTATTTTATTACCAAAAAAAAAATATGATATTCGGTTCTAGAAGCTATCGTCCCTCAACATTTATATTGCATTCACTTTACCTGTTCCAAGGCTTTAACAATCCTACCTTTAAAGATGGGGCTGACCCGCCACACTCCAAGGCATCCCTGACTGGCAAACTGCCCAAAGGAGAGTTCCATAAAGAAAAGTGGGATCCCGCAGAACACAAGCATGATAAAATACGGGAACATAAATGCCCCTGTTTAAAATAAGATATCATTAATTTTAGCCAAAACAACAACAAAAAAAGTTTAATTAAAAGAGATGTAATTTAATAACCAACTAGCACTTCAGAGTATAGTCATGTGTCAAAAGAAATTACAATATCAGCATTAGAGATGGCCCGAACTTTGGAAACGAACCCATTAAAGTCAATGAGAGATAAAAGTTCAAAAATTGTAGATAAATAACAGTTAAAATAACAATGGTAATGTCAGGAAAATGTGTAGAGTGACTTGGTAAGAATGGGTTAACTAGTAGTATTGGTTCTTGAAAAGGACCAATAAACATTCCATTCCAACCTGGAACAGTCCTATTGTTTATATTACGATTAGTCAAGCATGGAACCAGGTCTCCTTTTCTAGACAATGTGGAGCCGAACCGTGCATCTGGAATTCTCTACAGCAAGGGGTCTGGTGGGTACTAAGAGGTCATTTTAAGGACAAGTCATACATGGAAAATAATTGTATTTCGGTATTGGAATGTGTAAGACAGAAACCAATGTTATATTTGTAAATATAATAATATGCCCATTAATAGGATACCCAACATGGATACCTTATTCCCTTGCCAAGGTGAGTTATTAATATCTTGGGAAATATGGATTACACACAGGTCATGTTTGGTATTGGAGGAATTGATAATTAATACAGGAGAGGAATATGTGATCAATATCCCAATACAAAGTACATATCTACATTTATATGGAGTCTGCCTAAATGAGGGGGAATGAATGCTTTTGGCTAGTCGTAAATCTGGACATTCCTGGAAACTCCCACCTCATGTGGAGGGCGTAGTTCAACAAATAGTTTAAAAGTCCTTGTAGTCCAAAATAATGTTGTTCATACTTGGGGACATGCTAAAAACGTGTGTATGGACCCAATGTTTCATCCTGCCCCAGGACACAGGACTTCTTCTAGTGAGTAGGGTCTGTGAATATTTTATCCTTTTTATTTTATATAACTGTTGTACTTATTGTATGTCATTTTATTGTAACACCATTTTATTTTATTTTTGTATTATATGCACTGTCCACCTTTTGGAATATTAAATCTAAAATTTAATAAGTTTTGTCTTTGATGCTCTAAAAGAACTCAGTTAGCCTCTGATAAGTTTATATGTGTTTGAATGGAGTGTGCAGTGTAAATGCTAATTAACTCTGACTGCTTGTGAAGGACTGATGCTAATCAACCAGTTAGTTGCTGGAGTGAATGGTGTAGTGTTAACCATTTAGCTGCCAGGACAGGGGTGTGCATAGTCAGTGAGAGTCAAGAGTGGGTTTTTGGGGCGTCTTTAAGGCCGTAACTTAAAGTGGTGGCAGCGAATACCGATTAATTAGTCAGATCACGTGCCCAGCGAACTGGCGTTCGTGACAGGTAACTTACTGTAAATGGTTGTGGCACTTGGGAAATGGTCTGGGAAACATGCACCTATCATAAAACTTGTATAAACTTTCCCCACGATCGGCAATTGTTGGGTTTCTACAAACTACATTTGAGGGTTATGGCCAATTCGAGGGTTACTGAACGATATTTTCGAGGCTTACAAAACATTACATTTGAGGGTTACCGAAATGGACTGCTTCACTCGAGGGTTACCGAAATAGAAGGCTACATTCGAGGGTTACCGAAATAGAAGGCTACATTCGAGGGTTACCGGAATGAATATTACAGATATACCGTGACCCGGATGAATGAATATTACAGATATACCGTGACCTGGATGGATGAATATTACAGATATACCGTGACCCGGATGAATGAATATTACAGATATACCGTGACCTGGATGGATGAATATTACAGATATACCGTGACCCGGATGAATGAATATTACAGATATACCGTGACCTGGATGAATGAATATTACAGATATGCCGTGACCTGGATGGATGAATATTACAGATATACCGTGACCTGGATGAATGAATATTACATATATACCGTGACCTGGATGGATGAATATTACAGATATACCGTGACCTGGATGAATGAATATTACAGATATACCGCATATCGTGACCTGGATGAATGAATATTACAGATATACTGTGACCTGGATGGATGAATATTACAGATATACCGTGACCTGGATGATGAATATTACAGATATACCTGACCTGGATGGATGAATATTACAGATTATACCGTGACTGGATGAATGAATATTACAGATATACCGTGACCTGGATGGATGAATATTACAGATATACCGTGACCTGGATGGATGAATATTACAGATATACCGTGACCTGGATGGATGAATATTACAGATTATACCGTGACCTGGATGAGGATATTACAGTATACCATGACCTGGATGGATGATATTACAGATATACCGTGACCTGGATGGATGAATATTACAGATATACCTGACCTGGATGATGAATATTACAGATATTACCATGACCGGAGGATGTATATTACAGATATACCGTGACCTGGATGATGAATATTACAGATATACCGTGACTGGATGAATGATATACAGATATACCGTGACCTGGAGGATGAATATTACAGATATACCGTGACCTGGATTGAATGAATATTACAGATATACCGGACCTGGATGATGAATATTACAGATATCCGTGACCTGGATGGATGAATATTACAGATATACCGTGACCTGGATGGATGAAATACAGATTATTACCGTGACCATGGATGAATGAATATTACAGATATACCGTGACCTGGATGAATGAATATTACAGATATACCGTGACCCGGATGGATGAATATTACAGATATACCCTGACCTGGATGGATGAATGTCAGGAAAATGTGTAGAGTGACTTGGTAAGAATGGGTTAACTAGTAGTATTGGTTCTTGAAAGACCAATAAATCCATTACTGGACAGTCCTATGTTATATTACGATAGTGATGACAGACAAATAACACCTATAGTACCAACTCCTGAACATTTACAAGTGACAAAACACAACAGTCATCCTTTCTCAGACAATGTGGGGCCGAACCGTGCATCTGGAATTCTCTACATCTAGGGGTCTGGTGGGTACTAAGAGGTCATTTTAAGGACAAGTCATACATGTAAAATAATTGTATTTCGGTATTGGAATGTGTAAGACAGAAACCAATGTTAATTTGTAAATATAATAATTTGCCCATTAATAGGATACCCAACATGGAGCCCTTATTCCCTTGGCAAGGTGAGTTATTAATATCTGGGAAATATGGATTACACCAGGTCATGTTTGGTTGGATTGGAGGAATGATAATTAATAAGGAGAGGAATATGTGTCTAATATCCCAATACAAAGTACATATCTACATTTATATGGAGTCTGCCTAAATGAGGGGGAATGAATGCTTTTGGCTAGTCGTAAATCTGGACATTCCTGGACACTCCCACCTCACGTGGAGGGGAGTTCAACAATAGTTAGTTTAAAAGTCCATGTAGTCCAAAATAATGTTGTTCATACTTGGGGACATGCTAAAAACGTGTGTAGGACCCAATGTTTCATCCTGCCCAGGATACAGGACTTCTTTAGTGGTAGGGTCTGTGAATATTTTATCCTTTTTATTTATATAACGTTGTACTTATGTATGTCATTTATTGTAACACCATTTTATTTTGTTTTTGTATTTATGCACTGTCCACCTTTGGAATATTAATTAAAATTTAATAAGTTTTGTCTTTGATGCTCTAAAAGAACTCAGTTAGCTCTGATAAGTTTATATGTGGTTGAATGGAGTGTGCAGTGTAAATGCTAATTAACTCTGTGACTGCTTGTGAAGGACTGATGCTAATTAACCAGTTAGTTGTGAGTGAATGGTGTAGTGTTAACCATTTAGCTGCCAGGACAGGGGTGTGCATAGTCAGTGAGAGTCAAGAGTGGGTTTTTGGGGCGTCTTTAAGGCCGTAACTTAAAGTGGTGGCAGCGAATACCGATTAATTAGTCAGATCACGTGCCCAGCGAACTGGCGTTCGTGACAATGAATATTACAGATATACCGTGACCTGGATGGATGAATAGTACAGATATACCGTGACGGATGAATGAATATTACAGATATACCGTGACCTGGATGGATGAATATTACAGATATACAATGACCTGGATGGATGAATATTACAGATAAACCATGACCTGGATGGATGAATATTACAGATATACCATGACCTGGATGGTGAAATATACAAGGTATACCGTGACCCCGGATGGATGAATATTACAGATAACCGTGACCTGGATGGATGAATATTACAGATATCCGGACCTGGATGAAGAATATTACAGATATACCGTGACCTAGATGGATGAATATTACGATATACCGTGACCTAGATGGATGAATATACAGATATACCGTGACCTGGATGGATGAATATACAGATATACCGTGACCTGGATGAATGAATATACAGATTATACCATGACCTGGATGAATGATGAATATTACACATATACCGTGACCTGGATGAATGAATATTACAGATATACCGTGACCTGGATGGATGAATATTACAGATATACGGACCTGGATAGATGAATATACAGATATACCGTGACCTGGATGAATGAATATTACAGATATTACCGTGACCTGGATGGATGAAATACAAGATATACCGGGACCCGGATGGATGAATATTACAGAATACCGTGTGACCTGGATGGATGAATATTACAGATATACCGTGACCGGATGGATGAATATTACAGATATACCGTGACCGGATGGATGAATATACAGATATACCGTGACCTGGATGGATGAATATTCAGATATACCTGACCCTGGATGGATGAATATTACAGATATACCGTGACCGGATGGATGAATATTACAGATATACCGTGACCTGGATGGATGGATATTACAGATATACCGTGACCCGGATGGATGAATATTACAGATATACCGTGACATGGATGGATGGATATTCACGATATACCTGACCCGGATGGATGAATATTACAGAATATACCCTGACCCGGATGGATGAATATACAGATATACCGTGACCTGGATGGATGATATTACAGATATACCGTGACCCGATGGATAAATAATTACAGATATACCGTGACCTGGATGGATGAATATTACAGATATACCCCTGACCTGGATGGATGAATATCAGATATACCGTGACCCTGGTGGATGAATATTACAGATTACCGTGACCGGATGGATGAAATATTACAGATATACCGGACCTGATGGATGAATATTACAGATATACCGTGACCTGGATGGATGAATATTACAGATATACCGTGACATGGATGGATGAGAACCTTCACAAGTATATGAAGGGGGAAAAAATTCCTTCCTGACTCCAAGTGGCAATGGGAAATTTCCCTTTCCCAACTCTACTTTATGTATCAATCCCAGTAACTGAACATTCCTTGTTTGTAGAAACTCATCCCGCTTTTATTAAACTGACCAATAAACCTGCAATAACAACGTCCACTGGAAGACAGTTCCATAGCTTTACCGTTCTCACAGTGACAAACCCTTTCCCAACTCTACTTTATGTATCAATCCCAGTAACTTGTAACATTCCTTGTTTGTAGAAACTCATCCAGCTTTTTATTAAACTGACCAATGAACCTGCAATAACAACGTCCACTGGAAGACAGTTCCATAGCTTTACCGTTCTCACAGTGACAAAACCCTTTCCCAACTCTACTTTATGTATCAATACCAGTAACTTGTAACATTCCTTGTTTATAGAAACTCATCCAGCTTTTTATAAACTGACCAATGAACTGCCAACAACGTCACTGGAAGACAAGTTCATAGCTTTACCGTTCTCACAGTGACAAACCCTTTCCCAACTCTACTTTATGTATCAATACCAGTAACTTGTAACATTCCTTGTTTGTAGAAACATCATCAGCTTTTTATTAAACTGACCAAATGAACCTGCCTAACAACGTCCACTGGAAGACATTCCATAGCTTTACCGTTCTCACAGTGACAAACCCTTTCCCAACTCTACTTTATGTATCACCAGTAACTTGTAACATTCCTGTTTGTAGAACTCATCCAGCTTTTTATTAACTGACCAATGAACCTGCCATAACAACGTCCACTGGAAGACAGTTCCATAGCTTTACCGTTCTCACAGTGACAAACCCTTTCCCAACTCTACTTTATGTATCAATACCAGTAACTTGTAACATTCCTTGTTGTAGAAACTCATCCAGCTTTTTATTAAACTGACCAATGAACCTGCCATAACACGTCCACTGGAAGACAGTTCCATAGCTTTACCGTTCTTCACAGTGACAAAACCCTTTCCCAACTCTACTTTATGTATCAATCCAGTAACTTGTAACATTCCTTGTTTGTAGAAACTCCACAGCTTTTTATTAAACTGACCAATGAAACTGCCATAACAACGTCCACTGGAAGACAGTTCCATAGCTTACCGTTCTCACAGTGACAAACCCTTTCCCAACTCTACTTTATGTATCAATCCAGTAACTTGTAACATTCCTGTTTGTAGAAACTCATCCAGCTTTTTATTAAACGACCAATGAACCTGCCATAACAACGTCCACTGGAAGACAGTTCCATAGCTTTACCTTCTCACAGTGACAAACCCTTTCCCAACTCTACTTTTGTATCAATACCAGTAACTTGTAACATTCCTTGTTTGTAGAAACTCATCCAGCTTTTTATTAAACTGACCAATGAACCTGCCATAACAACGTCCACTGGAAGACAGTTCCATAGCTTTACCCTTCTCACAGTGACAAACCCTTTCCAACTCTACTTTATGTATCAATACCAGTAACTTGTAACATTCCTTGTTTGTAGAAACTCATCCAGCTTTTTATTAAACTGACCAATGAACCTGCCATAACAACGTCCACTGGAAGACAGTTCCATAGCTTTACCGTTCTCACAGTGACAAACCCTTCCAACTCTACTTTATGTATCAAACCAGTAACTTGTAACATTCCTTGTTGTAGAAACTCTCCAGCTTTTTATTAAACTGACCAATGAAACTGCCATAACAATCCACTGGAAGACAGTTCCATAGCTTTACCGTTCTCACAGTGACAAACCTTTCCCAACTCTACTTATGTATCAATACCAGTAACTTGTAACATCCTTGTTGTAGAAACTCCTCCGCTTTTTATTAAACGACCAATGAACCTGCCATAACAACATCCACTGGAAGACAGTTCCATAGCTTTACCTTCTCACAGTGACAAACCCTTTCCCAACTCTACTTATGTATCAATCCAGAGTAACTTGTAACATTCCTTGTTTGTAGAAACTCTCCAGCTTTTTATTAAACTGACCAATGAACCTGCCATAACAAAGTCCACTGGAAGACAGTTCCATAGTTACCCTTCTCACAGTGAAAACCCTCCCAACTCTACTTTATGTATCAATCCCAGTAACTTGTAACATTCCTGTTTGTAGAAACCATCCAGCTTTTATTAAAATGACCAATGAACCTGCCATAACAACGTCCACTGGAAGACAGTTCCATAGCTTTACCGTTCTCACAGTGACAAACCCTTTCCCAACTCTATTATGTATCAATACCAGTAACTTGTAACATTCCTGTTTGTAGAAACCCATCCAGCTTTTTATTAAACTGACAATTAACCTGCCATAACAACGTCCACTGGAAGACAGTTCCATAGCTTTACCCTTCTCACAGTGACAAACCCTTTCCCAACTCTACTTTATGTATCAATCCCAGTAACTTGTAACATTCCTTGTTTGTAGAAACTCATCCAGCTTTTTATTAAACTGACCAATGAACCTGCCATAACCAAGTCACTGGAAGACAGTTCATAGCTTTTACCGTTCTCACAGTGACAAACCCTTTCCCAACTCTACTTTATGTATCAACCAGTAACTTGTAACATTCCTTGTTGTAGAAACTTATCCAGCTTTTATTAAACTGACCAATGAACCTGCTATAACAACGTCCACGGAGACAGTTCCATAGCTTTACGTTCTCACAGTGACAAAACCTTTCCCAACTCTACTTTATGTATCAATACCAGTAACTTGAACATTCCTTGTTTGTAGAAACTCCTCCAGCTTTTTATTAAACTGACCAATGAACCTGCCTGCAAACAAACACATGGAAGACGTTCCATAGCTTTACCGTTCTCACAGTGACAAACCCTTTCCCAACTCTACTTATGTATCAATACCAGCATTGTAAAATTCCTTGTTTGTAGAAAATCCTCCAGCTTTTTATTAAAATGACCAATGAACCTGCCATAACAACGTCCACTGGAAGACAGTTCCATAGCTTTACCCTTCTCACGTGACAAACCCCTTCCCAACTCTACTTTATGTATCAATCCAGTAACTTGTAACATTCCTTGTTTGTAGAAACTCATCCAGTTTTTATTAAACTGACCAATGAACCTGCCATAACAAAGCACTGGAAGACAGTTCCATAGCTTTACCGTTCTCACAGTGACAAACCCTTTCCCAACTTACTTTATGTATCAATACCAGTAACTTGTAACATTCCTTGTTTGTAGAAACCATCCAGCTTTTATTAAACGACCAATGAACCTGCCATAACAACGTCCATGGAAGACAGTTCCATAGCTTACCGTTCTCACAGTGACAAACCCTTTCCAACTACTTTATGTATCAATACCAGTAACTTGTAACATTCCTTGTTTGTAGAAACCCATCCATTTTTATTAAACTGACCAATGAACCTGCCATAACAACGTCCACTGGAAGACAGTTCCATAGCTTTTGGTCCATATTGCGTTCTAATAGAGGTAAATTGCAGGAAATACAACGCACGCAAGTGCGACATTGCAATCAATTGTTAACTACAGTAAACAATCCTTTTCACCCCCCTCCCACGAGCACAAGGGACACAAAGTAGCTGATTGGAGAGCTGAATATTTCACACTGAGCATGCACCTGGCCATAAATAAGGACAGGGGTGTGGTCTACTGGGAACTTTCTAATACTTTATTTCTGTAAAGAGGCTTGATATGTGTCATTTCAATTGGCGATTTCTGGGTTGAACGTCATGGTAATTTATATCATAACCTAAAGATATTCAATTCTTAAAATAAAACGTAAAATAGAACAGGAAGAGAATTCCACACTTGGTTTTTGTAAAGAAATACTCATTTTAATAATAAGCATATATCTGTTTTTACTTTGGTATAATCAAGGTAGATTTCTTTTTTTTTCTTTAAAACAATAGGAAAAACAAAGCACATCGCCCATACACGGGAAACAGTGACAGGAAATGTGGTTTGGAGTGAAATGTGCAGAGAAGGACTTTGGTATCAGGATACAATATGACATGCAAAGTGGGATATGTAGATGATTGGGGGCTAGTACAAACATAGAATGGACACACTGTCCCTAACTATCCAGGTCAGTGATTTCCTCATCTCTAACCAGAGGACTTGTGGCGGTCGGCTACACGGAACGCTAGGGGATAAAACTTTCATTATCCTGCTACACCAGTAATCTGATGGAGACGCTGTAAACCCTGCAAGCTCCGTAGCAGCGGTAATTGGGGGTATCGGATTGTGCAGTTTCCCCGACAGGACAGACAGTTCTCGTCTCTGGATAACAAGACATAAAAAGGACGTTGAGGTGGAGGACAAAGAAACTAATCTGGTCCTTTAGGGTAAAGGGTCACAGGTCATTGTGCAAATCTTCCTGAGCCCAGTTTAAGGCACAAGATTCTAAAAGGCAGGAAGAGGAGAGGCCTGTGGGTAATTTCACACTTACCACCCCCTGACTCTCCCAGGATTAGGGTAAAAACTTCCTTCCAGGGCCACCAGTCAAAGGAAGGAACGACTGTCCTGTAGCCTGTAGCCGGAAGCCTACTCCAGACAGATATAGGACCAATGGCTATTTAAACAGATACAAAATGATCCTCTGCCCCCACACCAGCCAGTAATATAAACGTGAAGCCCACAGCTACTGCAACGGTCAAGCAGAAAAGGCCACCAGAAGGCACTGAACAGACCGGAGAGCAGAGGAGCGGCCATGATTGTGTGCGATGAGGCTAATCCTAGCTTTGTGCTATTAGTAGACTCTAACCCCAACAGAGAGCTCCCAGTTTGGAACCAAAGAAACATTCAGCACAAGGTTCTAGTCCAGGCTAGGGTGGATACTGGTACAAATCACTGGCCCCACCCAGAAAGGAAAAAGGCTCGTCTGCCATACTGGTGGGCCCTGCCATGCTCCTCCAACTTGGAAAGGGCCCACGTCTGGTAAAAGGAAAGGCCAGAAAGGAGCGAAGGTGGTAGAAGACTCAGCGGGTCACAGTCTCCGCTCGACAGGTTGCTGCAGGCACAGCTCGCTTCCCGCAGAAATGATTGGCAAATGATTGTCCATGTGGTAGCTGATCAGGTGACTGACGCTCTCGAACCTGTGATCTTTGGTACGAACCTAGTGCAAGAATAACAGGGTTAACCTGTGTAGCAAGATTAAAGGGCAACTAACAACTAAAAACAACAACTCAAAGAGCAGCCAGATATAAAGCGGAAATCTGCGTCTCTACTGGGAAATTTACCTAAATAACGTGGGTTTTATGTTTTTTCCCAGCATTCCCTATTACACAGTTTAGTCACTGACAATTACATTGTTCACACATGCCCAGTCCTAAACTAATGCAGGAAGTTGCTACAGCAGGCCACGCCTACTATTAGTCTTCGGCCAATCCTTTTGTTTCTTACAGTGGAATTTTACAGTTTATTGACAATAAACCCTCATGTAGTGGAATGTGAAGACTGCAGGGGGTGTGTTCTCACTTGGCCACTCTCTTCGCTTCTCCATAGGATGAATTGGAATTTTAATACGGAATCCTCCCACTTACCACACCCTCAGGGTCCACAAGCAGCAAGTGTTTGGGCTGCCCACACTGCAGGCCTGTCAGCACATATTGCCCCGGGGTGGTAGTGCTCTCTCGCACCAGGAAATCACCGTTCACTCTCAGCAGCCTCTCTGCTTCTTTCCTGTTCATCTTTCCATGGTACCATGGCTCCCTCTTCAACTGCTCCTCCATGCTGACAATTGCCTGGGCCGAGGGCAAAGCATCTTCAAATGGCTCTAGAAAAAGGATTGTAAACTGCCATTAGTACACGTTGGGTCTAGGAGGGACTGACCCATAAACAGAGTGTACTCATTATGGGGGACATTAATTACCCTGACATTGATTGGTAGAGTGTACTCATTATGGGGGACTTTAATTACCCTGACATTGATTGGTGGAGTGTACTCATTATGGGGGATATTATATCAGGTAAAGGTACTGAACAGAAGTCATAGAGTGTACCGTATATACTGGAGTATAAACTGGGATAATGTATTATCAGGTAAAGGTACTGAACAGAAGTGGACTGTGTTCAAGGGGATTTTAAGCCAGTTCACATCTAAATTTTTTTACCCTTGGGAAATAAATGTAAGAAAAATAAATCCGTGCCCATGTGGCTGAATTCTAATGTAAAGAGGCAAATGGAAAGGAAGAAAAAGGCATTTAAACCTTTAAGGCCGAGGGAATGGAAAGGGCCTTTAGGGATTATAAAAACTGTAACAAGGAGTGTAAGAAAGCAATCAAACTAGCTAAAATTAATAATGAAGTTAGGATAGCTGAACAAAGCATCACTAAGCCTAAAAATTTTCTAAGTATGTTAATAGTAAGAAGATGGGGACTGAAAACGTGGCACTGTTTATTAACGGGGATAAGTAAAGCTGGGTACACACAGTAACGATAATGCCCTGAAACCGTTGGATCCGACGGTATCGGGGGTTTTAATCGTTACTGTGTGTACCTTTGTTTCCCGAATGAGCGGGCCGTCGACGAATGATCAGGTCGGCCGAACGCTTGTTCAGGAAAGACTGAAAATTTCCATCGGCCACGCTAGACTCCCTCCATCTTTCACTGATCTGTACTGTGTGTACCTAGCTTAAGTTACGGAGGATGGTGATAAAGCAAATGTCCTGAACAATCTTTTTCCCTCTGTATACACTATAGAAGATCCAAATACAGATATCATAGAGTATAGTAGCAATAAAGGTATAAAAGATTCAAGTTCACTTTGGTTAACTGAGGATATGGTACAGAAAGAACTAAATAAGGTTAATATTAATAAATCTCCTGGACCGGATAAAATACATCCTCGGGTACTTAGGGAGCTAAGTTCAGTTTTATCTAGGCCATTGTAACCGAGGATATGGTACTGAAAGAACTAAATAAGGTTAATATTAATAAATCTCCTGGACCGGATAAAATACATCCTCGGGTACTTAGGGAGCTAAGTTCAGTTTTATCTAGGTCATTGTAACTGAGGATATGGTACAGAAAGAACTAAATAAGGGGTTAATATAATAAATCTCCTGGACCGGAGACAATACATCTCGGGGGTACTTAGGGAGCTAAGTTCAGTTTTTCTAGGTCATTGTAACCGAGGATATGGTACAGAGAAGAACTAAATAAGGTTAAATATTAATAAATCTGCTGGACCAGATACAATACACTCCTCGGGTCTTAGGGAGCTAAGTTCAGTTTTATCTAGGCCATTGTAACCGAGGAATGGTACAGAAAGAACTAAATAAGGTTAATATTAATAAATCTCTGGACCGGATAAAATACATCCTCGGGTACTTAGGGGCTAAGTTCAGTTTTATCTAGGCCATTGTAACCGAGGATATGGTACAGAAAGAACTAAATAAGTTAATATTAATAAATCTCCTGGAACGGATACAATACATCCTCGGGTACTTAGGGAGCTAAGTTCAGTTTTATCTAGGTCATTGTAATGAGGATGTGGTTACAGAAGAACTAAATAAGGTTATATTAATAAATCTCCTGGACCGGATAAAATACATCCTGGGGTATTAGGGAGCTAAGTTCAGTTTTATCTAGGTCATTGTAAACGAGGATATGGTACAGAAAGAACTAAATAAGGTTAATATTAATAAATCCCTGGACGGATAAAATACATCCTCGGGTACTTAGGGAGCTAAGTTCAGTTTATCTAGGTCATTGTAACCGAGGATATGGTACAGAGAGATCTAAATAAGGTTAATAATAAAATCTCCTGGAGACGGATACAATATCCTCGGGTACTTGGGAGCTAAGTTCAGTTTTATCTAGGCCATGTAGTAACCGAGAAGGTACAGAAAGAAACTAAATAAGGTTAATATTAATAAATATTCCTGGACCGAGATACAATACATCTCGGGTACTTGGGAGCTAAGTTAGTTTTATCTAGCCATTGTTTTTATTTTCACGAGCGGTGGTAATTACAGCCGGGTAATAGTCGTTCACAGGGGTAATTACAGGCCGTAAGTTTAACTTCAGTGGTGGGGAAGACTGGAAAGTTAATAAGGGAACATGTTCTAGGGTATGTTTCAAGGACTGACAGATAAGTAGTAACCAGCATGGATTTAGGAGGAATAGATCTTGTCAAACTAACTTGCTTGGCTTTTATGAGGAAGTGAGTAGAAATTTAGATCTGACATAGCAGTAGATGTAGTTTACTTGGATTTTGCAAAGGCTTTTGATACAGTCCCCCATAGGCGACTAATGTATAAGCTAGGTCTGTGGTCTGGGGAGTCACATTTGTACATGGATAAGAAAATTGGTTAATGAATAGGATGCAGAGAGTAGTTGTTAATGGGGGTTCATCATTATGGACTAAGTGCTAAGGGGGCCACGGGTTCTACTATCTGGGGGTTGTTCACCAATAGAACATGTCAGAGGACACAAGGACATCCCTTAAGACTTGAAGAAAAAAGGTTTAGGGTTCAAGTTGGAAAGGGTTTTTCACTGTGTGAGAACGGTAAAGCTATGGAACTGTTCTCCAGTGGACGTTGTTAGGGCAGTTCATTGGTCAGTTTAATAAAAAGCTGGATGGTTTCTACAAACAAGGAATGTTACAAGTTACTGGTATTGAACATAAAGTAGAGTGGGAAAGGGTTTGTCATGTGAGAACGGTAAAGCTATGGAACTGTCTTCCAGTGGACGTTGTTATGGAGGTTCATTGGTCAGTTTTACGTAATAAAAGCTGGATGGTTTCTACAAAAGGAATGTTACAGTTACTGGTATGAGTAACATAAAGTAGAGTTGGGAAAGGGTTGTCACTGTGAGAAATGGTAAAGCTATGGATGTCTTCCAGTGGACGTTGTTATTGGCAGGTTCTTGTTGTTAGTTAATAAAAGCTGGGATGAGTTTCTACAAACAAGGAATGTTACAAGTTACTGGAGTTGATACATAAAGTAGAGTTGGGTAAAGGGGTTGTCACTGTGAGAACGGTAAAGCTATGGAACGTCTTCCAGTGGACGTGTTATGGCAGGTTCATTGGTCAGTTTAATAAAAAGCTGGCTGGAGTTTCTACAAACAAGGAATGTTACAAGGTAATGGATGATACATAATAGAGTTGGGAAAGGGTTTGTCACTGTGAGAACGGTAAAGCTATGGAACGTCTTCCAGTGGACGTTGTATGGCAGGTTCATTGGTCCGTTTTAATAAAAAGCTGGATGGTTTCTACAAACAAGGAATGTTACAAGTTACTGGTATTGATACATAAAGTAGAGTTGGGAAAGGGTTTGTCACTGTGAGAACGGTAAAGCTATGGAACTGTCTTCCAGTGGACGTTATGGCAGGTTCATTGGTCGTTTAATAAAAAGCTGGATGAGTTTCACAAACAAGGAATGTTACAAAGTTACTGGTTGATACATAAAGTAGAGTTGGGAAGGGTTTGTCCTGTGAGAACGATAAGCTATGGAACTGTCTTCCATGGACTTGTTATGGCAGGTGTCATTGTCAGTTTAATAAAAAGCTGGAGATGTTTCACAACGGATGTTACAAGTTAATGGTATTGTACAATAAAGTAGAGTTGGGAAAGGGTTTGCACTGTGAGAACGGTAAAGCTATGGAACTGTCTTCCAGTGGATGTTGTATGGCAGGTTCATGGTCAGTTTAATAAAAAGCTGGTGGT
This sequence comes from Hymenochirus boettgeri, assembly GCA_019447015.1. Taxonomy (NCBI): domain Eukaryota; kingdom Metazoa; phylum Chordata; class Amphibia; order Anura; family Pipidae; genus Hymenochirus; species Hymenochirus boettgeri. The sequence goes on from JAACNH010000084.1 coordinate 364,302, forward strand.
GAGTTTCTACAAACAAGGAATGTTACAAGTTACTGGTATTGATACATAAAGTAGAGTTGGGAAAGGGTTGTCACTGGGAGAACGGTAAGCTATGGAACTGTCTTCCAGTGGACGTTATGGCAGGTTCATTGGTCAGTTTAATAAGCTGGATGAGTTTCTACAAACAAGGAATGTTACAAGTTACTGGTATTGATACATAAAGTAGAGTTGGGAAAGGGTTTGTCCATGTGAGAACGGTAAAGCTATGGAACTGTCTTCCAGTGGACGTTATGGCAGGTTCATTGGTCCGTTTAATAAAAAGCTGGATGAGTTTCTACAAACAAGGAATGTTACAAGTACTGGGATTGATACATAAAGTAGAGTGGGAAAGGGTTGTCACTGTGAGAACGGTAAAGTGATGGAACGTGCTTCCAGTGGACTTGTTATGGCAGGTTCATTGGTCAGTTTAATAAAAAGAGTGATGAGTTTCTACAACAAGGAAGTGTACAAGTAACTGGGATTGATACATAAAGTAGAGTTGGGAAAGGTTTGTCACTGTGAGAACGGTAGTAAAGCTATGGAACTGTCTTCCAGTGGACGTTGTTATGGCAGGTTCTTGGTCAGTTTAATAAAAAGCTGGATGAGGGTTTCTACAAACAAGGAATGTTACAAGTTACGGGATTGATACATAAAGTAGAGTGGGAAAGGGTTGTCACTGTGAGAACGGTAAAGCTATGGAACTGTCTTCCAGTGGACGTTGTTATGGCAGGTTCATTGGTCAGTTTAATAAAAGCTGGATGAGTTTCTACAAACAAGGAATGTTACAAGTTACTGGGATTGATACATAAAGTGAGATGGGAAAGGGTTTGTCACTGTGAGAACGGGTAAAGCTATGGAACTGTTCCAGTGGACGTTGTATGGCAGGTTCATTGGACAGTTTAATAAAAAGCTGGATGAGTTTCTACAAACAAGGAATGTTACAAGTTACTGGGATTGATACATAAAGTAGAGTTGGGAAAGGGTTTGTCACGGAGAACGGTAAAGCTATGGAACTGTCTTCCAGTGGATGTTGTTATGGCGGGTCATTGGTCAGTTTAATAAAAATGGATGAGTTTTTACAAACAAGGAAAGTTACAAGTTACTGGTATTGATACATAAAGTAGAGTTGGGAAAGGGTTTGTCACTGTGAGAACGGTAAAGCTATGGAAATGTCTTCCAGTGGACGTTGTTATGGCAGGTTCATTGGTCAGTTAATAAAAAGCTGGATGGGTTTCTACAAACAAGGAATGTTACAAGTACTGGGTTGATACATAAAGTAGAGTTGGGAAAGGGTTTGTCACTGTGAGAACGGTAAAGCTATGGAACTGTCTTCCAGTGGACGTGTTATGGCAGGTTCATTGGTCAGTTTAATAAAAAGCTGGATGAGTTTCTACAAACAAGGAATGTTACAAGTTACTGGTATTGATACATAAAGTAGAGTTGGGAAGGGTTTGTCACTGTTAGAACGGTAAAGTATGGAACTGTCTTCCAGTGGACGTTGTTATGGCAGGTTCATTGGTCAGTTTAATAAAAAGTGGATGGAGGGTTTCTACAAACAAGGAATGTTACAAGTTACTGGGATTGATACATAAAGTAGAGTTGGGAAAGGGTTTGTCACGTGAGAACCGTAAAGCTATGGAAATGTCTTCCAGTGGATGTTGTTATGGCAGGTTCATGGTCAGTTTAATAAAAGTGGATGAGTTTCTACAAACAAGGAAAGTTACAAGTTACTGGTATTGATACATAAAGTAGAGTTGGGAAAGGGTTTGTCAATGTGAGAACGGTAAAGCTATGGAACTGTCTTCCAGTGGACGTTGTTATGGAGGTTCATTGGTCAGTTTAATAAAAAGCTGGAGGGTTTCTACAAAAGGAATGTTACAAGTTACTGGGATTGATACATAAAGTAGAGTTGGGAAAGGGTTGTCACGGTTAGAACGGTAAAGCTATGGAACTGTCTTCCAGTGGACGTTGTTATGGCAGGTTCATTGGTCAGTTTAATAAAAAGCTGGATGAGTTTCTACAAACAAGGAATGTTACAATGTTACTGGTATTGATACATAAAGTAGAGTTGGGAAAGGGTTTGTCTGTTAGAACGGTAAAGCTATGGAAACTGTTTCCAGTGGACGTTGTTATGGCAGGTTCATTGGTCAGTTTAATAAAAAGCTGGATGGGTTTCTACAAACAAGGAATGTTACAAGTTACTGGATTGATACATAAAGTAGAGTTGGGAAAGGGTTTGTCACATGTGAGAACGGTAAAGCTATGGAACTGTCTTCCAGTGGACGTGTTATGGCAGGTTCATTGGTCAGTTTAATAAAAAGCTGGATGAGTTTCTACAAACAAGGAATGTTACAAGTTACTGGGATTGATACATAAAGTAGAGTTGGGAAAGGGTTTGTCACAGTGAGAACGGTAAAGCTATGGAACTGTCTTCCAGTGGACGTTGTTATGGCAGGTTCCTTGGTCAGTTTTAAAAAGCTGGATGAGGTTCTAAAACAAGGAATGTTACAAGTTACTGGGATTGATACATAAAGTAGAGTTGGGAAAGGGTTTGTCACTGTGAGAACGGTAAAGCTATGGAACTGTCTTCCAGTGGATGTTGTTATGGCAGGTTCATTGGTCAGTTTAAAAAAAGCTGGATGAGTTTCGACAAACAGGAATGTTACAAGTTACTGTATTGATACATAAAGTAGAGTTGGGAAAGGGTTTGTCACTGTGAGAACGGTAAAGCTATGGAACTGTCTCCAGTGGACGTTGTTATGGCAGGTTCATTGGTCAGTTTAATAAAAAGCTCGATGAGTTTCTACAAACAAGGAATGTTACAAGTACTGGGATTGATACATAAAGTAGAATTGGGAAAGGGTTTGTCACTGTGAGAACGGTAAAGCTATGGAACTGTCTTCCTGTGGACGTTGTGTATGGCAGGTTCATTGGTCAGTTTAATAAAAAGCTGGATGAGTTTCTACAAACAAGGAATGTTACAAGTTACTGGTATTGTACATAAAGTAGAGTTGGGAAGGGTTTGTCACTGTGAGAACGGTAAAGCTATGGAACGTTTCCAGTGGACGTTGTTATGGCAGGTTCATTGGTCAGTTTAATAAAAAGCTGGATGAGTTTCTACAAACAAGGAATGTTACAAGTTACTGGGATTGATACATAAAGTAGAGTTGGTAAAGGGTTTGTCACTGTGAGAACGGTAAAGCTATGGAACTGTCTTCCAGTGGACGTTGTTTTGGCAGGTTCATTGGTCAGTTATAAAAAAGTGGATGAGGTTCTACAAACAAGGAATGTTACAAGTTACTGGTATTGATACATAAAGTAGAGTTGGGAAAGGGTTTGTCACTGTGAGAACGGGAAAGCTATGGAACGGTCTTCAGTGGAAGTGTAATGGCAGGTTCATTGGTCAGTTAATAAAAAGCTGGATGAGTTTCTACAAACAAGGAATGTTACAAGTTACTGGGATTGATACATAAAGTAGAGTTGGGAAAGGGTTTGTCACTGTGAGAACGGTAAAGCTATGGAACTGTCTTCCAGTGGAGTTGTTTATGGCAGGTTCATTGGTCCGTTTAATAAAAAGCTGGAGAGTTTCTACAAACAAGGAATGTTACAAGTTACTGGTATTGAAATAAAGTAGAGTTGGGGAAGGGTTTCACTGTGAGAACGTTAAAGCTATGGAACTGTCTTCCAGTGGACGTTGTTATGAGGCAGGTTCATTGGGCAGTTTAATAAAAAAGCTGGAATGAGTTTCTACAAACAAGGAAGTACAAGTTACGGGGATTGATACATAAAGTAGAGTTGGGAAAGGGTTTGTCACTGTGAGAACGGTAAAGCTATGGAACTGTCTTCCAGTGGACGTTGTATGGCAGGTTCATTGGTCAGTTTAATAAAAAGCGGATGAGTTTCACAAACAAGGAATGTTACAAGTTACTGGGATTGATACATAAAGTAGAGTTGGAAAGGGGTTGTCACTGTTGAGAACGGTAAAGCTATGGACATGTCTTCCAGTGGACGTTGTTATGGGGGTCATTGGTCAGTTTAATAAAAAGCGATGGATGAGTTTCTACAAACAAGGAATGTTACAAGTTACTGGTAAGATAATAAAGTAGAGTTGGGAAAGGGTTTGTCACTGTGAGAACGGGTAAAGCTATGGAACTGTCTTCAGTGGACGTTGTTATGGCAGGTTCATTGGTCAGTTTAATAAAAAGCTGGATGGTTTCTACAAACAAGGAATGTTACAAGTTACTGGGATTGATACATAAAGTAGAGTGTGGGAAAGGGTTTGGTACTGTGAGAACGGTAAAGCTATGGAACGGCTTCCGTGGACATTGTTATGGCAGGTTCATTGGTCAGTTTAATAAAAAGCTGGATGAGTTTCTACAAACAAGGAATGTTACAAGTTACTGGGATTGATACATAAAGTAGAGTTGGGAAAGGGTTTGTCACTGTGAGAACGGTAAAGCTATGGAACTGTCTTTCAGTGGACGTTGTTTATGGCAGGTTCATTGGTCAGTTTAATAAAAAGCTGGATGAGTTTCTACAAACAAGGAATGTTAAAGTTACTGGTATTGATACATAAAGTAGAGTTGGGAAAGGGTTTGTCACTGTGAGAACGGTAAAGTATGGAACTGTCTTCCAGTGGACGTTGTTATGGCAGGTTCATTGGTCAGTTAATAAAAGCTGGATGCGTTTCTACAAACAAGGAATGTTACAAGTTACTGGTATTGATACATAAAGTAGAGTTGGGAAAGGGTTTGTCACTGTGAGGAACGGTAAAGCTATGGAACTGTCTTCCAGTGGACGTTGTTATGGCAGGTTCATTGGACAGTTTAATAAAAAGCTGGATGAGTTTCTACAAACAAGGAGATGTTACAAGTTACTGGTATGTACATAAAGTAGAGTTGGGAAAGGGTTTGTCACTGTGAGAACGGTAAAGCTATGGAACTGTCTTTCATGGACGTTGTTATGGCAGGTTCATTGGTCAGTTTAATAAAAAGCTGGATGAGTTTCTACAACAAGGAATGTTAAGTTACTGGTATTGATACATAAAGTTGAGTTGGGAAAGGGTTGTCACTGTGAGAACGGTAAAGCTATGGAACTGTCTTCCAGTGGACGTTGTTATGGCAGGTTCATTGGTCAGTTTAATAAAAGATGGATGAGTTTCTACAAACAAGGAAGTTACCAGTTACTGGGATTGATACATAAAGTAGAGTTGGGAAGGGTTTGTCACTGTGAGAACGGTAAAGCTATGGAATGTCTTCCAGTGGACGTGTGTATGGCAGGTTCTTGGTCAGTTTAATAAAAAGCTGGATGAGTTTCTAAAACAAGGAATGTTACAAGTTACTGGGGTTGATACATAAAGTAGAGTGGGAAAGGGTTTGTCACTGTGAGAACGGTAAAGCTATGGAACTGTCTTCCAGTGGACGTTGTTTATGGCAGGTTCATTGGTCAGTTAATAAAAAGCTGGATGAGTTTCTACAAACAAGGAATGTTACAAGTTACTGGTTTGATACATAAAGTAGAGTTGGGAAAGGGTTGTCACTGTGAGAACGGATAAAGCTATGGAACTGTCTTCCAGTGGACGTTGTTAGGCAGGTTCATTGTCAGTTAATAAAAAGCTGGATGCGTTTCTACAAACAAGGAATGTTACAAGTTACTGGGATTGATACATAAAGTAGAGTTGGGAAAGGGTTGTCACGTGAGAACGGTAAAGCTATGGAACTGTTTCCAGTGGACGTTGTTATGGCAGGTTCATTGGACAGTTTAATAAAAAGCTGGATGAGTTTCTACAAACAAGGAATGTTACAAGTTATGGGATTGATACATAAGTAGAGTTGGGGAAAGGGTTTGTCACTGTGAGAACGGTAAAGCTATGGAACTGTCTTCCAGGGACGTTGTTATGGCAGGTTCATTGGTCAGTTAATAAAAAGCTGGATGCGTTTCTAAAACAAGGAATGTTACAAGTTACTGGTATTGATACATAAAGTAGAGTTGGGAAAGGGTTTGTCACTGTGAGAACGGAGTGTAAAGCTAGGGACTGTCTCCAGTGGACGTTGTTATGGCAGGTTCATTGGTCAGTTTAATAAAAAGCTGGATGAGTTTCTACAAACAAGGAATGTTACAAGTTACTGGGATTGATACATAAAGTAGAGTTGGGAAAGGGATATTTCCAATCAACTAGGAACCAAGCTGGTTATTATTTTATACAACTCACCTCTTTGATTCACTGGATCTTTGGCCACATATGCTACGTACTCAGCCGTGTCCTGTGGAGACATAAAGAAACACGTTTTAATTCCATCAGACCACACAAACCTCTACACATTCACTATGATATTTACGGAGAAAGCTGTGGAATGATTTAAAGAGCAGGTTGTACCAATAACAAAAAATAACCAATATACAAGTGAAAATGGGCAGTGGTGTGATGTGGGGGGTCAGGATTTCCATGGTGCAGCGATGTGACATAGAGACAGGGATTTAAACTAACACTAGGGAGGCAAGAACAAAAATACCAGAATTCATATCTTGGTATGTGAATGAGCTAGGTTATAAATGAACTAATTATTAATTTGCATTTGATTTACTCTGGATCAACAGTTCTGCAGAAAACCCTTACGGCTTCATAGAAAAGGATTTTACAGGTGAGTAAAACATAGAATTCACCTTTTCTCTTACAGCCTTAAGGGGACCCAGGAACGCAGTCCCGAAACTGTCAGGGTGGGCACACAGAAGAATGAAAAAGTGGAACGGATCCTTAGAGCTCTCCCTGGAAGAACACTGATTCGGAAGGAAGGCTGGAACAATGATTTCCTGATTGATATGGAAAGACGAGACCACCTTTGGCAAAAAGGAGACGTGAGCCTGGAGAATGACCTTGTTTGAATAAATCATCAGGCATGAGTGATCCACTGATAGGGCGGCTAGTTCCAAAGCTCTCCTGATAGAAGATATGGCCAGAAGAAAGACCGTCTTCCAGGAGAGGTTCAAAGGGCGGCTGCTAACTAACGACAGATCCCAGGGTTGAACTGAAATACGAACCGGAGGAGGCAAATGAGCTAGTCCCTGTAAGAAAGTCTGGATATCCTTTCTGCTCGCAAGTTTCCGATGAAAGTATATATAAAGAGCGGATACCTGACCCTGGAGAGCACTGAGAGAAAGACCACCGACAAATCCCTTTTGGAGGAAAGAAGGACTCCAGATAGAACGAATCTGGATGGAGGGAAACCCCTGGATGAGCTCCACATTACATACTTTTGCCAGATCCTATAGACCTTAGATGAAGATGGTTTTCTAGCCACCAACATAGTAGGTATCGTTGATAATGGTACCCCTCGTCTTCTCAGTATGGCGGACTCAACCGCCACGCCATTAAATGTAGGCACTGAAGATCTGGAAGGGTCTGGTCGCAGCGGGAGTGACCATGGTTCCCCGACTGACATGGAGAGAAGATCTGAGAACCAAGCCCTCCTTGGCCACCGAGGGGCAATGAGAATTACTGGAACTCGTTCTCGTTTTATCTTCTTCAGAATCCTGGGTATCATAGGTTTTGGCGGAAAGATGTAGACCAGGCGGAATTGCCAAGGTACCACCAGAGCATCTACGAAGACCGCCAGAGGGTCTCCTGTCTTGGCGCAAAAGGTTGGAACCTTTCGGTTGTCTCAAGAGGCCATCGAGTCGATGTCCGGCGTCCCCCATCTCTGTGTCAGTTCCTCAAACACCTCCGGATGGAGAGCCCATTCTCCTGGATCGAGAGAAGAAATCGGCCTCCGTGTTGAGGACTCCAGGTATGAATATTGCCGACAGTGCTGGTATGTAACATTCTGCCCAGGTTAGAATTCGGTGTGCTTCTGCCATCGCCATGTTGCTTCTCGTGCCCCCTTGATGATTTATGTATGCCACAGCCGTGGCATTGTCCAACTGTATGCGGACATTCTTGATGACCGGTCCAGATGAAGATGTGGAGATACGCGTCCCGAATATCTAGGGAAGCGAGATTGTCACCTGGTTCGATTGCCAGTATCTCTGATCTCAGGGATTCCATCTTGAACCTGAATTTTTGCACATAGACATTGAGTGCTTTGAGATCCAAGACTGGACGAAACGCTCCGTCCTTCTTCGGTACCAGAAAGAGATTTGAATAGAATCCCGGAAATCTCTGATCTCTTGGAACTGGGGCTACGACCCGTGCCTGGAGGAGAGATAGAACGCAATCGTTGAGAGCTTTGCGGCGGCTTGGGCATCTTGGAATGCGGGAAGGAAAGAAAGGATGGGGGGAGGGGAAGAGAATTCTATTCGGTAGCCGTCGATCAAAACATCTATAGTCCCGGTGTCTGTGGACGGACGTTGCCACTCCTAGCAGAAAAACTGAAGGCGACCTCCGACGTAATGCGGCAGAAGATAGTCATGCCTGTTTGGTCTTGTCTCCACTTGTTTAAAGGCTCCTCTTTTGGAAGGCCAGGTAGTAAAGGGTCTTTGTCCCGGACGGGTTGGAAAGGCATTGGAAGCCTCTGGCTGCACACGGTTTGGGGGAAGGGAGTAGATAGACCCGCTGGCAACTTAGTCTGGCATAAAGGAGGAATCAGACGAAGAAAGAAGGCGCCAAGGAGAATTGAGGAGGAAAGGAGTCCCTTAACAAAGGGGAAAAAAAAGGCAGTCAAAGGCAGTCGGCCAATCTTGCCGGTAGCAGCTACTGGGATGCTGGAGGAGACTCCCGATGCGTTCCCCACTTGGCCGGAGCAAGAAGGAGATAGAAAGACGGAAGTCCTGCCCCTGGGTGTAGCCCGGGAGAAGCAAGGAGGAAGTCCCGCCCCCGCCAGCCAACCGGAGCCGCGATCTCAACCTCCGATACTATGTTACTATGTAACTGTTATACAGACATTATGGGTAGGGTATAAAGGTTGTACTAGATGGACGTATGTCTTTATACACCCTCCAATACTATGTTACTATGTAACCGTTATACAGACATTATGGGTAGGGCATAAAGGTTGGACTAGATGGACGTATGTCTTTATACAACCTCCAATACTATGTTACTGTGTAACTGTTATACAGACATTATGGGTAGGGTATAAAGGTCGGACTGGATGGACGTATGTCTTTATACAACCTCCAATACTATGTTACTATGTAACTGTTATACAGACATTATGGGTAGGGTATAAAGGTTGGACTAGATGGACGTATGTCTTTATATAGACCTCCACTACAATGTTACTGTGTACTGTTATACAGACATTATGGGTAGGTAAAAGGTTGGACTAACGGACGTATGTCTTTATACAACCTCCAATACTATGTTACTATGTAACGTTTATACAGACATTATGGGTAGGATAAAGGTTGGACTGATGGGACTATGTCTTTATACAACCTCCAATACTATGTACTATGTAACTGTTATAACAGACATTAGGGTAGGGTATAAGGTTGGAGGACTGGATGGACGTATGCTTTATACAACCTCCATACTATGTTACTGTGTACTGTTATACAGACATTATGGGTAGGGTATAAAGGTTGGACTAGATGGACGTATGTCCTTTATACCCCTCCAATACTATGTTACTGTGTAACTGTTATAACAGACATTATGGGTAGGGTATAAAGGTTGGACTAGATGGACGTATGTCTTTATACACCTCCAATACTATGTTACTATGTAACTTGTTATACAGACATTATGGTAGGGTATAAAGTGGACTAGATGGACGTATGTCTTTATACCCCTCAATACTATGTTACTATGTAACTGTTATACAGACATTATGGGTAGGGTATAAAGGTTGGACTAGATGGACGTATGTCTTTACAACCCGCCAATACTATGTTACTATGTACTGTTTATAGCAGACATTATGGTAGGGTATAAAGGTTACTAGATGGACGTATTTCTTTATAACAACCTCCATACTATTTACTTGTACTGTTATACAGACATATGGGTAGGGTATAAAGGTTGGACTAGATGGACTATGTCCTTTATACAACCTCCAATACTATGTTACTATATATACTGTTATACAGACATTATGGGTAGGGTATAAGGTTGGACTAGAGGACTTATGTCTTTATCAACCTCCAATACTATGTTACAATGTAACTGTTATAGACATTATGGTAGGGTATAAAGGTTGGACTAATGGACGTATGTCTTTATACAACCTCCATACTATGTTACTATGTAACTGTTATACAACATATGGGTAGGGTATAAAGGTTGGACTAGATGGACGTATGTCTTTATACAACCTCCAACTATGTTACATGTAACTGTTATACAGACATTATGGGTAGGGTATAAAGGTTGGACTAAGGGACGTATGTCTTTATACAACCTCCATCACTATGTTTACTATGTAACTGTTATACAGACATTATGGGTAGGGTATAAAGGTTGGACTAGACGGACGTATGTCTTTATACACCTCCAATACTATGTTACATATGTAACTGTTATACAGACATTTGGGTAGGGTATAAAGGTTGGACTAGAAGTTGGACTATGTCTTTATACAACCTCCAATACTTGTTACTATGTAACTGTTATACAGACATTATGGGTAGGGTATAAAGGTGGACTGAATGGACGTATGTCTTTATACAACCTCCAATACTATGTTACTATGTAACTGTTATACAGACATTATGGTAGGTATAAAGGTGGACTAGATGGACGTTGTCTTTATACAACCTCCAATACTATGTTACTATGTAACTGTTATACAGACATTATGGGTAGGGTATAAGGTTGGACTAGGGACGTATGTCTTTATACAACCTCCAATACTGTGTTTACTAGTACTGTTATACGCATATGGGTAGGGTATAAAGGTGGACTAGATGGACGTATGTCCTTATAACAACCTCCAATATATTTTACTATGTAACGGTTATAGTCCAGGACATTATTGTCAACTACTGTGTGTACTATGTAACTGTTTACAGACATATTGGTAGGGTATAAGGTTGGACTAGATGGACGTATGTCTTTAACAACCTCCAATACTTGTTTACTATGTACTGTATACAGACTTATGGGTGGGATTAAAGTTGACTAGATGGACGTATTGTCTTTATACAACCTCCAATACTATGTTACTATGTACACTGTTATACAGACTTATGGGTAGGTATAAAGGTTGACTAGATGGACGTATTTCTTTATACAACCTCCAATACTATGTTACTATGTAACTGTTATACAGACATTATGGGTAGGGTATAAAGGTTGGACTAGATGGACGTATGTCTTATACAACCTCCAATACTATGTTACTATGTAACTGTTATACAGACATTGGTAGGGTATAAAGTTGACTAGATGGACGTATGTCTTTATACAACCTCCAATACTATGTACTATGTAACTGTTATACAGACATTATGGGTAGCGTATAAAGGTTGACTAGATGGACGTATGTCTTTATACAACCTCCTTACTATGTTACTGTATAACTGTTATACAGACATTATGGGTAGGGTATAAAGGTTGGACTATGGACGTATGTCTTTATACAACCTCCAATACTATGTTACTATGTAACTGTTATACAGACATTATGGGTAGGTAAAAAGGTTGGACTAGAGACGTATGTCTTTATACAACCTCCAATACTATGTTACTATGTAACTGTTATACAGACATTATGGGTAGGGTATAAAGGTTGGACTAGATGGACGTATGTCTTTATACAACCTCCATACTATGTTACTATTAAGTGGTTAGACATTATGGGGTGGGTATACAAGGTTGGACTAGACGGACGTATGTCTTTATACAACCTCCAATACTATGTTACTATATTACTGTTATACAGACATTATGGGTAGGGTATAAAGGTTGGACTAGATGGACGTATGTCTTTATACAACCTCCAATACTATGTTACTATGTAACTGTTATACAGACATTATGGGTAGGGTATAAAGGTTGGACTAGACGGACGTATGTCTTTATACAACCTCCAATACTATGTTACTATGTAACTGCTAGACAGACATTATGGGTTGGACTAGATGGATGTATCTATTCATCCTCACATACTATACTAATTACTCTGAATTCAGAATATATAATTATATAGCAGGTATACAAATAACACTATTAATCCTACAATAAAAACATACATGCACACAAACAATAAAACTGCAATATAAATGACCCACTATACCCACAAGAGTTAACCACGCACATAAGCTTCACTGTTCACAATCATCAACACCATACAAGGTGAACTCAAAATCAACCATAACAATTCACAGATCAGTCACTTACCGGATCTCCACCGGAGGCAAAGGAAATTGACTGCATGTGATGGTTAGCGATGATCTGTAGGGGGGAGAAAGTGAAAGTAATTACTGCCTGATCCAAAAAGAAGAAGAGTCTCTTGGAAATCCTACATCATACAGGGTGAGGTGAAGGATGCTGGGTAATCACACATTACCTGTTTGCAGTCTGATGCCATGAGGTTTAAGCTGCTGGTAGACACGGTAAGTGTAATTGGCATCCCTGCAAATTTCAGGTTACTTTTCCCCAGGATGGAGTTCAGGGATCTCCCACTTGTCTGTGTGAGAAGGAGAAACAATGAGATGTGAGATAATGGAACTGACCACAAGCAGCAACCCAGGAAAGGTCCCACAGAACATAGGGGAGGGAAGGTCCACACAGACAGATGAAGGTTCCCACAGCCAACATAGTGAAGGTCCCACAGAACATAGTGAAGGGAAGGTCCCACAGAACATAGAGGAGGGAAGGTCCCACAGAACATAGGGAAGGGAAGGTCCCACAGAACATAGTGAAGGTCCCACAGAACATAGGGAGGGAAGGGTCCCACAGAACATAGGGAAGGGTCCCACAGAACATAGTGAAGGTCCCACAGAACATAGGGAAGGGACGGTCCCACAGAACATAGGGGAGGGAAGGCCCCAGAAACATAGGGAAGGTCCCACAGAACATAGGGAAGGGAAGGTCCCACAGAACATAGGGGTAGGGAAGGTCCACAGAACATAGGGGAGGGAAGGTCACACAAGGAAACAATGAGGGGAGGGGAAGGTCCCACAGAACATAGGGGAGGAAGGTCCCACAGAACATAGGGAGGGAGGTCCCACAGAACATAGGGGAGGGAAGGTCCCACAGAACATAGGGGAGGGAAGGTCCACAGAAGAACATAGGGGAGGGAAGGTCCACAGAACATAGGGGAGGAAGGTCCCACAGAACATAGGGAAGGGAAGGTCCCACAGCAACATAGGGTAAGGGAAGGTCCCACAGAACATAGGGGAGGGAAGGTCCCACAGAACATAGGGGAGGGAAATGTCCCACAGAACATAGGGTGAGGGAAGGTCCCACGGAACATAGGGGAGGGAAGGTCCCACAGAAAGGGAGGGAGTTCCCACAGAAATAGGGGATGGGAAGGTCCCCACAGAACATAGGGGAGGGAAGGTCCCACAGAACATAGGGGAGGGAAGTTCCCACAGAAACAAGGGGACGGAAGGTTCCACAGAACCATAGGGGAGGGAAGGTCCCACAGAACATAGGGGAGGGAAGGTCCCACAGAACATAGGGGAGGGGTAAGGTCCCACCAGGAAAAACCTAGGGGAGGGAAGGTCCCACAGAACATAGGGGAGGAAGGTCCCACAGAACATGAGGAAGGGAGAGGTCGCAACAGAACATAGGGAGGGAAGGACAGAGGGGAGGGAATGTCCCACAGAACATAGGGGAGGGGAAGGTCACAGACATAGGGGAGGAGGAAGGTCCCAGAAAACATAGGGGAGGGAAGGTCCCACAGAACTGGGGAGGCGAGGTCCAAAGAACATAGGGGAGGGAAGGTTCCCACAGAACATAGGAGGAGGTCAAGACATAGGGGAGGGAAGGTCCCACAGAACATAGGGGGGAAGGTCCCACAGAAATAGGGGAGGGAGGTCCCACAGGAACATAGGGGAGGGAAGGTCCCAAAGACATAGGGGAGGAGGTTCACGAACAAAGGGTGAGGGAAGGTTCCAAGAACATAGGGGAGGGAGGTCCCACAGAATGGGAGGAAGGTTCCACAGAACATAGGGAGGGACGGTCCCACAGAACATGGAAGGTCCCACAGAATGGAGGCCCGGACAAGAGACACACATAAGACATAAACAAGGGAAGATGGTCCCACAGCAACATAGGGAAGGGTCCCACAGAACATAGGGAAGTTCCCACAGAACATAGGGAAGGTCCCACAGAACATAGGGGAGGTCCCACAAACATAGTGAAGAGGGTCCCACAGAACATAGGGAAGAAGGCCCACAGAAACATAGGGAAGGTCCCACAGAACATTGGGGAGGTCCCACAGAACAATTGGTGGAGGTCCCACAGAACATTGGGGAGGTCCCACAGACATTGGGAGGTCCCACAGAACATTGGGGAGGGAAGGTCCCACAGAACTGGGGAGGGAAGGTCCCACAGAACATAGGGAAGGGTCCCACAGAAACATAGGGGAGGGAGGGTCCCACAGAACATAAGGGAGGGAAGGGTCCCACAGAACATAGGGGAGGGAAGGTCCCACAGAACATAGGGAAGGGCCCACAGAACATAGGGGAGGGAAGGGTCCCACAGAACATAAGGGAGGGAAGGGTCCCCCACAGAACCTAGGGGAGGGAAGGGTCCCACAGAACATAGGGGAGGGAAGGGTCCCACAGAACATAGGGGAGGGAAGGGTACCAAACAGAACATAGGGGAGGGAGGGTCCCAAGACATAGGGGAGGGAAGGTCCCACAGAACATAGGGGAGGGAAGGGTCCCACAGAAATAGGGGAGGGAAGGTCCCACAGAACATAGGGAAGGTCCCACAGAACATAGGGAAGGGTCCCACAAGAACATAGGGAAGGGTCCCACAGCGAGAGAGAAGGGTCCCCACAGACATTAGGGAAGGGTCCCACAGAAAAAGGGAAGGGTCCACAGAACATAGGGAAGGGTCCAACAGAACATAGGAATGGGTCCCAAAGAACATAGGGAAAGGGTCCCACAGAACTGAGGTCACGAAAGGAAGGGTCCCAAAGAACATAGGAAGGGAAGGGTCCACACAGAACCATGGGAAGGGAAGTACCCACAGAAACATAGGGTAGGAAAGGTCCCACAAACATGGGAAGGTCCACAACAGAACATAGGGGAGGAAAGGTCCCACAGAACATAGGGAAGGTCCCACAGAACATAGGGAAGGTCCCACAGAATATAGGGAAGAGAATGGACAGATGTTTCCATAGGGGAAGGATGTTCTACAGGAGACAGTAAAGAGAGGGGGAGGAAGTATACAAGAAAGGAGATGGAAGGTACCACAGGATGCAGAGGAGACAAATGGGGAGGTCGAATTGGCTATTTCTGCTCCCTATGGGTGGTCACCTTGTTCTGCGTCCGGAATCTGATCACACGCTCACCTGCCCCTGTCTCAGGAACACAGCCAATCCATTACACATAAATCCAGACACCAATGGCACATATTGATCTGCCGGATTTCTCCTCATTAACCGAACGCAGCTCTGTTAACCCTGACAGCACCGAGACACTGACAGGGCCTGGATAAGGATAACCTGATGGACTAAACGGACGGGACGTGTAAACGGTTGTTCGTGACTGTTCTCCTGACGGGGCCGCGCCCCCCTTCGCTCCGGGTACGGCAGCGCCACACAGGCTAATGGCTTCCTGAACGAAAGAAAGAAAAGGAGGAGAGAGGAGAGAGAAGAGAGAGAGAAAGAACGGAAGAGAGAGAGAAGATAGAGAGGGAGAAGAGGGCGAGGAGAAGAGAGAAGAGAGAGAAGATAGAGAGAGACGATAGAGAGGGTTTAGAGAGAGAAAAGATAGAGAGGGGTAGAGAGAGAGAAGATAGAGAGGTAGAGAGAGAGAAGATAGAGAGGTAGAGAGAGAGAAGAGAGAGAAGATAGAGAGAGAGAAGGAGGAAGATTTAGAGAGGGTTAGAGTTAGAGAGAGAGAGAAGAGAGATTTTTTAAAGGGGAATAGAGATGGTAGAGAGGGGGAGAGAAGAGAGGAGGAAGATAGAGAGAAGAGAGAGAAGAGAGAGAAGATAGAGAGGTTAGAGGGAGACGAAGGATAGAGAGGTTAGAGAGAGAGAAGATAGAGAGGGTAGAGAGAGAGAGAGAGGAGAAAGGAAGAGAGAAGAGAGATAGAGTGGGGGTAGAGAGAGAGAAGATCGCTAAAGATAGAGAGGAAGAGAGGAAGATAGAGAGCGTAGAGAGTTAGAGAGGGAGGAGAAGAGAGAGAAGGATAGAGAGTTAGCTATTAATAGAGAGAGAGGAAGAGAGAGAAGATAGAGAGTGGTTAGAGAGGGAGGAGAGACGGGAAGAGAGAGGAAAGGAGAGCGAGAGACGAGAAAGAGAGTAAGAGAGGGAGAAGAAGGTAGAGAGAAGAGAGAGGTAGAGAGAGAGAAGAGAGAGAAGATAGAGAGAGAAGATAGAGAGGTAGAGGGAGAGAAGAGAGGAGGTAGAGAGAGAGAAGAGAGCGAGAGAAGAGAGAAGATAGCGAGAGGAGAAAGGAGGATAAGAGATAGTAGATAGAGAGGTAGTAGAGGAGAGAGAAGGTCGAGAGGAGAGAAGAAGGAGAAGAGAGAGAGAAGAGGGATGGAGAGTGAGAGGAGAGAAGAGGAGGAAGAGGAGAGAAGATTAGAGAGGTGTGGGTTGTTAGGATGTAGGTTAGCTGGGTTATTTTATTAGAGGTGGGTAGAATTTAGATTAAGTTTTTAGTGTTAGTAGGGGGTGTAGTAGTAGGAAATTAGTGGTTAGGTAGAGAGAGGAGAGAAGAGAGAAGAGAGAGAAGATATGAGAGTAGAGAGGTAGGACGAGAGGGAAGAGAGAGAAGAAGATAGTGAGCAAGATTTAGAGTTAGGAGATTAGAGAGGGGGTAGAGAGATTTTAGTAGAGAGAGAGTACGATTTTGGTAGTGGTTGTGGTGGTGGGTAGTTAGAGAGAGAGAAGGAAAGGAAAGTTGGGTGGTGGTTGTTAGTTAGTAGAAGGTAGATTTAGTTTTTACGGTGAGAGTTAGATAGAGAGGGGTAGAGAGTTATTAGGGGTAGTTAGAGAGAGGAGAGAGAGAAGAGAAGAAAGGAAGAAGAATATTTTTTTGGTAGAGTGGTAGAGTAGAGAGGTCGGGGGGTTAGAGTAGTATTTTTAGAGGAGAGTAGGGTGTTGGGGTTTGGGTTAGAGGAGGAGAGCTAGAGAGCGTTTTGTTAGTAGAGAGAGAGAGAAGAGTACAGAGAGGTAGAGTCTTAGAGAGTGAGAGAGAAAGATGAAGATAGGAGTTAGAGAGAGAGAAGAGGAGAAGATAGATAGGTCTTTAGAGATTAGAGGTTAGAATAGAGAAGAGAGAGAAGATAGAGGAGAGCGGCGAGAGAAGAAGAGACCGATAGAGGTAGAGAGCGAAGAACGAGAGAAGACGACTGAGAGGTAGAGGAGGAAAGAGAGAGAGATAGAGAGGTAGAGAGGAAGGGAAGGATGAAAGCGGGAGAGAGAAAAGATAAAGAAATGGAGAAAGAGGAACTAGAGAGAGAAAAGAGAGAGCATGACAGCGAGGAGGAAGGAGAGAGAGGAGGAGAAGAGGGGCGGGAGACGAGAGAGAAGAAGAGAAGAGAAAAGAGAGAGAAGACGGGGAGAAAAGAGTGATGGAATTTTGGGAGAGAAAAGAAGAACGGGAGAAGAGAGAGAAGAGAGAAAGAGAGGAGGAGAGAAGAGAGAAGAGAAAGAAAGGAGAGAGAGAGAGAGGTAGGGGACCCGAAAAAAGAGAGAGAGAGAGAGAAAATAAAAGAGTGAGAGGATAGAGAGAATGAGAGGAGGGGCGAAGGGGAGAAGGAAAGAGAGATAGAGATTAGATGCGAAGAGGAGATAGGAGAGAGAAAAGAAATGGCAAAGAGAGATAGAGGGAAAGATGAAAGATTTATGAGAGAGAGAGAGATAGGAGATAAAGCGAGAGAGAGATAGATATAGAGCGAGAGAAGAAGATAGAGAAGAGATTAGAGCGAGAGAGAGAGGAGAGATAGGCGAGAGAGCTTAGAGAGGAGAAGAGCTAGCGAGAGATCGAGCGGAGAGGAGGAGGAGAGGGAGAGCGCGAGGGGCAGAGAGCGAGGGAGAAGAGAGCGAGGAGGAGAGCGAGGGAGAGAGAGGGAGAGAGAGAGAGAGAGAGAGGAGAGAGAGAGAGAGATGGGAGAGAGAGAGAGAGAGAGGACGAGAGAGGGGAGAAGGGGTCGAGGGACGGAGAGAGGAGAGAGCGGAGTGAGAGGAGAGGTGAGAGAAGGGAGGAGAGAGAGAGGAGAGGGGAGGAGGGAGAGGAGGAGGGAGGAGAGAGCGGAGAGCGAGAGGGGAAGAGAGAGAGACGGGAGGAGAGGAGAGAGAGGGAGAGGAAGAAGGAGGGGGAGGAGAGGGGGAGGAGAGAGGGAGAGGAGAGAGAGAGAGGGAGAGGAGAGGGGAGAGGAGAGGAGAGATGGAGAGAGAGAGAGGATACGAGGGAGAGAGAGAGTAGAGGGGAGAGAATAGAGGGAGAGAGTAGCAAGCGATAGAGAGATAGGATAAGGGAGAGATAAAGGGAGGGAGAGAGAGAGGAGAGCGAGAGAGGAGAGAGAGAGGAGAGAGCGAGAGAGGAAGAGAGAGATAAAGGGAGAGAGATAGAGGGAGAGAGAAATAGAGGGAGAGAGAGATAGAGGGAGAGAGAGATAGAGGGAGAGAGAGATAGAGGGAGAGAGATAGAGGGAGAGAGATAGAGGGAGAGATAGGGAGAGAGAGACAGAGGAGATGAAGGGTGAGTTTGCAGTCAGTAACATTAGTATAAAGCCCAGATTACTCCCACATTACTATATCCCTATATTGAATTACAATGCCCTGCCTGTCAATATTACTTCTAGCAAGCAGCATCCAATTCCAATGAATATATTCAGCATATCAGATATCTTATTTAAAGGAGAACAATATGGCACGTACAAACAGCAGGGCAGGTAGGTAGAATTGTTACTATTTACCCACCAATATCATTTATTCTGCCAGGCTTCCTGAGTGCTTCAGCACTATCTTTAATACAGGAAGGCCCAGGGCACTAACCTGGCAGATGAAAACTGTAAGTGCTGTAGCTCCTCCACAGAACAATATTGGGAGGTAGGGATAATCAGTCCGACCTTCCTGTCCCAGGTACTTTTCATTACATTTTTACTTTATAGTTTTCCTTTAAACTCACACAATTATGTATCAAAGAGAAAAATGCAAAATGTTACCTGATTATCTTTTTTTTAGCATTATTTAGTCAATTACACAGGTGTCTGTGGCAGTTCTGACAAATACATCAGAGGCACTGAACAGATATTGGTGCTTGTGTAATGTCCTAATACCATAACAGTCTATGGCCACCATAGGTCCTAATACCATAACAGTCTATGGCCACCATAGGTCCTAATACCATAACAGTCTATGGCCACCATAGGTCCTAATACAAAACAGTCTCAATGGCCACCGAAGGTCCTAATATAGAACAGTCTATGGCCACCATAGGTCCCTAATATCAGACATCAGGTCCTATATGGCCACCATAGGTCCTAATACCATAACCAGTCATGGCCACCATAGGTTCCTAATATCAGAACAGTCTATGGCCACCATAGGTCCTAATATCAAAACAGTCTAGGCACCAGGTCTATATCAGAACGTCATGTCACCATAGGTCCTAATATCAGAACAGTCTATGGCCACCATAGGTCCTAATACAAACAGTCTATGGCCACCATAGGTCCTAATATCAGAACGTCTATGGCCACCATAGGTCCTAAATCAGAACAGTCAGGCCACCATAGGTCCTATATCAGAACAGTCATGGCCACCATAGGTCCTAATATCAGAACAGTCTATGGCCACCATAGGTCCTAATACCATAACAGTTATGCCACCACAGGTCCAATATCGAACAGTCATGGCCACATAGGTCCTAATATCAGAACAGTCTATGGCCACCACAGGTCTAAATCAGAACAGTCTATGGCCACCATAGGTCCTAATATCAGAACAGTCTATGGCCACCATAGGTCCTAATATCAGAACAGTCTATGCCACCATAGGTCCTAATATCAGAACAGTCTATGGCCACCATGGTCCTAATATCAGAACAGTTATGGCCACCATAGTTCCTAAATCAGAACAGTCTAGGCCACCATAGGTCCTAATATCAGAAACAGTTCTCTATGGCCCAATAGGTCCAATATCAGAAACAGTCTATGGCCACCACAGGTCCTAATATCAGAAAAGTCTATGGTCACCATAGGTCCTATATCAAACAGTCTATGGCCACCACAGGTCCTAAATCAAAAAGTCTATGGCACCATAGGTCCTAATATCAGAACAGTCTATGGCCACCAAGGTCCTAATATCAGAACAGTCTATGGCCACCATAGGTCCTAATATCAGAACAGTCCTATGGCCACCATAGGTCCTAAATCAGAACAGTCTATGGCCACCATAGGTCCTAATATCAGAAACAGTCTATGGTCACCATAGGTCCTAATATCATAACAGTCTAGGCCACCATAGTAGGTCCTAATATAGAACAGTCTATGGCCACCATAGGTCTAATATCAGAACAGTCTATGGCCACCATAGGTCCTAATATCAGACAGTCTGTGCCACCATAGGTCCTAATACCATAAACAGTCTATGGCACCATGGTCCTAATACCATAACAGTCTATGTCACCATAGGTCCTAATACCATAACAGTCTATTGGTCACCATAGGTCCTAATATCAGAACAGTCTATGGCCACCATAGGTCCTAACCATAACAGTCTATGGTCACCACAGGTCCTAATACCATAACAGTCTATGGACACCATAGGTCCTAATACCATAACAGTCTATGGTCACCATAGGTCCTAATACCATAACGGTCTATGGTCACCATAGGTCCTAATACCATAACAGTCTATGGCCACCATAGGTCCTAATACCATAACAGTCTATGGACACCATAGGTCCTAATACCATAACAGTCTATGGTCACCATAGGTCCTAATACCATAACGTCTATGGTCACCATAGGTCCTAATACCATAACAGTCTATGGCACCATAGGTCCTAATACCATGAACAGTCTATGGCACCATAGGTCCTAATACCATACAGTCTATGGTCCACCATAGGTCCTAATCATAAACAGTCTATGGCACCATAGGTCCTAATATCAACAGTCTATGGCCACCATAGGTCCTAATACCAAATCTATGGTCACCATAGGTCCTATATCATAACAGCATGTCACCATAGGTCCTAATACAATAACAGTCTATGGCACCATAGGTCCCATATATAACAGTCTATGGTCACCATAGTCCTAATACCATAAACAGTCTATGGCCACCATAGGTCCTAATACCATAAACAGTCTATGGCCACCAATAGGTCCTAATATCAGAACAGTCTATGGCCACCTAGGTCCTATATCAGAACAGTCTATGGCCACCATAGGTCCTAATATCAGAACAGTCTATGGCCACCAAAGGTCCTAATATCAGAACAGTCTATGGCCACCATAGGTCCTAATATCAGAACAGTCTATGGCCACCATAGGTCCTAATATCAGAACAGTCTATGGCCACCATAGGTCCTAATATCAGAACAGTCTATGGCCTAGTCCTAATATCAGAAACCAGTTATGCCACCATAGGTCCTATATCAGAACAGTCTATGGCCACCATAGGTCCTATATATCAGAACAGTCTATGGCCACCATAGGTCCTAATATCAGAACAGTCTATGGCCACCATAGGTCCTAATATCAGAAACAGTCTATGGCCACCATAGGTCCTAATATCAGAACAGTCTATGGCACCATAGGTCCTAATACCATAACAGTCTATGGCCACCATAGGTCCTAATACAGAACAGTCTATGGCCACCATAGGTCCTAAATCAGAACAGTCTATGGCCACCATAGGTCCTAATATCAGAACAGTCTATGGCCACCATAGGTCCTAATATCAGAACAGTCTATGGTCACATAGGTCTTAATACCATAACAGTCTATGCCACCATAGGTCCTAATATCAGAACAGTCTATGGCCACCATAGGTCCTAATATCAGAATAGTATATGGCCACCATAGGTCCTAATATCAGAACAGTCAATGGTCACCATAGGTCCTAATATCAGAACAGTCTATGGCCACCAAAGGTCCTAATATCAGAACAGTCTATGGCCACCATAGGTCCTAAATTCAGAACAGTCTATGGCCACCCATAGGTCCTAATTATCAGAACAGTCTATGGCCACCATAGGTCCAATATCAGAACAGTCTATGGCCACCATAGGTCCTAATATCAAACAGTCTATGGCCACCACAGGTCCTATATCAGACAGTCTATGGCCACCAAGGTCCTAATATCAGAACAGTCTATGGCACACATAGGTCCTAATATCAGAACAGTCTATGGCCACCACAGGTCTAATATCAGAAGTCTATGGCCACCATAGGTCCTAATATCAAAACAGTCTATGGCCACCATAGGTCCTAACCATAACAGTCTATGCCACCATAGGTCCTAATATCAGAAACAGTCTATGGCCACCATAGGTCCTAAAATCAGAACAGTCTATGGCCACCATAGGTCTAAAT
Organism: Hymenochirus boettgeri; assembly: GCA_019447015.1. NCBI lineage: Eukaryota > Metazoa > Chordata > Amphibia > Anura > Pipidae > Hymenochirus > Hymenochirus boettgeri. Next base: position 386,938 of record JAACNH010000084.1, read on the forward strand.
CATAACAGTCTATGGCCACCATAGGTCCTAATACCAAACAGTCTATGGTCCCCATAGGTCCTAATATCAGACAGTCTGGTCACCATAGGTCCTAATACATAACAGTTATGGTCCACCATAGGGTCCTAATATCAGAACAGTCTATGGCACACATAGGTCTAATATAGAACAGTATGGCCACCATAGGTCCTAATATAGACAGTCTATGGCCACATAGGTCCAATACATAACAAGTCTATGGCCACCTAGGTCCTAATATCAGAACAGTCTATGGCCACCATAGGTCCTAATATCAGAACAGTCTATGGTCACCAAGGTCTTAATACCATAACATCTATGGCACCATAGGTCCTAATATCAGAACAGCTATGGCCACCATAGGTCCTAATATCAGAATAGTATATGGTCACCATAGGTCAATATCAGAACAGTCAATGGTCACCATAGGTCCTATATCAGACAGTCTATGGCACCAAAGGTCCTAATATCAGAACAGTCTATGGCCACCATAGGGTCCTAATATCAGAACAGTCTATGGCCACCATAGGTCCTAATATCAGAAACAGTCTATGGCCACCATAGGTCCTAATATCAGAACAGTCTATGGCCACCATAGGTCTAATATCAGAACAGTCTATGGCCACCAAGGTCCTAATATCAGAACAGTATTGGCCACCACAGGTCCTAATATCAGAACAGTCTATGGCCACCACTAGGTCCTAATATCAGAACAGTCTATGGCCACCACAGGTCCTAATATCAGAAACAGTCTATGGCCACCACAGGTCCTAATATCAGAACAGTCTATGGCCACCATAGGTCCTAATACCATAACAGTCTATTGCCACCATAGGTCCTAATATCAGAACAGTCTCATGGCCACCATAGGTCCTAATATCAGAACAGTCTATGGCCACCATAGGTCCTAATATCATAACAGTCTATGGCCACCATAGGTCCTAATACCATAACAGTCTATGGTCACCATAGGTCCTAATATCAGAACAGTCTATGGTCACCATAGGTCCTAATACCATAACAGTCTATGGTACCATAGGTCCTAAATCAGAAACAGTCTATGGCCCACATAGGTCCTAATATCAGAAACAGTCTATGGTCACCATAGGTCCTAATATCAGAACAGTCTATGGCCACCATAGGTCCTAATATCAGAAACAGTCTATGGCCACCATAGGTCCTAATATCCCATAACAGTCTATGGCCACCATAGGTCCTAATATCAGACACGTCTATGGCCCCCATAGGTCCTAATATCAGAACAGTCTATGGGCCCCATAGGTCCGAATACCATAACAGTCTATGGCCACATAGGTCCTAATACATAACAGTCTATGGCCACCATAGGGTCCTAATATCAGAACAGTCTATGGCCACCATAGGTCCTAATTCAGAAAGTCTATGGCACAATAGGTCCTAATACCATACAAGTATATGGCCACCATAGGTCCTAATACCATAACAGTCTATGGCCACCATAGGTCCTAATATCAGAACAGTCTATGGCCACCATAGGTCCTAAATATCAGAACAGTCTATGGCCACCATAGGTCCTAATATCAGACAGTCTATGGCCACCATAGGTCCTATATCAGAAACAGGTATGGTCCCAAGGTCCTAATATCAGAGAGTTTATGGTCACCATAGGTCCTAATATCAGAACAGTTATGGCCACCATGGTCCTAATATCAGAACAGTCTATGGTCACCTAGGTCCTAATACCAAACAGTCTATGGTCACCATAGGTCCTAATATCAAAAAGTCTATGGACCATAGGTCCTAATATCAGAACAGTCTATGGACACCATAGGTCCTATATCAGAACAGTCTATGGTCACCATAGGTCCTAATATCAGAACAGTCTATGGACACCATAGGTCCTAATACCATAAACAGTCTATGGTCACCATAGTCCTAATCATAACAGTCTATGCACCAAGGTCTATATCAACGTTATGGTCCAAGGTCTAATATAAACAGTCTATGCACCATAGGTCCTAATATCAGAACAGTCTATGGACACCATAGGTCCTAATATCAGAACAGTCTATGGACACCATAGGTCCTAATATCATAACAGTCTATGGACACCATAGGTCCTAATATCAGAACAGTCTATGGACACCATAGGTCCTAATATCATAACAGTCTATGGCCACCATAGGTCCTAATATCAGAACAGTCTATGGTCACCATAGGTCCTATATACGAACAGTTATGGACACCATAGGTCCTAATATATAACAGTCTATGGCCACCATAGGTCCTAATATCAGAACAGTCTATGGACACCATAGGTCCTAATATCATACAGTCTATGGCACCATAGGTCCTAATATCAGAACAGTCTATGGACACCATAGGTCCTAATATCAGAACAGTCTATGGACACCATAGGTCCTAATATCAGAACAGTCTATGGCCACCATAGGTCCTAATATCAGAACAGTCTATGGTCACCATAGGTCCTAATACCAAAACAGTCTATGGCCACCATAGGTCCTAATATCAGAACAGTCTATGGTCACCATAGAGTCCTAATACCATAACAGTTTATGGTCACCATAGGTTCTAATATCATAACAGTCTATGGCCACCATAGGTCCTAATATCAGAACAGTCTATGGCCACCATAGGTCCTAATATCAGAAAGTCTATGGTCACCATAGGTCCTAATATCATAACAGTTTATGGTCACCATAGGTCCTAATATCAGAACAGTCTATGGTCACCATAGGTCCTAATATCAGAACAGTTTATGGTACCATAGGTCCTAATACCATAAACAGTCTATGGTCACCATAGGTTCTAATACCATAACCGTTTATGGTCACCATAGGTCCTAATATCAGAACAGTTTATGGTCACCATAGGTCCTAATACATAACAGTCTATGGTCACCATAGGTTCTAATACCATAACAGTCTATGGCCACCATAGGTCCTAATATCAGAACAGTCTATGGCCACCATAGGTCCTAATATCAGAACAGTCTATGGCCACCATAGGTCCTAATACCATAACAGTCTATGGCCACCATAGGTCCTTATATCAGAACAGTCTATGGCCACCATAGGTCCTAATATCAGAACAGTCTATGGCCACCATAGGTCCTAATACCATAAACAGTCTATGGCCACCATAGGTCCTAATATCAGAACAGTCTATGGCCACCATAGGTCCTAATATCAGAACAGTCTATGGCCACCATAGGTCTAATACCATAACACGTTATGGCCACCATAGGTCCTAATACCATAACAGTCTATGGTCACCATGGTCCTAATATCAGAACAGTCTATGGCCACCATAGGTCTAATATCCGAACAGTCTATGGCCCATAGGTCCTAATATCAGAACAGTCTATGGCCACATAGTCCTAATATCAGAACAGTCATGGCCACCAAGCTCCCAATATCAGAACGTCTATGGCCACCATAGGTCCTAATACCAACAGTCTATGGCCACCATAGGTCCATACCTAACAGTCTATGGCCACATAGGGTCCTAATATCAGAACAGTCTATGGCCACCATAGGTCCTAATATCCTGAACAGTATATGGCCACCATAGGTCCTAATATCAGAACAGTATATGGCACCATAGGTCCTAATATCAGAACAGTCTATGGCACCATAGGTCCTAATATGAACGTCTATGGCCACCATAGGTCCTAATATCAGAAAGTTATGGCCACCATAGGTCCTAATATCAGAACAGTCTATGGCCACCATAGGTCCTAATATCAAACAGTCTATGGCCACCACAGGTCCTAATATCAGAACAGTCTATGGCCACCATAGGTCCTTACCATAAACAGTCATGGCCACCATAGGTCCTAATATCAGAACAGTCTATGGCCACCATAGGTCCTAATATTGAAACAGTCTATGGCCACCATAGGTCCTAATATCAGAACAGTTATGGCCACCATAGGTCCTAATACCATAACGTCTATGGCCACCATAGGTCCTAATACCATAACAGTCTATGGTCACCATAGGTCCTAATACCATAACAGTATGGCCACATAGGTCCATATCAGACACGTCTATGGCCACCATAGGTCCTAATATCAGAACAGTCTATGGCCACCATAGGTCCTAATACCATAACAGTCTATGGCCACCATAGGTCCTAATACCATAACAGTCTATGGTCACCATAGGTCCTAATACCATAACAGTCTATGGCCACCATAGGTCCTAATATCAGAAAGAATATGGCCACCATAGGGTCCTAATATCAGACAGTCTAGGGCACCATAGGTCCTAATATCAGAACAGTCTATGGCCACCATAGGTCCTAATACCATAACAGTCTATGGCCACCATAGGTCCTAATATCAGAACAGTCTATGGCCACCATAGGTCCTAATATCAGAACAGTCTATGGCCACCATAGGTCCTAATATCAGAACAGTCTATGGCCACCCTAGGTCCTAATACCATAACAGTCTATGGCCACCATAGGTCCTAATACCATAACAGTCTATGGTCACCATAGGTCCTAATACGATAACAGTCTATGGTCACCATAGGTCCTAATACCATAACAGTCTATGGTCACCATAGGTCCTAATATCAGAACAGTCTATGGCCACCATAGGTCCTAATATCAGAACAGTCTATGGCCACCATAGGTCCTAATATCAGAACAGTCTATGGCCACCATAGGTCCTAATACCATAACAGTTTATGGCCACCATAGGTCCCAATACCATAACAGTCTATGGCCACCATAGGTCCTAATACCATAACAGTCTATGGTCACCATAGGTCCTAATACGATAACAGTATATGGCCACCATAGGTCCTAATACCATAAAAGTCTATGGCCACCATAGGTCCTAATACCATAACAGTCTATGGCCACCATAGGTCCTAATACCATAACAGTCTATGGTCACCATAGGTCCTAATACGATAACAGTCTATGGCCACCATAGGTCCTAATACCATAACAGTCTATGGTCACCATAGGTCCTAATACGATAACAGTCTATGGTCACCATAGGTCCTAATACCATAACAGTCTATGGCCACCATAGGTCCTAATATCAGAACAGTCTATGGCCACCATAGGTCCTAATATCTGAACAGTATATGGCCACCATAGGTCCTAATATCAGAACAGTATATGGCCACCATAGGTCCTAATATCAGAACAGTCTATGGCCACCATAGGTCCTAATATCTGAACAGTTATGGCCACCATAGGTCCTAATATCAGAATAGTGTATGGCCACCATAGGTCCTAATATCAGAACAGTCTATGGCCACCATAGGTCCTAATATCAGAAAGTCTATGGCCACCACAGGTCCTAATATCAGAACAGTCTATGGCCACCATAGGTCCTAATACCATAACAGTCTATGGCCACCATAGGTCCTAATATCAGAACAGTCTATGGCCACCATAGGTCCTAATATCTGAACAGTCTATGGCCACCATAGGTCCTAATATCAGAATAGTGTATGGCCACCATAGGTCCTAATATCAGAACAGTCTATGGCCACCATAGGTCCTAATATCAGAACGTTATGGCCACCACAGGTCCTAATATCAGAAACAGTCTATGGCCACCATAGGTCCTAATACCATAACAGTCTATGGCCACCATAGGTCCTAATATCAGAACAGTCTATGGCCACAATAGGTCATAATCTATGAACAGTATATGGCCACCATAGGTCCTAATATACAGAACAAGTCTATGGCCACCATAGGTCCCTAATACCATAACAGTCTATGGCCACCATAGGTCCTAATATCAGAACAGTCTATGGCCACCATAGGTCCTAATATCTGAACAGTATATGGCCACCATAGGTCCTAATATCAGAACAGTCTGTGACCACCATAGATCCTAATGTTAGAAAACTTTATGAAGGTTCTATAAAAACATACGTCCATCTAGTCCGACCTTTACACCCGACCCATAATGTCTGTATAACAGTTACATAGTAACATAGTATTGGAGGTTGTATAAAGACATACGTCCATCTAGTCCAACCTTATACCCTACCCAAAGTCTGTCTAACAGTTACATAGTAACATAGTATTGGAGGTTGGATAAAGACATACGTCCGTCTAGTCCAACCTTTAACCCTACCTATAATGTCTGTAAAACAGTTACATAGTAACATAGTATTGGAGGTTGTATAAAGACATACGTCCCGTCTAGTCCGACCTTTATACCCTACCAATAGTCTGTATACAGTTACATAGTAACATAGTATTGGAGGTTATAAAGACATACGTCCGTCTAGTCCAACCTTTATACCCTAACCATAATGTCTGTATAACAGTTACATAGTAACATAGTATTGGAGGTTGTATAGACATACGTCCATCTAGTCCAAACTTTATACCCTACCTATATGTCTGTTATAACAGTTACATAGTAACATAGTATGGAGGTTGTATAAAGACATACGTCCATCTAGTCCAACCTTTATACCCTACCCATAATGTCTGTATAACAGTACATAGTAACATAGTATTGGAGTTGTATAAAGACATACGTCCATCTAGTCCAACCTTTATACCCTCCATAATGTCTGTTTAACAGTTACACAGTAACATAGTATTGGAGGTTGTATAAAGACATACGTCCACTAGTCCAACCCTTACCTAGTAACATAGTATTGGATGTGTATAAGAAATACGTCCTTCTAGGCCACCTTTATACCCTACGCATAATGTCTTGTATAACGTTACACAGTAACACAGTATTGGAGGTTGTATAAAGACATAAGCCCATCCAGTCCAACCTTTATAACCTACCCATAATGTCTGTATAACAGTACATAGTAACATAGTATTGGAGGTTGTATAAAAACATACGTCCATCTAGTCCAACTTTATACCCTACCCATAATGTCTGTCTAACAGTAACACAGTAACATAGTATTGGAGGTTGTATAAAAACATACGTCCATCTAGTCCAAACTTTATACCCTACCCATAATGTCTGTATATAACGTTACACAGTAACATAGTATTGGAGATTGTATAAAGACATACGTCCATCTAGTCCAACCTTTATAACCTACCATATGTCTGTATAACAGTTACTAGTACATAGTATTGGAGGTTGTATAAAGACACTACGTCCATCTAGTCCAACCTTTAACCCTAACCATAATGCTGTATAACAGTTACATAGTAACATAGTATATTGGAGGATGTATAAAAACATACGTCCATCTAGTCCAACCTTTATACCCTACCCATAATGTCTGTTCAGTAACACAGTTTAGTACATAGTATTGGAGGTTGTATAAAAACATACGTCCATCAGTCCAACCTTTATACCTACCCATATGTCTGTTTAAACAGTTACATAGTAACATAGTATTGGAGGTGTTATAAAAACATACGCTCATCTAGTCCAACTTTATACCCTACCCATATAGTCTGTATAACAGTTACATAGTAACATAAATTGGAGGTGTATAAAGACACTACGCCATCTAGTCCAACCTTTATACCCTACCCAAAGTCTGGTTCTACAGTTACATAGTAACATAGTATTGGAGGTTGTATAAAAACATACGTCCATCTAGTCCAACCTTTATACCCTACCCATAATGTCTGTATAACAGTTACATAGTAACATAAAACACTGACGGTTGCTGGACTGGATCTTACCTTGTGACTTGTGTTCGCGTGTTAAAATCCAGCGACCTCATAGACTGTAGAACCTCTACACATCCCATGTACTGAAAGGGAAGAACATAGGAAAGGAGTGATTTGGGTCATGAAATCCCATGCACACAATGGGTAGAGGGGCATGTATCTAGGGAGCCACACGGTGGGTGCTGTGTGGGTGGAGGGGAAATAGAAGGGCAGGTGAAGTGCCCATAAATACAGGAAGCATTAACCAAGTATAGATAGGGGTGGGCAGTGTATACAGAGGGACCAACCAGAGAAAGGTAACCTTACCCTGACAAGATAAGGCACTCCAGGACCCATGACTTTGTCATCAGGATGCAGCCATCCGCGGGTTGGCTTATTCACAAAACTGCCGTGTCTGGTCCATTCATCTCCAGCCAGCTGCCCTCCTTCCACCCTGGACTTCCTCCCGCAGCTCAGTTTGTTCATATCCTGCGAGAAAACAGTGAAAGTCCGGCCTAATTCTGGGCTATTGCCTGCATGGGGGTTCTCCCCTGGGTCCCCTGGACTGCCCGTTTCCTTGCCCATTGAAGAGGAGAAACCGCGAAGGTTCAACAAGTTGGCTGGGTTGGAAAGTTTGAGGTTGGCCATTTTGGGGAAGAAAGAGCAAAGAGTGGTGGGGCTCTCCTCGGACTCGGAGGACAGTTCGGCTAATGGCAGCATGGGGGCTAAGGACGAGGAAGAGGCAGAGCTCGGCAGAGTATGGGAACCTATGACTTCCATGGAAGGAGTGAGGGGAACTGTGGCCTCCTCCACGGAGCTAACGGACTCATTGCGAAGGTGGTTGTATTTGGTGGTGGGAAGCAGATCCATGATGCCAGCTGCCAGCTTGCACTCTACTGTAAGAGGAGGTCCAGGTCTCATAGTCTGGTACCGGGTCAAGAAACCTGCTCGCTGCCCTGTACAATGTAACACTCTACGTACTGTATCCGTCAGTCCTCAATATATCATAGCCAACCGCAAAGATAAACCAAGCCCCGTTATTGGAAGGTTAGACTGGGAGAGAAATGGATCAATTGCTGCAAATCCCACAAACCAAGCATGGCAAGCCCCCTCCTCCCAATGATCGATATAGTCCCTGCAATCAAAGGATAAAGGACACAGGGTGCCCTGCGGGTGGGTGACAGAGCTCTACCTCCTCTCCACACCTTCTATGGGTAGATCTTGGAGTGAAGGGCGTGGGACAGGGACGCAGAGAATTCTATTATATCCCCATCAGGCAGGTACAAGGGCAGTGGAGGAAGGTCAGAGATTCTGGTTAATCCTTGTGGGAAAATCTCAGCAGGAGATCAGATGCTCCGGTTCATGGGGATGGACAGTGAACCATCAGCAGCTCTGTACGGCCCCAATAAGACTAAAGGTGGAAGGGCAGGTTCCATCCAAATCTCCCCTGCTGTCAACAGCATCAGCAGCCTCCTCTCTGAGCCCAAGATAAAGGAGCATCTCCAGCTCAGGTGATGGAGGAGGAAGAAGCATCCCCGAGTCGGTGCTGTGTGGGAGTCTGTATGAATGGAGACGAGCTGGCTGATTACCTATTCACAGGCTCCCAAGGGGAGGGGGGGTGCTGTCCAATAGCATAAGCTGTGCTGACTCACGACAGGAGGCATAAAGCATTTCCTCTCCCTGAAACCCGAGTCCCAGCCAAGCTAAATCATCATTAATTGGCCTTTTACTCTGACCATCTAGTTCTGTGGACACTGATCCATGGACCTGGCTCCTAAGGCTGGAACACATGGGGACCTATTTTATCCAGTCTGAAACAGGGCGAACGTCCATAAGACACCGTGAATTACTGGCATGTCCGATCACCCGTTCGCCTCATCAGGGCGACAACAAAATCCCCACAGATTTTTAGGCCTAAAGCTAGGTACACACCTAGCGATTTTTCCTCCTGACCGACCGTTCGATACTTTCGAACGGTCGGCCAGGAGGAAGGACTGTCGGTCGCGGCAAAAGCAGCCGCGTCCGATAGTCACCGCGACCGATCGTGCGGTCCATAGAGGTTTTCCACCCTGTCCGATCGTCCTTTCGTCCGATTCGGACGAACAGACGATCGGACATGGGCACATTCGGATTCGATAATTTCGGTCCGATCGACCGATACACTGAACTATCGGTCGATCGGACCGAAATATCTAATCGCGTGTACCCAGCTTAAGGGCTAGGCCACACTAGCGCGTTTGCGCATGCGTTTCGCGCTCGCGAAAATCGCTAAAATGGAAATCGCGGGAATGCGAAAATCCCCGCGATTTCCGATGCGCATGCGATTGCGCGTCCGTTCGCGTTTTGGTAACGCATGCGTTCACCATTTTTGGTGCGTTAGTGCAGCGTTTCCATAACGCGAAAACGCATGCGCAAAACGCGAACGCACAAGAAAAGCGCACACAATCGCGTGCGATAACGCTCGCGATTCCTGGAAATATTGGTCAATTTGGCCGAAAAATCTGCGTGTGTGTGTGTACACTAATGTGTTAACTAGAGTCATTTAAATGGCCCCAAACTGACCCCGTCCACATCTGTCACACACAGAACATACTGTGATGTGAACTGACATAGCAGGTACATAACACACACGGTATGTGACACCAGTCTGGGGGGCTCACTATCCCATCAGAAACATAGATGTATGGGGGGGGGGTCGGGGCCACAGAGCAGGATGTGGAGAAATCGCAGGTATCGCTCTGCTTCCTTTTCTCCTTCCTGAACCCTGTAAACCTCCCCCACCCAGCACACACTTCCCTCTGGCCTATTAATTGCCCATCGAGCTGTTCCCTGGAGGCTCCTGTTTCCTGCCACTGTGGCTCAGAGCTCCCCACCCCCTCCAGCACACAGGAAAGCTCTGCGCTCCCCCCCTTCCCCACAGCCGTTTCCTGCACTGTACACCATGACCCATTCAGTTACCATCATCCCCGATACATGTATGTAATGTAAAACACTGCACCAGCAACCCCTGCAGCAGAACTACAACTCCCTCCTCCTCCCATAACTGTGACCCCCCCCCCCTGATTTACACATTTCCCAATAGGCCCAGCCAGACCCAAATATTGCTGTAAGTAAATATGATACCAGTGGTGGGTAATGGAAACAGGTCCAGGCAGCTCCCACCCATATGTATAAATATACAGAGAAGGAATGTTCTGTACACACAATAAGCTATACCCTCATACTGTACTGTCTAAGGGAAACAATATGGCAGCTCCCACCCATATGTATAAATATAAATATACAGAGAAGGAATGTTCTGTACACACAATAAGCTATACCCTCATACTGTACTGTCTAAGGGAAACAATATGGCAGCTCGCTTCCACTCCATCTGTATAATATACAGAGAAGGATGTTCTTACATACAATAACTATACCCTTATACTGTACTGTCTAGGAAACATATGGCAGCTCCCACCCATATTTATAAAGCATATACAGAGAGGAATGTTCTGACATACAAAAGCTATCCCTCATACTGTACTGTCTTTAAGGAAAACACTATGGCAGGCTCCCACCCATATGTATAAATATACAGAGAAGGAATTTTCTGTACACACACATAACGCTATAACCCTCATACTGTACTGTCTAAGGGAACAATATGGCAGCTCCCACCCATATGTATAAATATCAATATACAGAGAAGAATGTTCGTACACCAATAACCTATACCCTCATACTGTACTGTCTAAGGGACAATATGGCAGCTCCCACCCATATGTATAATATACAGAGAAGGAATGTTCTGTACACACAATCCGCTATACCCTCATACTGTACTGTCTAAGGAAACAATATGGCAGCTCCCACCCATATGTATATAAATATACAGAGAAGGATGTTCTGTACACACAATAACTATACCCTCATACTGTATACTGTCTAAGGGAATCAATATGCTCTCCACCCATATGTTATAAATATACAGAGAAGGAATGTTCTGTACATACAATAAGCTATACCCCTCATACTGTCTGTCTAAGGGAAACAATATGGCAGCTCCACCCATATGTATAAATATAAATATCAGAGAAGGAATGTTCTGTACACACATAAGCTATACCTCCATACTGTACTGTCTAAGGGAACACATATGGCAGCTCCCACCCTATGTATAAATATAAATGTACAGAGAAGGAATGTTCTGTACACACATAAGCTAAACCCTCATACTGTACTGTCTAAGGGAACACTATGGCAGCTCCCCCCATATTATAAATATAAAATATACAGAAGGAATGTCTGTACATACAAAGCTATACCCTCATACTGTACTGTCTAAGGAACTATGGCAGCTCCCACCCATATGTATAAATATAAGAGAAGGAATGTTTCTGTACACATACATCTATACCCTCATACGTACTGTCTAAGGAAACATATGGCAGCTTCCACCCATATGTATAAATAATAAATATACAGAGAAAATGTTCTGTACACACATAAGCCTAACCCCTCATACTGTACTGTCTAAGGAAACAATATGGCAGCTCCACCCATATGTATAATATACACAGAAGGAATGTTCTGTACATACAATAAGCTATACCCTCATACTGTACTGTCTAAGGGAAAACAATATGGCAGCGCCCACCCATATGTTAAAATATAAATAATACAGAGAAGGAATGTTCTGTACATACAATAAGCTATACCCCATACTGTACTGTCTAAGGGAAACACATATGGCAGCTCCCACCCCTATGTAAAATATACAGAGAAGGAATGTTCTGTACACACAATAAGCTATACCCTCATACGTACTGTCTAAGGGAAACAATATGGCAGCTCCCACCCATATGTATAAATATACAGAGAAGGAATGTTCTGTACATACATAGCTATACCCCCATACTGTAACTGTCTAAGGGAAACATATGGCAGCTCCCACCCATATGTATAAATATACAGAGAAGGAATGTTTCTGTACACACAATAAGCTATACCCTCATACTGTACTGTCTAAGGGAACACTATGCAGCTCCACCCATATGTATAAATATACAGAGAAGGAATGTTCTGTACATACAATAAGCTATACCCTCATACTGTACTGTCTAAGGGAAACATATGGCAGCTCCCGCCATATGTATAAATATAATATACAGAAAGGAATGTTCTGTAAAAACAAAAGCTATACCCTCATACTGTACTGTCAAAGGGAAACACTATGGCAGCTCCCACCCATATGTATAAATATAAATATACAGAGAAGGAATGTTCTGTACATACAATAAGCTATACCCTCATACTGTACTGTCTAAGGGAAACATATGGCAGCTCCCACTCATATGTATAAATATACAGAGAAGGAATGTTCTGTACATACAATAAGTATACCCTCATACTGAACTGTCTAAGGGAAACAATATGGCAGCCTCCACCCATATGTATAAATATACAGAGAAGGAATGTTCTGTACATACAATAAGCTATAACCCCCATACTGTAACTGTCTAAGAGAAACAATATGGCAGCTCCCACCCCTATGTATAAATATAAATATACAAGAAGGAATGTTCTGTACATACAATAAGCTATACCCTCATACTGTACTGTCTAAGGAAACAATATGGCAGCTCCCACCCATATGTATAATATACAGAAGAAGGAATGTTTGTACATACATAAGCTATACCCCATACTGTACTGTCTAAGGGAAACACTATGGCAGCTCCCACCCATATGTATAAAATATAAATATCCAGAAGGAATGTTCTGTACATACAATAGCTATACCTCATACTGTACTGTCTAAGGGAAACAATATGGCAGCTCCACCCCTATGTATAAATATGAATATACAGAGAAGGAATGTTCGTACAACAATAACGATACCACCCTCATACTGTACTGTCTAGGGAAACAATATGGCAGCTCCGACCCATATGTTAAATATAAATATACAGAGAAGGATGTTCGTACATACAATAAGCTATACCCTCATACTTAACTGTCTAAGGAAACAATATGGCAGCTCCCACCCATATGTATAAATATACAGAGAAGGAATGTTCTGTACATACAATAAGCTATACCCTCATACTGTACTGTCTAAGGGAAACAATATGGCAGCTCCCACCCATATGTATAATATAAATATACAAGAAGGAATGTTCTGTAAACACCAATAAGCTATACCCTCATACTGTACTGTCTAAGGGAAACAATGGCAGCTCCCACCCATTGATCAATCATAACAGAGGAATGTTCTGTACATACAATACGTATACCCTCATACTGTACTGTCTAAGGGAAACACTAGGCACTGCTCCCACCATATGTATAAATATAAATATACGAGAAGGGATGTTCTGTATATACCAATAAGCTATACCCTCATACTGTACTGTCTAAGGAACACTATGGCAGCTCCCACCCATATGTATAATATACAGAGAAGGAATGTTCTGTACATACAATAAGCTATACCCTCATACTTACTGTCTAAGGGAAACACTATGGCAGCTCCCACCATATGTAAAATATAATATACAGAGAGGAATGTTCTGTAACACACACTAAGCTATACCCTCATACTGTACTGTCTAGGAACAATATGGCAGCTCCCACCCATATGTATAAATATAATATACAGAAAGGAATGTCTGTACACACAATAAGCTATACCCTCATATACTGTACTGTCTAAGGGAAACAAATGGCAGCTCCCACCCATATGTATAATATAAATATACAGAGAAGGATGTTCTGTACACACAATAAGCTATACCCTCATACTGTACTGTCTAAGGGAAACACTATGGCAGCTCCCACCCATATGTATAATATAAATATACAGAGAAGGAATGTTCTGTACATACAATAAGCTATACCCTCATACTGTACTGTCAAGGAAACACTATGGCAGCTCCCACCCGTATTATAATATATAAATATACAGAGAGGAATGTTCTGTACATCAATAATCTATACCCTCATACTGTACTGTCTAAGGGAACAACTAGGCGCTCCCACCCATATGTATAAATAAATATACAGAGAAGAATGTTCTGTACACAATAAGCTATACCCTCATACTGTACTGTCTAAGGGAAACAATATGGCAGCTCCCACCCATATGTATAAATATAAATTCCGAGAAGGAATGTTCTGTACTACATAAGCTATACCCCCATACTGTACTGTCTAAGGGAACAATATGGCAGCTCCCACCCATATGTATAAATATAAATATACAGAGAAGGCAATGTTCTGTACATACAATAAGCTATACCCCCATACTGTACTGTCTAAGGGAAACAATATGGCAGCTCCCACCCATATATAAATATAAATATACAAGAAGGAATGTTCTGTACTACAATAACATACTACCCCCATACTGTACTGTCTAAGGAACAATATGGCAGCTCCCACCCATATGTATCATATAATATACAGAGAGGAATGTTCTGTACATACAATAAGCTATACCCCATACGTACTGTCTAAGGAGACATATGGCAGCTCCCACCCATATGTATACATATAAATATACAGAGAAGGAATAGTCTGTACATACAATAAGCTATACCCTCATACTGTACTGTCTAAGGAAACAATATGGCAGCTCCCACCCATATGTAAATATACAGAGAAGATGTTCTGTACATACATAAGCTATACCCTCATACTGTACTGTCTAAGAACAATATGGCACTCCCACATTTATAAATAACAGAGAAGGAATGTTCTGTACACACAATAAGCTATACCCTCATACTGTACTGTCTAAGGGAAACCATATGGCAGCTCCCATCCTATGTAATAATATACAGACAAGGAATGTTTCTGTACATACAATAAGCTATACCCTCATACTGTACTGTCTAAGGAAACATATGGCAGCTCCCACCCATATGTATAATATACAAGAAGAAGGAATGTTCTGTAACTACATAAGATATACCCTCATACTGTACTGTCTAAGGAAACAATATGGCAGCTCCCACCCATATTAAATATACAGAGAGGAATGTTCTGTACATACAAAGCTATACCTCATACTGTACTGTCTAAGGAAACAATATGGCAGCTCCCACCCATATGTATAAATATAATATACAGAGAAGGAATGTTCTGTACACACACAATAAGCTATACCCTCATACTGTACTGTCTAAGGGAAACTATAGGCAGCTCCCACCCATATGTATAAATATACAGAGAAGGAATGTTCGTGTACATACAATAAGCTATACCCTCATACTGTACTGTCTAAGAAACAATATGGGCAGCTCCCACCCATATGTATAAATATAAATATCAGAGAAGGAATGTTCTGTACATACAATAATCTATACCCTCATACTGTACTGTCTAAGGGAAACAATAGGCAGCTCCCACCCATATGTATAAATATAATATACAGAAAGGAATGTTCTGTACATACAATAAGCTATACCCTCATACTGTACTGTCTAAGGGAAACAATATGGCAGCTCCCACCCATATGTAAAAATAATATACAGAGAAGGAATTTTCTGTACATCACATAATCTATACCCTCATACTGTTACTGTCTAAGGGAAGCACTATGGCAGCTCCCACCCATATGTTATACATATACAGAAAGGAATGTTCTGTACACACAATAGCTATACCCTCATACTGTACTGTCCTGGGAAACAATATGGCAGCTCCCACCCATATGTATAATAAATTACAGAGAAGGAATGTTCTGTACCACAATAAGCTATACCCTCATACTGTACGGTCTAAGGGAAACAATATGGCACTCCCACCCATAGTTAAATATACAGAGAAGGAATGTTTCTGTACACACATAAGCTATACCCTCATACTGTACCTGTCCTAGAGGGAAACAATATGGCAGCTCCCACCACATATGTATATAATATACCGAGAAGAATGTTCTGTACACACAATAAGCTATACCCTCATACTGTACTGTCTAAGGGAAACAAATGGCAGCTCCCACCCATATGTATAATATATATACAAAAGGAATGTTCTGTACATACAATAAGCTATACCCCTCATACTGTACTGTCTAGGGAAACACTATGGCAGCTCCCACCCATATGATAAATATAAATATACAAAAAAGAATATTCTGTACTACAATAACTATAATCCCTCATACTGTACTGTCTACGGAAACAATATGGCAGCTCCCACCCATATGTATAAATATAAATACAGAGAAGGAATGTTCTGTACTACAATAAGTTATACCCTCATACTGTACTGTCTAGGAAACATATTGGCAGCTCCCACCCATATGAATATAAATATACAGAGAAGGAATGTTTCTGTACATACATAACTATACCCTCATACTGTACTGTCTAGGGAAACATATGGCAGCTCCCACCATATGTATAAATTAAATATACAGAGAGGAATGTTCTGATACACACATAAGCTATACCCTCATACTGTACTGTCTAAGGGAAAACAATATGGCAGCTCCCACCCATATGTATAAATAAATAAATATACAGAGAGGAATGTTCTGTACATACAATAGCTATACCCTCATACTGTACTGTCTAAGGGAAACAATATGGCAGCTCCCACCCAGTTGTATAAATATAATATCCAGAGAAGGAATGTTCTGTACATACAATAAGCTATACCCTCATACTGTACTGTCTAAGGGAAACAGTAGGGCAGCTCCACCCATATGTATACAATATACCAGAGAAGGAATGTTCTATACAACAATAGCTATACCCTCATACTGTAACTGTCTAGGGAAACAATATGGCAGCTCCCACCATATGTATAAATATAATATACAGAGAAGGAATGTTCTGTACACACAATAAGCTTACCCTCATACTGTACTGTCCTAAGGGAAACAATATGGCAGCTCCCACCCATATGTAAAATATAAATATCGAGACAGGAATGTTCTGTACATACAATAACTATACCCTCATACTGTACTGTCTAAGGAAACAATATGGCAGCTCCCACCATATGTATAAATATCCAGAGAAGGAAGTTCTGTACACAATAAGCTATACCCTCATCTGTACTGTCAAGGGAAACAATATGGCAGCTCCCACCCTCGTTAAATATAAATATACAGAGAAGAATGTTCTGTACACACAATATTATACCCTCATACTGTACTGTCTAAGGGAACAATATGCAGCTCCCACCCATATGTATAAAATAACAGAGAAGGAATGTTCTGTACCACAATAAGCTATACCCTCATACTGTACTGTCTAAGGAAAAACACTATGGCAGCTCCCCACCCATATGTTAAATATAAATATCAGAGAAGGAATGTTCTGTACACACATAAGCTATACCCTCATACTGTACGTCTAAGGGAAACATATGGCAGCTTCCCACCCATATGTATAAATATAAATCGAGAAGGAATGTCTGTACAACAATAACTAAACCTCTACTGTACTGTCTAGGGAAACAAAATGGCAGCTCCCCCATATGTATAAATATACAAGAAGATGGAATGTTCTGTACACCCAAATAAGCTATACCCTCATACTGTACTGTCAAGGGAACCATATGGCAGCTCCCACCCATATGTATAAATATACAGAGAAGGAATGTTCTGTACATACAATAAGCTATACCCTCATATTGTACTGTCTAAGGGAAACATCTGGCAGCTCCCCCCATATGTTATAATAAATATACAAGAAGAATTTCTGTACTACAATAAGCTATACCTCATACTGTACTGTGTCTAGGGAAACATATGGCAGCTCCCACCCATATGTATAAATATACAGAGAAGGAATGTTCTGTACATACAATAAGCTATACCCTCATATTGACTGTCTAAGGAAACAATATGGCAGCTCCACCCCACCCATATGTATAATATAAATATACAGAGAAGGAATGTTCTTGTACATACAATAAGCTACCCTCATACTGTACTGTCTAAGGGAAACAATATGGCAGCTCCCACCCATATTTATAAATAATAAATATACAGAGAAGGAATGTTCTGTACATACAATAAGCTATACCCTCATATGTACTGTCTAAGGGAAACAAATGGCAGCTCCCCACCCATAGTATAAATAACAGAGAAGGAATGTTCTGTACACACAATAAGCTATACCCTCATACTTACTGTCTAAGGGAAACAATATGGCAGCTCCCACCCATATTGTATAATATAACAGAAAGGAATGTTCTGTACACACAATAGCTATACCCTCATACTGTACTGTCTAAGGGAACAAATATGGCAGCTCCCACCCATATTGTATAAAATAAATATACAGAGAAGGAATGTTCTGTACATACAATAAGCTATACCCTCATACTGTAACTGTCTAAGGAAAACAATATGGCAGCTCCCACCCATATGTATAAATATAAATATCGAGAAGGAATGTTCTGTACACACAATAAGCTATACCCTCATACTGTACTGTCTAAGGGAAACAATAGGCAGCTCCCACCCATATGTATAAATATACAGAGAAGGAAGGTTCTGTACACAAATAACTATACCCTCATACTGTACTGTTCAAGGAACAATATGGCACTCCCACCCATATGTATAAATATTCACAGAAGGAATGTTCTGTACACACAATACGCTATACCATCATCTGTATTGTCTAAGGGAAACAATTAGGGCAGTCTCCCCCCATATGTATAATATAAATATACAAGAAGGAATGTTCTGTACAACACAATAAGCTAATACCTCATACGTGTACTGTCTAGGGAAACAATATGGCAGCTCCCACCCATATGTATAATATAAATATACAGAGAAGGAATGTTCTGTACACACAATAAGCTATACCCCCATACTGTACTGTCTAAGGAACACTATGGCAGCTCCCACCCATATGTAATAATATAATATACAGAGAAGGAATGTTCTGTACACACACTAAGCTATACCCTCATACTGTACTGTCTAAGGGAAACCAATATGGCAGCTCCCACCCTAGTATAAGTATAACGAGAAGGAATGTTCTGTACACACAATAAGCTATACCCCATACTGTACTGTCTAAGGGAAACAATATGGCAGCTCCCCACCCAATGTATAAATATTACGAAGAATGTTCTGTACACACAATAAGCTATACCTCTCCTGTACTGTCTAAGGGACACATATGGCAGCTCCCACCATATGTAAAATAACAGAGAAGAATGTTCTGTCACACAATAAGCTATACCCTCATACTGTACTGTCTAAGGGAAACAATATGGCAGCTCCCACCCATATGTTATAAAATACACAGAGAAGGAAGTTCTGTACACAATAAGCTTACCCTCATACTGTACTGTCTAAGGAAAAACATATGGCAGCTCCCACCATATGTATAAATAAAATACACAGAGAAGGAATGTTCTGTACACACATAAGCTATACCCTCATACTGTACTGTCTAAGGGAAACAATATGGCAGCTCCCCCCAATGTTAAAATATAAATATCCAAGAGAAGGAATGTTCTTACACACAATAAGCTATACCCTCATACTGTACTGTCTAAAGGAAACAATATGGCAGCTCCCACCCATATGTATAAATATAATACAGAGAAGAATGTTCTGTACAACAATAAGCTACCCTCATACTGTACTGTCTAAGGGAAACCTATGGCAGCTCCCACCCATATGTAAAATATAAATATAAGAAGGAATGTTCTGTACATACAATACTATACCCTATACTGTACTGTCTAAGGGAAACATAATGGCAGCTCCCCCCCATATGTATAATTAAATATATAGAGAAGGAATGTTCTGTACAACAATAGCTATACCTCATACGGTACTGTCTAAGGAAACAATAGGGCAGCTCCCCCCATATGTATAAATATACTATCAGAAGAGGAATGTTCTGTACATACAATAGCTATATACCCTCATACTGTCACTGTCTAAGGGAAACAATATGGCACTCCCACCCATATGTATAAATATACGAGAAGGAATGTGCTGTACATACATAAGCTATACCCTCATACTGTACTGTCTAAGGGAAACAATATGGCAGCTCCCACCCATATGTATAAATATACAGAGAAGGAATGTTCTGTACATACAATAGCTACATACGCTACACCCTCATACGGTACTGTCTAAGGGAACCACTATGGCAGCTCCCACCCATATGTATAATAAATATAATAGCGAAGGAATGTTCTGTACATACAATAAGCTATACCCTCATACTGTACTGTCAAGGGAAACAATATGCAGCTCCCCCCATATGTTATAAATAAATATACAGAGAAGGAATGTTCTGTACATACAATAAGCTATACCCTCATACTGTACTGTCTAAGGAAACATATGGCAGCTCCCCCCATATGTATAAATTAAATATACAGAGAAGGAATGTTCTGTACATACAATAAGCTATACCCTCATACTGTACTGTCTAAGGGAAACATATGGCAGCTCCCACCCATATGTATATATACAGAGAAGGAATGTTCTTACATACATAAGCTATACCCTCATACTGTACTGCTCAGGGAAACAAATATGGCAGCTCCCACCCATATGTATAAAAATATACAGAAAGGAATGTTCTGTACAACAATAAGCTATAACCCTCATACTTTACTGTCTAAGGGAAACAATATGGCAGCTCCCACCCATATGTATAAATATAATATACAGAGAAGGAATGTTCTGTACACACAATAATACTATACCCCATACTGTACTGTCTAAGGGAAACAATATGGCAGCTCCCACCCATATGTATAAATATACAGAAAGGAATGTTCTGTACACACAATAAGCTATACCCTCATACTGTACTGTCTAAGGGAAACAATATGGCAGCTCCCACCATATGTATAAATATACAGAGAAGGATGTTCTGTACACACAATAAGCTATACCCTCTACTGTACTGTCTAAGGGAAACAATATGGCAGTCCCACCCATATGTATAAATATAAATATACAGAGAAGAATGTTTCTGTACACCAATAAGCATACCCCATACTGTACTGTCTAAGGAAACAATATGGCAGCTCCCACCCATATGTTAAATATAAATATAAGAGAAGGAATGTTCTGTACACACAATGGCTATACCCTCATACTGTACTGTCTAAGGGAAACAATATCAGGCAGCTCCCTCCCATAGATGTATAAATATAAATATACAGAGAAGGAATGTTCTGTACATACATAAGCTCCCCTCATACTGTACTGTCTAAGGAAACAATATGGCAGCTCCCACCCATATGTATAAATATATATACAGAGAAGGAATGTTCTGTACATACAATAAGCTATACCCTCATACTGTACTGTCTAAGGGAAACAATATGGCAGCTCCCACCCTATGTATAAATATACAGAGAAGGAATGTTCTGTACACAATAAGCTATACCCTCATACTGTACTGTCTAAGGGAAACATATGGCAGCTCCCCACACATTGTATATAAAATATACAGAGAAGGAATGTCTTTACACACAATAAGATAACCCTCAACTGTACTGTCTAGGGAAACAATGGCACTCCCACCCATATGTATAATATAAATATACAGAGAAGGAATGTTCTGTACACACAATAAGCTATACCCTCATACTGTACTGTCTAAGGGAAACAATATGGCAGCTCCACCATATGTATATAATATACAGAGAAGGAATGTTCTGTACATAAACAATAGCTATACCCTCATACTGTACTGTCTAAGGGAAACACAATGGCAGCTCCCACCATATGTATAAATAATAAATACAGAGAGGAATGTTCTGTACAACACAATAAGCATACCTTCATACTGTACTGTCTAAGGGAAACATATGGCAGCTCCCACCCCTATGTATAAATAATACAGAGAAGGAATGTTCTGTACACACAATAGCTATACCCTCATACTGTACTGTCTAAGGGAACAATAGGCAGCTCCCACCATATGTATAAATATAAATAACAGAGAAGGAATGTTCTGTACATACAATAAGCTATACCCTCATACTGTACTGTCTAAGGGAACAATATGGCAGCTCCCACCCATATGTGTAATCTAAATATACGAGAATGAATGTTCTGTACACACAATAGCTATACCCACAACTGTACTGTCAAGGGAAACAATATGGCAGCTCCCACCATATGTAAAATAAAATAACAGAGAAGGAATGTTCTGTACATACAATAAGCTAATCCCCTACTGTACTGTCTAAGGAAAAAATATGCAGCTCCCACCCATATGTATACATATACTATACAGAAAGGAATGTTCTGTACATACAATAAGCTATACCCTCATACTGTACTGTCTAAGGGAAACAATATGGCAGCTCCCCCCCATATGTTTATAATATACAGAGAAGGAATGTTCTGTACATACAATAAGCTATACCCCATACTGTACTGTCTAAGGGAAACAATATGGCACTCTCCACCACATAGTGTATAATATAAATATACAGAGAGGAATTGTCTGTACAACAATAAGATATCCCTCATACTGTACGTCTAGGGAAACAATATGGCACTCCCACCATATGTATATAATAAATATACGAGAAGGAATGTTCTGTACACACAATAAGCTATACCCTCATACTGTACTTCTGGGAAACAATATGGCAGCTCCCACACATATGTATAAATACAGAGAAGGAATTTTCTGTACATACAAATACTCTATACCCTCATACTGTACTGTCTAAGGGAAACATATGGCAGCTCCCACCATATGTATAAATATAACAGAGAAGGAATGTTCTGTACATCACAATAAGCTATACCTCATACTGTACTGTCTAAGGGAACAATATGGCAGCTCCACCTATATGTATAAATTAAATATACAGAAGGAATGTTCTGTACACACATAAGCTATACCCCATACTGTACTGTCTAAGGGAAACAATATGGCAGCTCCCAACCATATGTATAATATAAATATCCAGAGAAGGAATGTTCTGTACACACAATAAGCTATACCCTCATACTGTACTGTCTAAGGAAACAATATGGCAGCTCCCACCATATGTATAAAATAATACAGAGAAGGAATGTTCTGTACATACAATAAGCTATACCCTCATACTGTACTGTCTAAGGAAACACTATGGCAGCTCCACCCATATGTATAAATAAATATATAGAGAAGAATGTTCTGTACATACAATACGCTATACCCTCATACTGTACTGTCTAAGGGAAACAATATGGCATCTCCCACCCATATGTATAAATTTAAATAAATGAGAAGGAATGTTCTGTACATACAATAAGCTATCCCTCATACTGTACTGTCTAAGGGAACATATGGCAGCTCCCCCCATATGTATAAATTAAATATACAGGAAGGAATGTTTCTGTAACAACATAGCTATACCCTCATACTGTACTGTCTAAGGGAAACAATATGGCAGCTCCCACCCCAATTGTATAAATATAAACGAGAAGGAATGTTCTGTACACACAATACTATACCCTCATACTGTACTGTCTAAGGGAAACAATATGGCAGCTCCCACCATATGTATAAATATAAATATACAGAGAAGGAATGTTCTGTACATACATAAGCTATACCCTCATACTGTACTGTCTAAGGGAAACAATATGCAGCTCCCACCATATGTAATAAATATACAGAGAAGGAATGTTCTGTACATACAATAAGCTATACCCTCATATCGTTACTGTCTAAGGAAACAATATGGCAGCTCCCACCCCATATGTATAAATATAAATATACAGACAAGGAAATGTTCTGTACACACATAGCTATACCCTCATACTGTACTGTTTTTCACCCCCCTCCCCCCCCCCCCCCCTAAGGAAACAATATGGCAAGCTCCCACCCATAGTATAATAAATAACAGAGAACGGAATGTTCGTACACACATAAGCATACCCTCATCGTACTGTCCTAAGGGAACAACTATGGCAGCTCCCACCCATATGTATAATATACTAAGAAGGGAATGTCTGTACAACAATAATTCTACCCTCATACTGTAACTGTCTAAGGAAACAATATGGCCAGCTCCCACACATATGTATAATATAAATATACAGAGAAGGAATGTGTCTGTACACACAATAAGATATACCCTCATACTGTACTGTCTAAGGGAACAATATGGCAGCCTCCACCCATATGTTATAATATATATACAGATAAGGAATGTCTGTACACACAATAAGCTATCACCCCATACTGTACTGTCTAAGGAACAATATGGGCACTCCCACACCTATGTAAATATAATATACAGAGAAGGAATGTTCTGTACACTACAATAAGCTATAACCCTCAACTGTACTGTCTAAGGTGAAACAATATGGCAGCTCCCACCCATATGTATAAAATATACAGATAGAGGAATTGTTTCTGTCACTACAATAGCTCTACCCTCACTGTACTGTCTAAGGAAACATATGGCACTCCCACCAATGTATACAATATAAATATATCAGAGAAAAGGAATGGTTCTGCTACCCACATCTAAGATATACCCTCATACGTATGTCTAAGGACAATAGGCATCTCCTACCCATATGTATGAAATATAATATCAGAAGAGAATGTTCTGTACACACAATAATCATACCCTCATCTGTACTGTCTAAGGGAAACAATATGGCATGCCTCCACCACACTATGTATAAGATAATACACGAGAAAGGAATGTTCTGTACAACAATATCTATACCCTCATACTGTACTGTCTAAGGGAAACATAATGGCCAGCTCCCACCCATATGTCTAAATATAAATACAGAGAGGGAATGTTCTGTACACAAATAATTACCCTCATACTGTACTGTCTAAAAACAATATGGCAGCTCCCACCATATGTATAAATATAATATACAGAGAAGGATGTTCTGTACATACATAGCTAGTACCTCATACTGTACTGTCTAAGGAACACTATGGCAGTCTCCCACCCACAGTTAAAAATATAAATATACAAGAGGAATGTTCTGTACATACAATAGCTACTAAAACCCCATACTGTACTGTCTAAGGGAAAACATATGGCAGCTCCCCCCCATATGAAATATATATACAGGAGGAAGTGTTCTGTACATACATAAGCTATACCCTCATACTGTACTGTCTAAGAAAACAAATGGCAGCTCCCACCCATAATGTATAAATATAAATATCCAGAAGGAATGTCCTGTACAACATAAGTCTACACCCCCATACTGTACTGTCTAGGGAAACACTATGCAGCTTCCCACCCATATGTATAAAATATACAAGAGAGGAATGTTCTGTACACAAAAGCTATACCCTCATAACTGTAACTGTCTAAGGGAAACAAGTGGCAGCTCCCACCCATATGTATAAATATAATATACAGAGAAGGAATGTTCTGTACATACAATAGCTATACCTCATACTGTACTGTCTAAGGGAAACAATATGGCAGCTCCCACCCTATGTAAATATAAATATACAGAGAAGGAATGTTTCCTGTACACTACAATAAGCTATACCTCATACTGTACTTCTAAGGGAAACACTATGGCAGCTCCCCACCCATATGTAATAAATATACAGAGAAGGAATGTTCTGTACATACAAATAAGCTATACCCAATACTGTACTGTCTAAGGGAAACAATTGGCAGCTCCCCACCCATATGTATAAATATAAATATACAGAAGGAATGTTCTTACATACAATAAGCTTAACCCCTCAATACTGTACTTCCTAAGGAAACATAGGCGTCCCACCCAAATGTAAAAATATAATAACAGAGATAGGAATGTTCTGTACATACATAAGCTATACCCTCATACTGTACTGTCTAAGGGAAACATATGGGCAGCTCCCACCCATATTTATAAAATACAACAGAGAAGGAATGTTCTGTACAACAATAGCTATACCTCATACTGTACTGTCTAAAGGGAAACAATTGGCAGCTCCCACCATATGTATAAAATAAATTACAAGAAGGAATTTCTGTCCATACAATAAGCTATACCTCATACTGTTACTGTCTAAGGGAAACACTATGGCAGTCCCACCCAACTGTATAAATAAATAACAGAGAAGGAATTGTTCTGTACATACAATAAGCTATACCCTCATACTGTACTGTCTAAGGAAACAATATGGCAGCTCCACCCATATGTGTACAATATAATATACAGAGAAGGAATGTTTCGTACATACAATAAGCTATACCCTCATACTGTACTGTCAAGGGAAACACTATGGCAGCTCCCACCCATATGTATAAATATACAGAAGGAATGTTCTGTACATACAATAGTCTATACCTCATACTTGTACTGTCTAAGGGAAACACTATGGCAGCTCCCACCCCTATGTATAAATATAAATATACAGAGAAGGAATGTTCTGTACATACAATAAGCTATACCCCCATACTGTACTGTCTAAGGGAAACAATATGGCAGCTCCCACCCATATGATATAAATATACAGAGAAGAATGTTTTCTTACAACAATAAGCTATACCCTCATATGTACTGTTAAGGAAACATATGGAGCTCCCACCCATATGTATAAAATAAAATATAACGAGAAGAATGTTCTGTACACACAATAAGCTATACCCTCATACTGTACTGTCTAAGGGAAACATCTTGGCAGCTCCACCCCTATGTGTATAAATATAATATACAAGAAGGAATGTTCTGTACACCAATAAGCTATACCTCATACTGTACTGTCTAAGGGAAACACTATGGCAGCTCCCACCCTATGTAAAATATAAATATACAGAGAAGGAATGTTCTGTACATACAATAAGCTAACCCTCATATGTAACTGTCTAAGGGAACCAATATGGCAGCTCCACCCAGTATGTATAAATATACAGAGAAGGAATGTTCTGTACAACAATAAGCTATACCCCTATACGTACTGTCTAAGGGAAACAATATGGCGCTCCAACCCATATGTAAATATACAGAGAAGGAATGTTTCTGATACATCAATAAGCTATACCCTCATACTTTATGTCCTAAGGGCAAATAGGGCAGCTCCCACCCATATTGTTTAAAATAAATATACACGAAGAATTTCTGTACATACCATAATTACCCTCATACTGTACGTCTAAGGGAACACTATGGCAGCTCCCACCCATATTTTAATATACAAGAGAAGGAATGTTTCTGTACATACAATAAGCTATACCCCATACTGTTACTGTCTAAGGGAAAACATATGGCAGCTCCCACCCATATGTATAAATAATACAGAGAAGGAATGTTCTGTACAACAATAGCTATACCCTCATACGGTACTGTCTAAGGAAACATATGGCAGCTTCCACCCATATGTATAAATATAAATAACAGAGAAGGATGTTCTGTACATACAATAAGCTATACACCCATACTGTACTGTCTAAGGGAAACAATATGGCAGCTCCCACCCATATGTAATAAATATAAAGAAAAGGATATTCTGTACAACAATAAGCTAATACCCTCATAACTGTACTGTCTAAGGGAAACAATATGGCAGCTCCCACCCATATGTATAAATATACAGTAGAAGGAATGTTCATGTAACACAATCAGTGCTATCCTTATCCTGTAACTGTCAAGAAACGATATGGCATCTCCCACCCATATATAAATTAAATATACAGAGAAGGATGTTCTGTACACACAATAAGCTAACCCTCATCTGTACTGTCTAGGGAAACAATATGGCTGCTCCACCCATATGTTAAATATAAATATACAGAGGAGAATGTCTGTACAAACAATAAGCTATACCCTCATACTGTACTGTCTAAGGAGAACAATATGGCCAGCTCCCACCCATATGTATAAATATAATATACAGAGAAGGAATGTTCGTTACCACAATAAGTCTATACCCTCATACTGTACTGTCTAAGGGAAACAATATGGCAGCTCCCACCATATTTATAAAAAATATCAGAGAAGGAATGTTTTGTACATACAATAAGCTATACCCTCATACTGTACTGTCTAAGGGACAATATGGCAGCTCCCCCCATATGTATAAATATAAAATATACAGAGAGAATGTTCTGTACATACAATAAGCTATACCCTCATACTGTACTGTCTAAGGGAAACAATATGGCAGCTCCCACCCATATGTATATTAAATATACAGAGAAGGAATGTTCTGTACACATAAGCTATACCCTCAGTACTGTTCTCTAAGGGAAACATATGGCAGCTCCCACCCATATGTATAAATATACAGAGAAGGAATGTTCTGTACAAGCAATAAGCTATACCCTAACTGTACTGTCCTAAAGGAAACATATGGCAGCTCCCACCCATAGGTAAAAATGAATAAATATACAGAGACGGAATTTCTGTACAACAATAAGCTACCCTCTACTGTACTGTCTAAGGGAAACATATGGCAGCTCCACCCTATGTATAATATAAATTACAGAGAAGGAATGTTCTGTACATACAATAAGCTATACCCTCATACTGTAACTGTCTAAGGGAAACAATATGGCAGCCCCCCCCATTAGTATAATATAATAGAGAAGGAATGTTCTGTACATACATTAGATATACCCTCATACTGTACTGTCTAAGGGAAACAATATGGCAGCTCCCACCCATTGATAAATATAAAATATCCGAGAAGGAATGTTTGTAACTACATAAGCTATACCCTCATACTGTACTGTCTAAGGGAAAACATATGGCACTCCCACCCATATGTATAAATATAAATATACAGAGAAGGAATGTCTGTACATCAATAAGTTACCCTACTACTGTACTGTCTAGGGAAACAATATGGCAGCTCCCACCATATGTATCAATATACGAGAATAATGTTCTGTACACACAATAAGCTATACCCTCAACTGTACTGTCTAAGGGAAACATATGGCAGCTCCCACCCATAGTATAAATTAAATATACAGAGAAGGAATGTTCTGTACACATAACATAAGTTATACCCTCATACTGTACTGTCTAGGGAAACAATATGGCAGCTCCCACCCATATGTATAAATATATACAGAGAAGATGTTCTGTACACACATAAGCTATACCTCATACTGTACTGTCTAAGGGAAACAATATGGCAGCTCCCACCCTATTGTATATAAATATACAGAAAGGAATGTTTCTTGTACATATCCTCACGAACTGTTAGAAACCATACATCCCACCATATGGGTAGTGAAAATAAGGGGAATGTTGACATAAATACCCTCTACATGTCCAAGGAAGAAAGCAGACCCCACCCATATGTTCCAAATAAGAGAAGGATGTCTGTAAAAAAACTACCGCCGTACTGTAGGGAACATGGCACTCCCACCATTTGTACTAATTAATATGACGACAGGAATGTTTGTACGTACAAGTTACCCATCTGACTGCAGGTGACAATACAAATATGGGGTTGCGTCAATGGGAAATGACTAAGAAGATGAGTTCACCCAATAAGACAGTATAGAGCCATACTTTTCTAAGAAACATAGGCGCTGTACGACCACCATGATAATTTTATATAATTACTACAGATCTACATACAGATCGGATTACCACTACTGTATGTCTACAGAAACTATAGCACCACCTGATTGATAAATTACTATAGAGTAAGGATGCTGTAAATAAGTATCCCGAATTAGCCTAGGAAACATGGCATCCCACCTTTATAATAAATTCACATTTCATACAATAGAATGTTCTGTCCTATGATTAAACTGAATCTATCCCAGATTTTGGGGGGGCGTGGGATGTAAGACCCCTAAAGTCAAAGATTGTCAAGAACCCACCAAGGTAAGTTAACGCTGTTAATCCATCGTAACCACTACTCCATTGTAGGTAGCCCGTTTACCGTCCTCCACAAGTAGCCACACACATGATACTACACTAAAAATCCTATAGGGCGCCTTAATGACGCTGGGGACTAGAAAGGGAAGTTCCATAAGATACATATGCATTCAGATTAGACCGAGCACACGTATTTTTATATCATTCGACACCAGATGACTTAATACGTGCTCGCACCTACAGCAATTGTGATATGTGCCTATAGGAGTGATTGAGATTGCTAAATCCGACCATGATAACTGCACTTTTTCCCACTCGTTGCAGTGTTAACCCTAAAGAGATTATGTCGTTGTAAATAAAACAATGTCCATACCAACCGGGTTGATCGAAAAATTGTGTCTTAAACATAGTAATCGATTCATGGGTGTGTAACCTAGCGCCTCCCACAAACTAGACCAACACACCAGCACTAACTACATATTAACCTCGATAGGGCTGTCCCACTGAATATAAGGGAAGTTCAGTTAAAACACTAGGACCAGAACATCATATTTATCCCTGTACGCTCGATATGACTGATAGACTAATGCACCTTCACTTTAGTGTCTCGTAAGGTGGATAACTACACATGCCTCGATATGCTTCTTTCAGCCCTAATACAACCGTTGTTCACCAGTCGGTTGATATTCCCCATAGACTTAGCATGTGTGACCATCCCCTAGTAAATCTGTAGAATCATCGATGTCTTTAACCACAGCAAACGTCCACGTATACTACCCCAATAAGCGAATTTTACTTGTTCTCCTCTACATCTCGATTGTAGTGTTAACATGATAGTATAATGCACGTTTAGTGAAGTTGTTCCTAAGAGCTGGGAACCATCAGATTATTCTAGCCTAAGGACAGTCGAAAACAAGCCATGTGAAACATTTAGCCATCGGTTTCAGAAGACGCTATTACCATTACCCCAAGTACGATTTATGGTCCATAGAGGACGTTAGTTTCGTAGTCTTGTGCATGATTGCTATCTGACGAATCCCTGATCAGATCCCGGATTCCTGCATAGTCCCATTCAGCACGAAATAAGACCTCCACAGGAAGTGTTTGGAGACAGTATAATGTGTGGGTGGGAGTTGGACCAACATTAGGAACAAAGTTGGGCTCCACAGGCCGATTGGTTTAACATTTATATTACAAGGAGAATAGAAATGCACCAAAAAGCGTGTTGGAGGAAAGTCCGTACCCGCACCCCCCGTACTCACCGCAAGCATCCACAATGCAGACAGTTCTTCTATCTGTACGATAAACACTGCACATCCCCACCACTAGGACGGTCCTGACCATTGGAATTCCTTCGTTGTGGGAGTCTAAACTATCTCACGCCACGGACAGGTCTACGGTCTTTGTGTTTGGGACACAAAGTGTTCCACAGGGAGGGTTTCCTGAGTCATAACCTATTCACCACCCACTCTTTCAGTTACAGTGCAGTCTCATCAGGGCAAAGCCTCCTATTAGGCCTCCGTGCAAGCTAGGCCTTCCATTAGTCTCCCATTAGGCGTGCCCCCATTAGGCTAGCCTCCCATTTAGGGCTAAGTCTCCCCATTAGGGCTAAAGTCTCCCATTAGGGCTAGGCTCCCATTAGGGGCTAATCCCTGTAGTCCTCCCTTAGGGCTATGCCTCCATTTAGGGCTAGATCCTCCCTTAGGTCTCATCTCTAGGCTAGGCCTCCCATTAGTGGCAAGTCTCCCATTAGGGCTAGGCCTCCCATTAGGGGTAAGTCCCCATTAGGCTAGGCCTCCCATTAGGTAGTCCTCCGCATAGGGTAGCTCCCATTAGGGCTACCCCTGGCCTACCTCCCATTAGGCTGCTCTTAGTTAGTCTCCCATTAGGGTTAATCCTCCCATTTAGTGAATCCATGGCTAAGCCTCCCATTTAGGGCTAGGCCTCCCCATTAGGGCAAATCTCCCATTAGGGCAAAAAGTCTCCCATTAGGGCTAGGCCTCCACCTTAGGGTTAAGATCTCCCATTAGGGCTAGGCCTCCCCATTAGGGCTAAGTCTCCCATTAGTGGCTAGCTCCCCATATGTGCTATAAGTCTCCCATTAGGTAAGTCTCCCTTAGGGTTAAGTCTCCAGGCATAGCTCCTCCCATTAGGGCTAATCCATTCCAGGGCTTAGCCCCTCCATTTTAGGGCAAAGTCTCCCATTAGGCTGGCCTCCCATTCTAGGTTCAAGTCTCACCCCATTTAGGCTAAGCCTCCCATTAGGGCTAAAGCCTCCCATTAAGGGCTTAAAAGGTCTCCCCCCATTTAGCATTGGCTAGTCCTCCCCAGTAGGGCTAAGTCTCCATTATGGCTAAGCTCCCATTAGGGCTAAAGCCTCCCATTATGGCTAAGCCTCCCATTAGGGCTAAGCTCATTGCACCCCATTAGGGCTAAGCCTCCATTAGGGCTAGCCTCCATTAAGGGCCAACGCCTCCATTTATGACTCCAATTAGGCGAGCCTCCCATTAGGCGAACCCTCCCATTAGGGCGAGATCCTCCCATTTGGGCATCCATAGGCTCTCCCATTGGGCTAAGCCTCCCATTAGGTAAGCTCCTTAGTACCCATAGAGTCTCGCCATTAGGGCGAAGCCTCCCATTAGGGCTAACCTCCCTTAGGGCTAGGCCCTATATGGGGATTCCCCATTAGGGCGAAGTCGAAAAATCCCCATGTAGGTTAGGCCTCACTATCCTGGTTTGCTTGTTTTGAAGCCAATTATGTGCTACTATCCCAGACCCCAACTGCATTCAATGTCCGATATTGAAATCACACGAATTCACTGTTTCCTGGTGCTGAGAAAACGCCGCTGGAAATCTGCACAGAATGTACAATGGAATTAGGGACCCGACCGCCACATGTCTCTACTTTATAATCCCCAAAACCTCCTCAGTCCATGTCCCCACATTCTATCACTTCTAAGTGCACGTAAAGGGAACTATATATATTATACACGTAATAATAAATTCATTTCCCATGTCACTTGTGTATATTTCCTTAAGTTCCGATGTCTAAATACTTGTCGTCATGAACGCCCACAATCTCTTCGTCTGCTCTGTAATATACACTAGGTATGTTTACTATTACTGTCCATATAATAATACAACCTAGGTGTTACTATATCTGTCCATATATAATACACCTAGGTAGATATCTGTCATACTATAACCTATATTCTCTGTCCATATAATATACACCTAGATTGACTATATACTGTCCCATATAAAACATACCTAAGGAAGTTTGTACTATATACTGTCCATGATAATATACCACCTAGATGTTTAACTATATACTTCATAAAATCACCTAGTTTTCACTGATATAATATACACCTAGGATGTTACTATATACTGTCCCTATATAACACCTAGTTTACTAACTGCCTAAAAAGGATGTCACTATACTACTTGTCCTATAATTACACCTGGATGTCCCTATATATAGCTGTCCATATAATATACACCTAGAGTTACTTAATCCTGTCCCAATAATATAACACCTAAGATGTCCTACTAATACTGTTCCATATAATATAACACCTAGGCGTCCAATACTGTCCATATAGTATACCACCTCGGGATAGTTACTGTTATATATACACTTGATCTTACTATATAATATACACCTAGGATGTCACTATTATAGTCCATATAATATACAACCTAGGATGTTACTATATACTGTCCCATATAATTACACCTAGGATGTTACTATATATACTGTCCATATATAATATACCCTAGGATGTTTCTATATACTGTCATATAACATACCCTAGGATGTCCTATAATACTGTCGCATATAATATCACCTTAGGATGTTACTATATACTGTCCATATTAAATATACACCTATGGATGTTACTATTTACTGTCCATATAATACTCACCTAGGATGTCACTATATATGTCCCTATAATATACCCTAGGATGTCACTATATATACTGTCCATATAATATACACCGTGATTCACTATTATACTGGTCCATATATATACACCTAGGATGTTACTATAAGACCTGTACCATATAATATACACTAGGATGTTACTATATACTGTCTACATCCTAGTAGTCATATAAATACTCCTAGGTGCTCACCTAGGATGTCCATGACTATATACTGTAACACCTAGATCTATCGGATACTAGGATTTACTAGGATATACTGATATACTGTCCCATATAAATACTCCCTAGGAATGCACTATAATCTGGTCCATATAATATACACCTAGTATGTTACTCATATAACTGTCCATATAATATACACCTAGATGTTACTATTACTACTGTTCCATAAAATACACCTAGGATGTCACTATATACTGTCCCATATAATCGCACCTAGGATGTTAACATATCTAGTCCATATAAAATACACCTAGATGTCACTATCTACTGGTTTTTCCATATATACACTAGGATGTTCCTATTACTGTCCATATAATATACACCCTAGGCTGTCACTCATATAATGTCCCAATCATATACACCTAGGATGTCACTATATATCTGTCCATATAATACACCAGGATTCACTATTACTGTCCATATAATATACCCTAGGATGTTACTATATACTGTCCCCATCTAAATATAATACACCTAGGATGTCACTATTTACTGTCCATAGAATACACCTAGGCGTTACTATATACTGTCATTATATAACACCTAGGCTGTTACTATATACTGTCCATTATAATCTACACCTAGGATTTACTACATACTGTCTCATATAATTATACACCTAGGATGTTCTAACAAATCACTATACACTTTCCATATAATATACACCACCTATGATGTTCTAATACTGCCATATAATATACACCTATGATTCACTATACACTGTCCCATATAATATACAACCTATGGATGTTACTAGATACTGTCCTCATATAATATATCACCTGAGTTACTATATACTGTCCATAGAATATCCACCTAGTATGTTATATCTACTGTCCATATAATAACACCTAGGATGTTACGATACTGTCCATGAAATATACACCTAGATGTACTATTACTGGTCCAGATAATATACACCTAGGATGTTTACTAATACTGTCCATATCATATACACCTAGATGTTACTATATATACTGTCCATATACTATACACCTAGTTTTACTTCTACTGTCCATATAATATACAACTATGATGTTACGTATATACTGTCCATATAAATCACTAGGCTGTCACTTATATACTGTCCATATAATAGACACCGAGGATGTACTATATATACTGCCATTAATATACCCCTAGGATGTTACTATAATACTGTCCATATAATATACACCTAGGGATTTTCCTACTACTGTCCCATATAATATACACCTAGATGTCACTATATACTGTTCCCCATATAATATAACAACCTTAGGATGTTACGATAAATAACTGTTCCCCTATAATATACACCTAGGCTGATACGTAGACTGTCCATATAATATACACCTAGGATGTACTATATACTGTTCCATATAATATACACCTAGGATGTCACTATATACTGTCCATATAATATACACCTAGGATGCACTATATACGGGTCCATATAATATACCACCTAGGGATGTTACTATATACTGTCCATATAATATCCACCTAGGATGTTACTATATACTGTCCCATATAAAATACCCTAGGAGGTCACTATATACTGTCCATATAATATACACCTAGGAATTTTACTATATACGGTCCATATAATATACACCTAGGATGGTCACTTATACACTGTCCATATAATATACCCAACCTATGCATGTTACTATATACTGTCCATCATAAATATACCCTAGATGTTTAACTATATACTGTCGCATAATAATATACACCTAGGATGTTACGATATACTGTCCATAATATACCCTAGAGGTTACGATCACTGTCCAATAATTACACCTAGGATTTTACTATACAACTGTCCATATATCTACACCTAGGATGTCACTATATACTTGTCCATAAATATACACTCGGATGTTACTATATACTGTCCATATAATATACACCTAGGATGTCACTATATACTGTCCCTAAATATACACCTAGGATTTCACTATAGACTGTTCCTATATCATATACACCTGGCTGTACTATATACTGTCCATATTATACCCAGATAATGTTACTATATACTGTCCATTAATAACACCGGAGGGATGTCACTATAAATGTCCATCTAATAGCCACCTAGGATGTTAACTATATATTCCCATATAATATACACCTAGGATGTTACTATATATCTGTCCCCATATAATATCCTAGGATGTTACTATATACTGTCCATATAAAAATACACCTAGGATGTCCACTATATACTGTCCATATAATATACACCTAGGATGTTACTATATACTGCCATAAATAGACACCTAGGATGTTACTATATACTGTCCATATAATATACACCTAGGCTTCACTATATAAATTCCAATATAATATACACCTAGGATGTCACTATATTACTGTCCATATAATATACAACCTAGGATGTCCTATAATACTGTCCATATAATATAAACACCTAGGAGTTACTATATAACGGTCCCATATAATATACACCTAGGTGTTACTATATACTGTCATATAATATACAACCTAGGCTTTTACGATATACTGTCCATATAATAAACACCTAGGATGTTACTATATACTGCCATATAATATACACCTAGGATGTCACTATATACTGTCCATATACTAGACAACCTAGGATGTTACTATATACTGTCCATATATATACACCTAGGATGTGCCTATATACTGTCCATATCATATACCCCTGGATGTTTACTAAACTTATACTGTCCATATCAAATACAAAAATACACTAGGATGTCAACTTATATACTGTCCATATAATAGACACCGAGGATGTTACTATATACTGGTCCATATATAGACACCCTAGATGTTACTATATACGTCCATATAAAAAGACACCTAGGATGGTCACTATATATGTCCCATATAATATAACACCTAGGATGTTACTATATACTGTCCATATAATACACCTAGGATGTCACTATATACTGTCATATACATTTACATTACACTAGGATTTACTATATACTGGTCCATATAATTACACCTAGGATGTCACTATATAATGTCCAAATAATATACACCTAGGAATGTCACTAATATAACTGTCCCATATAAATACACCTAGGATGTCACTATATACTGTCCATATAAACTATACACCTAGGATGATTCCTATATCTGTCCATATAATATACACCTAGGATGTCACTATAGACTGGATCCAGTATAATACACCTAGGCTGTTACTATATACCTTTCCATATAATATACACCTAGGCTGTTACTATATACTGGTCCTATAATATACACCTAGGATTTTTACTATATACTGTCCATATAAGAACCGGGATTCACTATCACAACTGTCCTATAATATCACCTAGGATGTTACTATATACTGTCCATAAAAAATAATAATAACCTAGGATGTTACGATATACTGTCCCATATAAGTACACCTAGGGAGTTACTATATCTGTCCATATATATACACCTAGGCTTGTTTTACGATATTACTGTCCATATCATCTACACCTCGGATGTTACGATATACTGTCCATATAATATACACCTAGGATGTCCTATATAAATGTCCCTATAATATACACCTAGGATGTTGACTATATACTGTCCATTAAATACACCTAGGATTTTTACTATATATACTGTCCCCATATAAATAACACCATGGATGTTACTATATACTGTCCATCTAATATACACCGAGATGTTTACTATATACTGTCCATATAATTACACCGAGGATGTTACAACACTGTCCATATAATATACACCTAGGATTGTCTATATACTGTCCCATGAATATACACCTAGATGTCACTATATACTGGCCATAATAATATACACCTAGGATGTTACTATATAACTGTCATATATTATACACCTAGGATGTCCTATATACTGTCCATATAAAATATACCTAGATGTCACTATATACTGTCCATATATATACACCTGATTTTTACTTACTATATACGGCCTATAATCTACACCTAGGATGTCACTATTAATGTCCATATAATATACACCTAGGATGTTACTATATACTGTCCATATAATTACACCTAGGGATGTTCTATATACTGTCCATGATAATATACACCTAGATGTTACTAATATACTGCCATATAATATCCACCTAGGATGTCACTATATAATGTCCATATAATATACACCTAGATGTTACGATATACTTCCAATAATAACACCTAGTCTGTTCCTATATACGGTCCATATAAAATACACATAGGATGTCCCTATATACTGTCCATATAATATACACCTAGGAGTCACTATATACTGTCCCCCATATCATATACACCTAGGAGATTACTATAACTGTCCATATAATCATACACCTAGGATGTCACTATATACTGTCCCCATATAATATACACCTAGGATGTCACTATATACTGTCCATAATAATATACACCTAGGATGTTACGATCTACTGTCCCATATAATATACACCTAGGATGTCACTATATACTGTCCCATATAATATAATCCACCTAGGATGTCACTATATACTGTCCATTAATATACACCTAGGATGTTACATATACTGTCCATATAATATACACCGAGGTGTCACGATATACTGTCGATAGATATACACCTCAAACCTAGGATGGGTCACGATAATACTGCCCCATATAATATACACGCTAGGATGTCCTATATACTGTCCATATAATATACACACTGGATGTTACGATATAACGGTCCCATATAATATACACCTAGGATGTCACTATTCAGCTGTCCAATAATATACACCTGGATGTCACTTAATACTGTCTACATTTAATATCCACCTGAATGTCACTATATACTGTCCATATAAAATCCCCTAGGATGTCCCTATATACTGTCCATATATATACACCTAGAATGTTACTATATACGTCCCATATAAATATACACGTAGGAATGTCAAAATATAATGTCCAAATAATATACACCTAGGATGTCACTATATACTGTCCCATATAATATACACTAGTGATTATATATACTGTCCCATATAATATACACCTAGGATGGTCACTATATATACTGTCCATATAATATACCCTAGATTCACTAATATAATGTCCCTATAATATACACCCTAGCTGTTACTATATACTGTCCCTATAATATACACCTAGGATGTCACTATATACCTGTCATATATATACACCGAGGATGTCACTATATACTGTCCATATAATATACACCTAGGATGTCACTATACACTGTCCCATATATAGACACCTAGGATGTTACTAATACTGTCCTAAATTACCCCTAGTGATGTCACTAATATACTGGTCCATATAATAATACCCCTAGGATGGGTACTATATACTGTCCATATCACTATCCACCTAGGAATGTTTACTATAATCTGTCCCATATAAATATACACCTAAGGATGTCACTATATACTGTCCATATAATATACACCTAGGATGTTACTATATCTCGTCCATATAAGATACACCTAGGATGTTATTATATCTGTCCATTAATATACACCTAGGATGTCACTATATAATGTCCATATATATACACCTAGGATGTTAAGCTATATACTGTCCAATAATATACCCCTAGGATGTTACTATATCTGTCCCATAATAATCTACACCGTAGATGTTACTATTATAACTGGTCCATAATATATACCCTAGAAATGTCACTATATACATGTCCATATAATATACACTAGGATGTTACTAATACTGTCGATATAATATACAAACCTAGGAATGTTACGATATCCTGTCCATATAATATACACCGAGGATGTTACTATTACTGTCCATATAATATACACCTAGGATGTCACGTATAACTGTCCATATAATATACACCTAGGATTGTTACGATTACGGTCCATATAATATACACCTAGGATGTTCTATCCTGTCCATAGAAGATCCTAGGATGGTTACGATTACTGTCCATATAATCTACCACCTAGATGTTACGATTAATACTGTCCCAGATAATATACACCTAGGATTTCACTATTAATGTCCATATAATATCACCTATGATGTTACTATAATACTGTCCATATAATATACACAGGATGTTACGATATACTGTTCCATATATATACCCCTAGGATGTTACTATACACTGTCCATATAATATCACCTGGATGTTACTAGATCTTCCATCTAATACACCTAGGTGTCGACTATCTACTGTCCATATAATAGACCCTAGGAGTTACTATATACTGTCCATATAATATACACCTAGGATTCACTATATACTGTCCATATAAATATACCTAGGATGTCACGATATACTGTCCATATAATATACACCTAGGATGTTCTAATACTGTCCATAATAATATACACCTGGTGTCACTATATAATGTCCATATAATATCCACCTAGGATGTTAATATATACTGTCCATATAAGATACACCTAGGATGTTACTAATATAGCTGTCCATATATATACACCTAGGAGTTTACATATATACTGTCCATATAATATAACACCTAGGATGTCACTATATAATGTCCAATAATAGTACACCTAGGATGTGGTTACTATTACTGTCATATAATAGACACTAGGATGTTTTACTATATACTTCCATAGAAAATACACACAGGATGTCACTATATACTGTCCATATAATATCCCCGGATGTCACTATATTTGTCCATAAATATAACACCAGGATATTACTATATACTGTCATCTAATATACACCTAGGATGTCACTATTCCTGTCCATATAATAATAACACCTAGGCTGTCACTATATACTGCCTGTCCATATAATATACACCTAGGATGTTACGATATACTGTCCATATAATATAGCACCGAGATTCCCTATAATACTGTCCATATAATATACACCTAGGGATGTCACTAGATCTAGTCCATATAATATACACCTAGGATGTTACTATATACTGTCCATATAATTACACCTAGGATGTCACGATTACTGTCGATAATCTCACCTAGTATGTCCGATTACTGTCCATATAATCTACACTAGGAATGTCCCTTATATACTGTCCCCATATCATATGACACCTAGGATGTACGATATACTGTCCCTATAATATACACCTAGGATGTCACTATTACTGTCCCATATAATATACACCTAGATTCATATAACTGTCCCATTTTATAACACCTAGGGGGGGGGGATGTCACTATATACTGTCCATATAAAATACCCTATGCTGTCACTAATAACTGTCCTATAAAGATACACCTAGGATGTTTAACAGATACTTTCCCCAATAATCTACACGTAGGATGTCAGAATATAATGTCCCAAATATATACACCTAGGATGTCACTATATACTGTCCCATATAATATACACCTAGGGAGTTACTATATAACTGTCCATATAATATACACCTAGGATGTCACTATATATTACTTCCATATAATATACACCTAGATGTCACTATATAATGTCCTATCTATACACCTAGGAGTTACTATATACTGTCCATATAATATCACCTAGGATGTCACTATATATAACCTGTCCATATAATATACACCTATTCTGTCACTATATACTGTCCATATTATACACCTAGGTGTCACTATATACTGTCCCTATAATATACACCTAGGATGTTTACGATATACGTGTCCATATAATTACACTAGGATGTCACTATTACTGCCCATATAATATACACGCTAGGATTTACGATACTGTCATATAATATACACCTAGGATTTTACTATCCTACTGTCCCATATATATTACACCTAGGGAGTCACTATAATATGTCCATAGTATACACTACCTAGGATGTTTACTATATACTGTCCCATATAATAGACACCTAGATGTTTATTCTATACTGTCCATTATATACACCTATGAGGTCACTATATACTTTCCCTATAATTACACCTAGGATGTCAATATATACTGTCCATATAATATACCCTAGGATTACTATATACGTCCATATAATAACCCTGGATGTTAACTATATCCTGTCCATATAATATACACCTAGGCTTTTACTATATCCGTCCATATATATACACCTGGATTGTTACTATATACTGTCCATATAAGAAACATAGGATGTCACTATATACTGTCCCTCTAATATACACCTAGTGTTTACTATATCCTGTCCTATAATATACGACCCTAGGATTACTATATACTGTCCATAAATATAACCCTAGGATGTTACTATATACTGTCCATATAAAATACCCCTAGGATGTCCCCTCTATACGTCCATATAATAACACCTAAGGATGTTACATATACTGTCCATATAATATACACCTAGGCATGTACTAATACTGTCCTATAAAATACCCTAGCTGTACTAATAACTGTCCATATAATATACACCTAGGATTTTACTTATATACTGTCCTATAAAATACACCTAGGATGTCCACTATCTACTTCCATATAATTAACCTAGGATGTTACTATATCCTGTCCATATAATATACACTAGGATGTCACTATATAAATGTCCAAATATATACACCTATGATGTCACTATCTATACACTGTCCAATAATATACACCTAGGAATGTCACGATATACTGTCCTATAATACACACCTAGGATGTTACTAGCTACTGTTCCCTATAAATATACACTAGTATGTCACTATATACGTCCCATATAATATACACCTAGGCTTGTTACTATATAACTGTCCATAATAATATAACACCTAGGCTGTTACTATATACTGTCCATATAATATACCAACCTAGGCTGTTTACTACATACTGTCCATATAATATACACCTAGGAGTCACTATACACTGTCCATAGAAATATACACCTAGGATGGTTCTATATACTGTCCATATAATATACCCTAGGATTTACGAGATCTGTCCCATAAATTATACACCTAGGATTTTACTATATAATGTCCATATATATACACCTAGGATGTTTACGATATACTGTCCATATATATACACCTAGGATGTTCGATATACTGTCCATATAATATACACTAGGATGTCACATATAAATGTCCCGATATAATAACACCTAGATGTTTACTATATACTGTCGCATATAGATCACCTAGGAATTTACTCATATTACTGTCCCATATCAAATACACTAGATTTACTAGATACTGTCCCTATAATATACACCTAGGAATGTTACTATATACTGTCCATATAATATACCCTAGGATGTTACTAGACAGGCTGTCCATATAATATACAACCTAGGATGTTACTATATACTGTCCATATAATATACACCTAGGATTCACATATAACTTCCCATATATATCACCGAGGATGTTACTATATACTGTCCATCTAATTACACCTAGGATGTCACTATATACTGCCTTAAATCTACCTAGGATGTCCTCATTACTGGTCCATATATATCACCTCGGATGTTTACTATATCTGTCCATATAATTACCACCTAGATGTCACTATAAAGGTCATATAATATACACCTAGTGTTACATATCTGTCCATAAAATTACACCGAGTATGTTACTATATACGGTCCCATATAATATACACCTATGATGTTACTCTTCTATACTGTCCCATATAATATAACACCTAGGATGTCACTATAAATATGTCCATATAATATACACTAGGATGTTACCTATATACTGTCCATATAATATACCCTATGTGTTACTATATACTGTCCATATAAAATACACATAGAATGTCACTATAATACTGTCATTATAATATCCCCCTAGGATGTCACTATAACTGTCCATAAATATACACTAGATATTACTAGCTACTGTCCATATAATATACACCAGGATGTCACTAATACTGTCGCATATAATCTACCCCTAGGATGTCACTATAATACTGTCCATATACTATACACCTAGATTGTTACGATATACTGTCCATATAATTACACTAGGATGTCACTATATACTGTCCATATCATATACACCTGAGGATGGTCACTATATACTTGTCCAGTATACGATACACCTCGGATGTTTTACTATATTAACTTCCATAGATCATATACACCTAGGA
Organism: Hymenochirus boettgeri; assembly: GCA_019447015.1. NCBI lineage: Eukaryota > Metazoa > Chordata > Amphibia > Anura > Pipidae > Hymenochirus > Hymenochirus boettgeri. The sequence continues at coordinate 431,528 of JAACNH010000084.1, forward strand.
TGTCCGAATCGTCGATAATAATATACCCCTAGGATGTCCCCAAAAACAAAAAAAACGATATACGGTCCATATAATATACACCTAGGGAATGTCACTATATACTGTCCATATAATATACACCTATGAAATGTTACGTATCTGTCCCTAAATATACACCTAGGAATGTCACTCTAACTGTCCATATAATATACACCTAGGATGTCCCTATATACTGTCCCCCCCCCCCCCCCCCCCCCCCCATTTAATATACACCTAGGCTGTCACTATATACTGTCCATATAAAATACACTAGGGTGTCACTATATCCTGCGCATATAATATACACCTAGGATGTTACTATATACTGTCCATATAAATACACGTAGATGTCAGAATATCATGTCCAAATAATATACACCTAGGAGTCAGATATATGTCCCTATATATCACCCTAGGATGTTACTATATCACTGTCCATATAATATACACCTAGATGTCACTATATATAACTGGTCCATATAATATACACCTAGGATGTACTATAGAGTCCATATAATATACCCCTAGGAGTTACTATAGCTGTCCCCTATAATATACACCTGGGATGTCACTATATACTGTCCATAGAATAATACACCTAGGATGTCACTATATACGTCCTATATATACCCTAGGAATGTTCACTATATCCTGTCCCATATAATATCTCACCTAGATGTTACTATATACTGTGTCCCATATAATATACACCTAGGATGTCACTCTATAGTGTTCCATATAATATACACCTATATGTTCCGACTAACTTGTCCAATAATATACACATAGATGTTATATAACTTTTCCATATAATATACACCTAGGATGTCACATCTATGTCCATATATATACACCCTAGAATGTTAACTTATACTGTCCATAAATATACACCTAGATGTTATTTAAATCTGCCATATAATATACAACCTAGGATGTCACTATATAATTCCAATAATTACCACCTAGGATGTTTACTATAACGTCCCATATAAGATACCCTAGGATGTTACTATATACTGTCCATATAATTACCCTAGGATGTATTACATATACTGTCCATATAATTACACCTAGGATGTCACTATATATGTCCCATTAATCTAACACCTATGATGTTACTATATACTGTCGATATACATAGACACCTAGGATGTTAACGATAGACTGTCCATATAATAACACCTAGGATTTACTATATACTGTCCATTATAAATCACCTAGGATGTCACTAATCCTTTCCCTACAATATAGCACCTAGGATGTTACCGATATACGGTTCGCATTAATATACACCTAGGATGTTACTTATATACTGTCAATATTAATATAACACCAGGATGTTACGATATACTGTCCATATAATATACACCTAGGATGTTACATATACTGTCCATAGCATTACACCTAGGATTCACTATTACTGTCCATATATATCACCTAGGAATGTTTTTACTATATACTGTCCATATAATATACACCTAGGATGTTACTAAATACGTCCATATATATACACCTAGGAATGTTATCTATACACTGCAATATAATATACACTAGGATGTTACTATATACTGTCCATATAATATTACACCTAGATGTCAACTATTACTGTCCATAAATATACCCCTAGGATGTTACTATATCTGTCCATATAATTACACCTAGGATGTCCTATATACCTTTTTGTCCATATAATATACCTAGGATGTCACTATATACTGTCCATATAATATACACCTAGGACTGTTTAACTATATCTGTCCCCATAATATACCCAAAAAAAAAACCTAGATGATCCCTATTAATGTCCTATAATCTACACCTAAGGATGTTACTATATATGTCCATCTAATTACCCTTAGGATTTAGATATACTGTCCATATAATATACCCTAGTGATGTTACTTATATACTGTCCCAATAATATACACCTAGGATTCACTATATAATGTCCATATAATATACACCTGGATGTTACTATATACTGTCCATATAATATACCCCTAGGATGTTACTATAATACTGGTCCTCTAAAATAACACAAGGAATGTCACGATATCTGTCCTATAATATAACCCATATGATGTCAACTATATACTGTCCATATAATATACAAACCTAGGATATTAAATATACTGTCCTTATATATCAACCGAGGATGTCACTATATACTGTCATATAATATAACACCTAGGATGTCAACTAATACTGTCCCTATAATATACACCTAGGTGTTACGATATCCTGTCCCTATAAATTCACCTAGGATGTCACTATATACTGTCCATATAATATCCCCTAGCGTCCCTATCTACTTCCATATAATATAACACCTAGGATGTTTACTATATACTGTCCAATATCATATCCACTATGATGTCACTATATACTGTCGATATAATATACACCTAGGAGGTCACGTATACTGTCCATTAATATACACCTAGGATGGTCACTATATACTGTCCATTAATATACAACTAGGATTTAACGATATACTGTTCCATATAATCGACACCTAGGATTTCACTAATACTGTCCATATAATAATACACCTAGGATGTCCTATATACTGTCCCCCCCCCCCCCCCCCCCCCCCCCCCCCCATGGTAATATACACCTAGGATTCACTATATACTGTCCATATAAAATACAACCTAGATTTCACTATATACGTCCATATAATATACACTAGGATGTTACTATATCGTCCATATAAGATACACGTAGGATGGCAGATATACTGTCCAATATATACACCTAGGATGTCACTATATACTGTCCATATAATCTACACCTAGATTGTTACTATATACTGTCATATAAGATACACCTCGGATGTCACTATATCTACTGTCCATATAATGTAACACCTAGGATGTCCTATATAATGTCCATATAATTCACCTAGGAGTACTATATACTGTCCATATAATATACACCTATGATGTGCACTATATAACTGTCCCCATATAATATACACCTAGGATTTCACTAATGACTGTCCATTAATATACACCTGGATGTCACTAAAATACTTTCATATAATATCCACCTAGGATTTTATATATACTGGTCCATAATAATATACACCTAGGATGTCACTATATACTGTCCAGATAAATAATACACTAGGATGGTTTACGATATACTTTCGCATATAATATAAACCTATGTATGTTACTATATACTATACTTGTCCATATAAATATACACCTAGATGTCACTATATAAGTCCATATTATATCACCTAGGATTTTACTATATCCTGGTCCATATAATTTACACCTAGGATGTTATTTTCCGGTCCATATAATATACACCTAGGCTGCCACTATATAATGTCCATAATAATATACACCTAGGATGTTTACTATATACTGTCCATATAATATACACCTAGGATGTTACTATTACTGGTCCATATAATATACCACCTAGGATTTTTACTGATACTGTCCATATATAACACCTAGGATGTCACTAGCTAATGTCCTCTATAATATACACCTAGGAATGTTACTATATACTGTCGATATAATATACACCTATGATTTACGATACTAACTGTCCATATAATTTACAACCTAGGATGTTACTATATACTTTCATATAATATACAACCTAGGATTGTCACGATATACTGTCCATATAATATACAACCTAGGATGTTACGATATACCTGTCCAATATAATATACCCCTCGGCTGTTACTTATCTGTCCATATAATATACACCTAGGTGTTAGATATTCTGTCATATAATATACACCTAGGTGTTACGATATACTGTCCATATAATATACACCTAGTATGTCACTATCTATGTCCCTATAATATCACCTAGGATTTTACTATTACTGTCCCTATAATATACCTAGGATGTTCTAAATACTGTCATATAAATATACACCTAGGATGTTTTACTATAATACTGTCCATATAATATACACTAGGATATCACTATATACTGTCATATAATATACCCTAGGATGTCACTATATACTGGTTCCTATACTATACACCTAGGCTGTTACTATATACTGTCCATATAATATACACATAGGATGTACTACTATATACTGTCCATATAATATACACCTAGGATGTCCTATATAATGTACCCCCCCCCCCCCCACCCCCCCCCCCCCCCCTCCATATACTATACACCTCTGATTTACTATATACTGTCCTATAATATACACCTAGATGTTACTATATACGGTCCCATATAATTACACCTAGGATGTCACTAGATACTGTCCCATAGAATCTCACCTAGGATGTCACTATATACTGTCCCATATATCGTCACCTAGGATGTCACTAATCTACTGTCCATATCATATACACCTAGGATGTACATATAACTTTGGGGTCCAATATAATATAACACCTAGGAGGTCACTATATAACTGTCCTATAATAACACCTAGGATGTTACTATATACTGTCATATAATATACACCTAGGATTTACTATAATCCTGTCCAATAATCTACCCCTAGATGTTTACGATATACGTCCATATAATAACACTAGGATGTTCGTATACTGTCCTATAATATCACCTAGGATGCACTATCTACTGTCCATAATATATACACCTAGGATTTTACGATATTACTGTCCATATAATTAGCACCTAGGATTTTACTATATAACTGTTCCATATAATATTCACTAGGGATGTTACATGTACTGTCCATTAATATACACCTAGGATGTTACTATATACGTCCATATAATTCACCTAATGTCACTATATACTGTCCATATAATTATTACACCTAGGCTGTTACTATATACTGTCCATATAATATACACCTAGGATGTTCACTATAGTATGCCAATAATAACACCTAGGATGTTTACGATATACTGTCCATATAATATACCCCTAGGATGTTACTATATACTGTCCATATAATTCCACCTAGGAGTTAACGATTTACTGTCGCATATAATACTTACCCTAGGATGTTACGATATACTGTCCATATAATATACACCTAGGAGTCACTATATACTGTCCATATAAATATACACCTAGGATGTTACTATATACTGTTCCATATAATATACACCTAGGATGTTTTATTACTGGGTCCATATAATAACACCTATGATGTCCACTATATATTGTCCATATAATATACACCTAGGATGTCACTATAATATGTCCCATCTATATACACTCTAGGATGTCACTATATACTGTCCATTTAATATACACTAGGATGTCACTATAGACTGCCCTTAAATACACCTAGGATGTCACTATAATACTGTCCATATAATATAACACTAGGATTTACTATATACGTCCATATCATATACCCTTAGTATGTCACTATAATATGGTCCAATAATATACACCTAGATTCACTAATACTGGCCATATAATATACACCTAGGGATGTTACTATATACTTCCATATAATATACACTAGTATGTCAACTATCTATACTGTCGCATATAATATACACCATGATGTCACTATATAATGTCCATATAATATACAACCGAGGATGTCACTATATACTGTCCATATAATATTACACCTAGATGTCACTATATACTGTCATATATTACACCTAGGATTCACTATATACTGTCCCATATAATATACACCTAGGATGTCACTATTCTGTCCATAGATATACCCTAGGATGTGACTATATACTTCCATATAATATACACCTAGGATGTACGAGATACTGTCCCATATAATATACACCTAGGATGTTACGATCTACTGTCCATATAATATACACTGGAATTTTTACTATATACTGTCCATATAATAACCCTAGGAATGTCACTATATAATGTCCCATATATATACCCTAGGTATGTTACTATATACTGTCCATATAATATACACCTAGGAAATGTTATTATATACTGTCCTATATATACACCTAGGAGGTCACTATATATGTCCATATAATATACACCTAGATGTTCTATATACTGTCCATATATATAACACATATGATGTCCAACGATATACTGTCCCTATATATAACACCTAGCTGTCACGATATACTGTTCCATATCAATATACACCTAGTTTTTCGATATACTGTCCCCATAATAACACCTAGGATGTTACTATATACTGTCCATATAGAGAACACCTAGGAGTTCGATATACTGTCCATAAAATAAACACCTAGGATAGTTTACGATATACTGTCCCATTAATATACACTGGATGTCCTATATATGTCCATATATAATACACCTAGGCTGTTACTATATACTGTCCATATAATATACAACCTAGGAATGTTACTATATACTGTCCTAATATCCACCTAGATGTTACTATATACTGTCCATATAATATTACACCTAGGATGTCACTATATACTGTTCCATATATATCACACTCGGATGTCACTATATACTGTTCAGATATATAACACCTAGGATGTTACTATATAAACCGGTCCATTATAATATACACCTAGGATGTCACTATATACTGTCCAATGATAATATACCACCTAGGATGTCACATATATACTGTCCATATAATATCCACCTAGGATGTACTATATACTGTCATTTAATATAAAAAAAAAAACACCTAGGCTGTCACTATTACTGTCCATATTAAGAACACCTAGGATTTTACTATATACCGTCCAATATAATAGTATACACCTAGGATGTCACTATATACTGTCCATAATAAACACACCTATGATGGTACGATATACGTCCATTAATACACCTAGGATGTTACTATATACTGTCCATATAATTTCAGCCTAGGAGTGTCACTATATACGTCCCATATCATATAACACCGAGGATTTACCTATATACTGGTCCCATCATAATATACACGTAGGATGTCACGATTAATGTTCCAAATAATTACACCTAGGATGTCACTATATACTGTCCATATAATATCCACCTAGATTTACTATATACTGTCCTATAATAGAAAAAAACACACCTAGGATGTCACTTATATACTGTCCATATAATATACACCTAGGATGTCACTATAAAATGTCCATATAATATACATACCTAGGAATGTTAGCTCGTATACTGTCCATATAATATAACCTGGATGTCACTATATACTGTCCTAGAATAATACACCTAGGTGTCACTATAGACTGTCCTATAATCTACACTAGGATGTCACTATATACTGCCATATACGTATACATACTACACCTAGATGTTACTATATAGCTGTCCAGATATATAACACCTAGGATGTCACTATATACTGTCCATATAATATACACCTAGGGATGTTACGATATACTGTCCATAAATTACACTAGATGTTACTACTATATAATTGTCCATATAATACTACCCCGAGGATGTCACTAAATATGTCCCTATATATACACCTAGGATGTTCATATCTGTCCATATAATATACACCTAGGGTGTTATTATATACTGTCCATATAATAATACACTCTAGGATGTCCACGATATAATGTCCATAAATATACACCTAGGCATGTTACTATATACTGTCCATATAATATACACCTAGGATGTTACTATATACTGTCGCATATCATACACCTAGGATGTTTACTATATACCTGTCCATATAATATACACCTAGATGTCACTAATCACTGTCCTATAATATACACCGAGGATGTTACGATAGACTGTCCATTAATTATACACCTAGGATGTTACTATAACTGTCCATATAATATACACCTAGGAATGTCACTCCTATATGTCCAGATAATAATACACCTAGATGTCTACTACATATACTGTCCATATAATACACCTGGTATTTATTATATATCTGTCCATATAATATACAACCTTAGTATGTCACTATATATGTCCATATATTCCCCTAGGATGTTACTATATAACCTGTCCCTAAATATAACCTAGGATGTTACATATAAAAAAACGTTCCATATAATCTCCACCTAGAGGATGTTCAACGATATACTGGGTTTTTTTCGCATATAATATAACCTAGGAATGTTACTATATACTGTCCATTATAATATACAACCTAGGATGTCACTATATATGTCCATATAAATATAACCTAGGATTGTTACTATATACTGTCCATAAATATACACCTAGGATTTATTATAGCTGTCATATAATCTACCCTAGGATGTCACTCATATAATTTCCATATAATATACACCGAGATGTCACTATATAACTGTCCAATAATAGACACCTAGGATGTCACTATTATTACTGTCCCTTTAATATACCCCTAGGATGTCAGCTTTATATCACTGTCCCATGAGAAAATACACTAGGATGTCCTATATACTGTCCATAAAATACACCAGGCTGTTACTATATACTGTCCATATAATATAACACGTAGGATGTCACTATATAATTCCAAATAATATACACCTAGGATGTGACTATATACTGTCCATATATAATACACCTAGGATTTTACTATAATCGTCCATAAATATACCTAGGATGTCACTATATACTACGCCATATACTAATACACCTATGCTTCACTATATATGTCCATTCATATACTACCTAGGATGTTACTATATACTGTCCATATAATATACAACCTAGGATGTCACTATATAACTGTCCATATAATTACCACCTAGGATGTCACTATATACTGTCCATATAACTCTACACCCATAGGATGTCATATATACTGTCCATATAATATAAACCCTAGGATGTTACTATACGGTCCATATAATATACACCTAGGAATGTCACTATATACTACTGTCCCTATAATATCAACCTAGATGTTACGATATACTGTCCATATAATAATAACACCTAGGATTTTACTAATATGTCCATATAATATACACCTATGGATGTTCACTATAGTATGTCCCATATATATAGCACTAGGATTTTTACTATAACTGTCCATATAAGCTACACCTAGGATGTTTCTATCCTGTCCATCGAATATCCACCAGGAATGTCCACTATATAAGTCCCCTATAATATACACCCTCGGAGTTACTATATACTACTGTCCATATAATTCACCTAGGATGTCACGATATACTGTTCCCATATAATATACACCTAGGATGTTTACGATTACTGTCCATAGAATTCCCGAGGAATGTTACTATAATACTGTCCATATAATATACCCTAGGATGTTCCGATATACTGTCCCTATACTATACACCTAGGATGTTACGATTACTGTCCATTAATTATACACCTAGGATGTCACTATATCATGTCCAATAATATACACCTAGGATGTTACATATACTGTCCATATAATTAC